>JADKXX010005093.1:0-43640 GCA_017310255.1 Butorides virescens
CTTTTCCTTTTTCTTTTTCTTTTCCTTTTCCTTTTCCTTTTTCTTTTCCTTTTTATTTTCCTTTTCCTTTTTATTTTTATTTTTATTTTTATTTTTATTTTTATTTTTATTTTTATTTTTATTTTTATTTTCATTTTTATTTTCATTTTTATTTTTATTTTTTATCCTGAAATGCATTTTCCCTCCCACGCTCCTGCTATCCATTCCAGGTCTGCACGCTGCCCTTTCACTGCCTCTCCGGCTCCTGCCCTCCCTCACCCCGGACCCCTCCTCCCTGTCCTGGGATTTCTCGAGGGGACCCCGCAGGCTCCCAAAGTGCTGTCCTTGAGCTATCCTTGCCCACGGACACCTGCCGGGGCGCCTGGAACATCACGTGTGGATGAAGACCTGGCTGCCCCGTGCAGCGCCAGGCTCTGGGGTGGGAAGGGGTGGCTGCGGGCAGTCCTGGCCCCCGCACCCAGAAACTGCTCTGAGGCTGCTGGGAAGAGCAGGCAGGTAGCAAAGCTGCGGCAGGGAGATGGAGGGGTCTGTTCAGGCCACCAGCAGTGCCCAGCACTGAGGGGTTCCTACCTCCAGGCTCGTTTCTGGGCTCTGAAGGTTACCTTTATGGCAGACAGAAGAAAATGCTCCCTTTTTATATAAATATTGAATTCCCCTTGGTCTGTACAGAATGCTGTGGCTGTAGGGGTTTAAGGGCACCAGATCCAGCCTGGCCCTGCTCCTCATAGATGTCCCCAGTGCCACACTTCGTGTCCATGGCACAGCAGAAGGCTGAGACCGGTCTAAAACCTCCCTGCTGGCCTTCTGCCTCTTCTGCCTCTCACTGCTGCACTCCTGCTGCCTCTGCACTCTGGTTTTATACTCGGCTGCCTCTGTCTGAGACAACCAAAGGCACAGAAGCCTTCCGGTCTCCCTGCTAAAACCTTCCACGTGAGAGCCACGGGCCGCAGAGCCCAGCCTAGCTGAGCTGAGCTTAGCTGAGCCAAGCTGGGGCTGGGCAGCCCAGCAGCTGACTGCAGCTGGCTCCCCACCACGCACCCCCCATGGCTGAGCTCAGGGCGTGCATATTCTCACCCCTGTCCTCACCTCTCTTTCCAGGGAAGTCCACCCACTCCTGCCCTCCCTTGCTGCCTTTGATGGTTCATCCGTATTTTGCTACCGGCAGCAGTCTCCCACTCTTCCCAGAAACCTTCTCCCCTCTATCAGCTGCCCCCTCCAGCCAAGTTTCACAGCAGCAGTGTCCTGTGGCCCCAGGAAGATTTCACAATCCCCTCTCCTTTGGCCATGAATGCTCTGTCTGTATCAACTCCCTCCTTATTTTGCATGTTGCTCCATCTCCGCATGGCCAAGCGGTGAATCAGCCATCGCTGCTCCCCATCTCTGCCCCCCACCTCTGCACCCCCTCTTCCAAGGCACGAGCACCCCCTCCTTGCCCCCAACACCCTGGCTGTGCCCCAAAGAGAGGTGGACTCCTCCAAAGCCTCCACCGCCGGCTGGTCCAAGGCAAACCCGTTCAGCAATCGCAGGCGCAGGATGTTCAACCACACGCCTGGAGGGGACAGGCGTGACCGTCCCAAACCCAGATGGCCGATGCCACCTCTCCCAGGACAGGCGCTTTCCACCCAGGGAGTGACGTGGGTGCTGGTGGGACCCTCCGGTCCTTGCCGTCTCCTGTGGTGAAGATATTATGAGAGGCATTAATATTTCAGCTGGTTTCCAGCGGGGATTCCCTTCATGCCACCTGGTGGACAAAGGGGACATTTCCTCCTTTTTATTTCATAGAAGACGAAGGAGCACCTGGACAAGTTCATTTTCGGTGGGGAATCTGGCCGAGCATCACCTGATTTAAATTTCGTGGGATGAGAAATGAAGATCCTGCGATACCACGTACCCTGGGGTCAGCCCCAAACCACCCCAGCGTTAATCTTATACCTATTTCTTACCCATCGCTGATGTTTATGCATAATACCACTTTTTAATTGCGAGTAAAAGCTGATCAATAAAGCTCAATTCCTACAATCACCGCAGCAAGCGAACTACATTCCCCCCCCTCCCTGAGCTGCGGACAAATTCATGCTTTGCATTTGGGTTTGCTTGCTGATTTTTTCACAAAAGTGCAGTTTGAATCCCTCCTGTGGCCGGTCACGGGCAGGCTGCGAGGGATGGACGTGCTGGTTAAAAACTCTGTGGAAATAGAAAAATGTAAGTAAATAACAGCGGATGTTCCTGGCAAGCATTGTTGGTTTTTTGTTTTTTTTTTTTTTTTTTTTCAATTTATGAACACAAACATTGCATGAGAAACTCGGTTCCGAGAGATATTTTCGTTCAAGGATTAGAAGAAAATCCCCGAGTTGAGGTGCTTAATGAAATGAACCAAAATGCCTTGGGCTTTCAGATCCCTGCAAGGAGAAGTGCCCAGACGGAGCTGCGAAGTAGCTTCAAATCATGAATAAATAGCGAGAAAACAGCGACGTGCTCAGAGCACAGCTCAGCACAGCGCGAGATGCTGATACCCGGTGAGGAAATCCATCGGCCGGCGTTTTCTCCCACTATTTTACATCCCTCTGCTTTAATCCCCTGGGGGGAAATCCTGCCTTTAGTGAAGTCCATGGAAATTTTAGCAGGGATTTGAGTTGGGCCAGGATATTCTGCCCCGAATCTTTTCATCAACTCAACAAAATGCCTGCACAAAAATACATCCCATGGACACAAACCACGGCCGGCAGCTGTCGGCAGCGAACGCCGGGGATAACACGGAGCCGTGCGAAGCAACGCTATCGAAAATGAAGAATTTCTTTGTGTACACAGCCTGAAATCTCTGCGGGCAGAAGGCAGCTGAAATTTGGCTACAGCCCTCTAACTGATAGCCCGGCTGCTGCAAAAAGACTGCCACAAAATCCCTCTGCCTACCATTCGCTTGCGATTTGATATCTCGCTCGAAAGACGACGTCTTCATAACGTCCTTCGTCCCCGGGACGCTCAGCTCAGCCACCCGAAGCTCTGTTTTTTTTTTTTTCTAAAAAGAAGGGAAAAAAAATGAGCACAACTTAAAAATATTTTGACTTCAGAATGAGGAAAATCGTGTGTTTTACTTGGAAAAGAAATAAATTGCTTTTATTTTCTTCAGTGGCAAAACCCCATATAACTTCAACTGTCCAGAAACGGAAAGCTTTTCATTTTCTAGGGAAACAACCTCCTTCCCTCTCAAAGATTCAATTTTCACTGACTCAGAATAACTTGCCCTGACTGAGATCAAATGAAATATTTTAGTTCATCTCAGGCTTTTTTAAAACCGTCTGCGATAGTTTTTTAAAAAAATCCGGCTAATCAAAAATAATAAAAAAATGAAACATGAACACATTTCACCTAAAAAAATGCAGAAACAAAGACCGGAGGCTTTCCTCACCCTCACTAATTTCCCTCCCTCCCCTGGAAATTTTTCTTTAGTAAAATGTTTGCTCCGAAAGCTGTCGGAGGGCTTAGCTGGTGCCTGCCGCAGGGCTGCGGAGGTGACGGCGCCCGCGCTGGGGACAGGAGCCACCTCCATCCTTGGACCTTACCAGCCCTGGTGTGCCCGGCCAGGGACATCGCTGTCGGGGAGCTGGGGACGGAGGGGACACGGGCAGTGAGCTGGGATGGGACGTGGGAGGCGGCGGAGGGAGAGGGTCAGGAAGGACAGGGGACATTTTTGGCGCAGGGGAGGGCTTGAGCCGGCTTTATCAGCGTGTTATAAAACGGCGATCAGCAGGGCTGAGATTTGGCAATCGGTCAATACCGGCTCAAAAACAACCTGGAGAAATGAACCTGGGACCCACTTAAGGTGACCTTTGGAAGGAAGAAAAACAAGTTTAAAAGAAAACAAATGTTTCACAGTGGCGTTTTAAACAGCTCCGTTTAGCCGAGGGTGTGTAAGGACATTTTTCCTCCGTGTGTGTGTGGGAAGTCTTTGTGTGCCTGGAGCTTTGCGGTGACACAACCCCCTTGTGGCCCTGGGCCGGCTGTGGTGCCCCACCTGCCTAAACAGGGGACGCAGCGGCTCCCGGGGGGCTCCCCAGTGCCTCCGACCCCGCAGCAAAGCCGGGCGAAGCTGCTTCACCCTTCCCTGGGACAATCCAGGGACACGTGCTGACCAAGAGGCAGCTCCGTGGCTCCCCTAGTTACCCTCTCCCCAAACGAAAGCAGCCGTTGCAGGTAGCCCATGACACAGGGGGGGTTAGCACGGCTGTTGAAATCCCAGCCAAGTTTAGGGATTTTTTAGGGTTTGAGGTCGGCTTTGTTGGCTGGTGGGAGCACGGCCGTTGCACAAGGCCATTGCACAACACAGCGCGGGGGCAGCAGCTGATTTCCAGCGCCTCCATCGCCTGTCCCGCTGCCTCGGGACCGAATTCCCCACGAAACCCCAGTTCCCCCCAGCTCTCAACCAGAAGATGCCCATTTCTTTCCCCCAAACTGGCCTGCTAGCAAAAACTCAACAGTTTGAAACCAACTGCCCTTCAAACGCTGGATACGAGCCCTGCTCCTGCCCAGACTCTCCCTAAAAACCTCACGAGGAATATGTGAAACCTTTGAAAGATCTGAAACCGCCCAGCCGCGGATGGCGTGTCGCAGCCCCACTGAGATATCTGGTTTCTGTTACGTGTTTCTTTTCCTTGCATTATCTGTATTAGAACTTATAAAACAGATGATTTGTATCAGCTGTCCTGCTTTGTTGTTATTGCCATGTTCTGCTAAAATGATAACGAACCACTCATCCCAAATCTTCCCCTCCCACCAAATATCCCAGCTATGTGAAATGAAAGATGCCATTTCTTTACAGGGCTGAACAAAACTGTGCAAGGGGCAAAACGAAGGGCCCGAGAGGGACACGACTCCAGGGAAGTGGAGGAGAAGTTGGTGGAGGCAGGGAATGCAAAAAGCAAAAGCAATGATCAGATTGGAAATTATTTGTCATTTTGCAGTCGGGAGCCTCATACCTTCCCCCCATCGCATCATAACCCGGGACACTTGGATTTGGGAGGACAATTCCCAGCTTTCATATGGCATTTCTGACTAAGGCATTTTTGAGAGAACTTGTAATTTGCTCTATGAATCTGGAAGCATCTGGTTTGCCTGAATTTCCAGGTGCGGGGCAAAATTAATCCTCGGCTGTACCTAATTTCATGAGGTCATGGAGATTGGGATAGTTTGGATCTGCTCACCCAACTGGGTGCTCCTGATCCCTCCTGGGCGAACCTTGGCCAAGTCTTGTGCATGGCCAGGCGACCGCCGTCGTGCATTTCCATACAGGAATTCCCTTGCTCAGAAACTGGGAATTTTTTTTCTGCACCATCTGTTGATGAGGTTTTTCAAGGAGAAAGACAGCAGAGCCTGCATTTGTGTGTCTGTGAGCCGAAAACCCTCCCCGTGGGTGATTCATTAGATCAACAGCCGCCTTCCCCAGGCTGAGCAGCCCCTGTGCAAACACACACTGCTGCGGATCGCGTCCGCATTTCTATGGGACCTGCACCCCAGATTTCTGTGGGACCTGCACCCCAGATTTCTATGGGACCTGCACCCCAGATCATGAGGTCAGATGTGGCTTTGGTCTGGCTCCTCCACCAAAATCTTATGGTGTCCTCCTCTTCGTTAATCACGCTTCTTCCCCCCCCCAAAATATTTAAGGCGTTTATATCCCTCCCTCACTTTATTTCTTCTTTCCACCACTTGCGTTGTGAGGTTGGTGCAAGCAAATATAATCCGGGTTTTTGGGGACTACAAAAAGGTGGCAGAGCTGAAGTGATTTATGGTTAAAGGAACCGAGGTCGCATCCAGACCTACAGCTCAGGAGAAGCCGTGAGCGCTGCTCCCCAGCCCAAACCATTGAGCCAGGCCCTTCTGAGCCGTGCCAGTCCCCCTGCAGGATCGCTTTCGGAAAGTACTTATCGTCTGAGTTGCAAATACCGTGACATTTCAGATGAAATCTCATCGAGCAAGTCTACTTTTCAGAGGAAATATTAAGGAACTTAACAACTTAACACTTCAACAGTGATAAAAACATATTTGTCTTTTATGCAGAAAAGGGCTGACAGCCAAATTCTGTAATTGAGAATACTTCCTTAACTATATAACACTGCCTGAGCAGCAAAAGGGTCAATTCATATTTTTATGAAAACAAGCAAAAGTGACTGTTCTGTTTATATTATATATGCCTGGAGCGTGGGCATCCCGCCCCATTCCTGTCTTCGGAGGCGATGCGAACTGTCACACAGCTTCAAGAAAAAGCTGGAATGTCTGGGAGAAACGGACAGGCAGAAATTGATTTCAAGACAATAAAAGTAATAATTTATCATCAGAAAAAGTGCCGGGGTCAGAACTTTTATTGGCACTTCAGTGAGGCTACACCAAATTGCATTGGTGGGAGAGAGGGTTTTAGTGAGTGTTATTTTAAGTGGTCTGGCTAAGGAATATCTCCTTGCATGGCTTTGCAGCAGATTATTAATTATTATTTAAAAACTTCAGTAAAGCTTTTGTTTCTCCATCTTTCTCACAAAAATGTGCCTCATTACAGACCTGCTGTGGCCCTTCTGCAAATAGAAGGCGATGTCTTTTCCACTTTAATCACATGCTTTCATTTGCAGCTACCTTCCCGTCAAATGTTACTGATTTTGAAGGATTAAAATTCCAAATTCTGGTCCAACAAGAAATTTTTTTTTTTTTCAGATGATCAGAATGAGAATAAAAACTATCTCTTTTTGCCTCATCCCCCGCCCCCCCCAGCGTATATTTTAGAGAAGCCTTGCTTGGTAGGTAATTTGGAAACACGTCTCACAAGTCAAGTGCTAAATGCCCCGGTAGAATAAAAATGGGATAAAAGACATGGTTTATAACTTTTAATTTTTGCAACTCTTTGAAAATCCCCCCCTATCTGTTTATAGGGATTATTGCTTTGCTGCCAACGTCCATTTATTCTTTTCCCCCTAAAAGCCAATGTTCCTAAGCAGCTGTAAGTGTGCCCCCTTCTATCTTGTTTCAGGACCGTCAAGACCAAATTTTCCATAAAAGAAAATTGGGAAGGGTTCCTTTGCAGCCACGCCGCTGCCTACCTGCTGAACTGCGGGTCCCCAATGTCCTGGTTTTCCTTGCTAGGCAGAGGAACATTGCAAGGAGGTGGTGGAATTTGAAACGAAAACTGCTTGCGGGTCAGCTGGGAATAGCTCTGCAAATTTTTCTTCAGTTGTTGACAGACTCCCTGGATTACAAAGACAGAGGCAGAGAGGAGAAATGCTGCTTAATCCCAAACGCAAAGCACAGGTGGAAACTATCCAATAAAACAGGGTTTGGGGGGGTTGGTTGGAAAATTCTGTTTCATCAGATTGCGATTGTTTTTGCATGAACATGTTCATTAAAAAAAAAAAAAAAAAAAAAAACCCAACAAACTTCGCTAGGAAGGTTTTTCAAATCCGGGATGTCGTTTCCTGCCAAGGCTGGAAAAAGCAAGGACTGTCATTCTTCCCGCACGACAGCCCATCCAAACCACCCGCCAATGCAATTTCCCAGAGATAAGGGGACTTAGGTTTCAGGATTTTCCTCTGCCCCTGTTTTTTCCTTGAAAAGTGCCAACCAAACTTGGCATCGCTTTGGGCTGGAACCAAAGGTCAAGCCCTCATTTCCTTCAAGAAATGCAATTGCTTTGCAGCCAACCCGCTTTGGAGAGGTGCATCCAACAGCAGGGATTAAATTTTCATGCCAGATCATATGGTTCAAAATAAAGAAGGTTCAGTTATTTCCCTTTGCTCTTCCCAGCAAGAATGCCTCCCAGCAAAGTACCCTGTGCTCGAATTTGAGATCAAAACCGCCGCCGTGCATCCGAAGCCTGCCTGCAGCACGGTGGCTCGGCCATGCTTGCGGACAGAAGGGAGGCCCAAGGAGAAAACCCTTTAAGACACAAGTCGGAGCAGGGAGGGAACGAAATAAAAGCTACTGCTTGAAAATCCATTCCAGAGGATGGGATTTGACGTCCCGCAGCTGCCAAGCAGACTGCCTGTGTGGCAATGGGTCTCGTCTCCCACGCAGAGCGAGAGGCGGGAGAACACGTGGCTGCGAAGGCGAGCCAAAGGCAGGGGAGAGCTTTCTGCAAAGATGCTCCTGCGTTGACTTGCTCCTGCAACGGCTTCAAAAACACGAGAGCGCTGCCTTGCAGGGAAGCCCTCCTAGACCCAAAAAGGCCGGTCGGCCCTTCACGCCACCCAGGTCCTGTGGTTTGAAGCCTCCATGTGCAGGAGGGGTGCAGGGCAGGCGGTTTTGGGGAGCAGCAGAAATAAGCTTCAGGCTTCAGCGCAACAACAGGGAGGGAGGGAAGTAGCGGCTGTTACCGAGGGTCAGGCTGGCCATCGGTTTTCATGCACTTTATGGGGAAATAGGAGCACCGGGTAATTTATTGGGTTTTTCCAGGTGACGACAGCAAAACCAGAGGTGGTGCTGGTCCTGCATGGGCAGAGGTGGTCGCTGCTGGGCTCGCTGGGTTTAATCATGGTCCAGATCCCCCCTCAGCTGGTCCTGCTCCTCTCTCTGCTGCCCATCTCCCTGGAGAGGTTTCCTTCAGGCGCTGCTCGCTGTAAGCCTTGCCTTCGCAAGGGCACTGTGGGTGATGTTTCGACTGGATAACAAGCCAGGGAGGAATGTTTTCAGGAGGGATTTTTCCCTTTGGTGCTTAAAGGGAGACAGATTATTGGGTAAAATCGTGACACTGTCTGTGAACATCGCTCCATGTTCCAAGTGACTGCCAAATCGTTGCCATTTAGACGTCCACGTCTCTCTCTGGAGGAGCTGGTGGACTTCCTAGAGCTGCTGTCGAACAAAATAGGGCAAAAGCAAACTTGCTCTTGTGAAGATCCTGCCAAGGAGCATCTGGCCACCAACTACTTGAATAGAGCAAGCTGGACGTTTCGTGGTGCCCTGAACTCCATTCCAGGTGGTATGCTACAAATTGTTTATATTAATTTTCAAGCCATTGGATGTGTGGCAGCTGTCCAGTTAGGAAAACAGAAAATAGAAATAAAGAAATAACTAGGAAACGGCCGGTATAATGTTCTCAGAGACATCAGGCAAACGCTCATCCCCAGTGCCCAAACTTCTCAGCAAGGTGCTCACATCCAGTTGTCGACACTTGACCACTCTCAACAAATTTGTTCTCTGCCATCCCCTCTGAGCATTCCTTGTCCCCTTTGTTAAAAAAGAGCATTTTCCGTGTCAGCATTGCCATAGGTTTTTTTCTTATTATTTTTTTGGTTATCTTTATTGTGGCCATCAAGCCTGCTGGGAGGAGGTTTGCCCTAGATTAGGTGCAATAACAGAAGCGGCTCTTCTGCCCTCCACGTGCCACTGTAGCTTCCTGGACAACACATAAACCTCGCTCTTAACTATAAATTTAAAAACCAACAAGGCTCTTTGGGGCACTACCTGAGGAAAAGACAAGTAATAGTGAAGTTCAGAGACCTGTTGCGAGGAGCATTACCCACAGCCTACCTAGATTTCAAAAGTCAGTTGAAATGCTGCAAGCTGCTCTGCGGCTTCTCCTTCTTTCGGCAGTAGAATTATGGCCACCACCAGTTTTCCTGCAGCCTTTCCATTTCCCATCACCACCACGCATGCACGGTAATGACCAAACATTTTACAAGCAAAAAATCCCCCAGCACTCACCAAAGAAAAGATGTTTAACCAACGTTTGGGGTCCAACGAAGCAGGGACAGCAACGGCACAGGCATGTCCCAGCCCAACCTGCCTTTCCAGGAATGCAGGTTTCCTGCAAAATTGCCCTCCCCACCTCAGGGCAACACCCCCAGCACCTCTCCTCCTGCCCTGCTCCGCGGCTCTTGTGTGCGCAGATGAATGGCACAGCCCCGTGCGCTGGGATGTTATTGCTGGATAAAGCTAATAAAACATTTGACTCACTGCGAGGAAGCGTTCCCATCCTACTACACGCCTGATCTTCAGGGTTACCCGCCTTTACCTCCTCACCTTTGCTTTGTATGATGTTATTCTAACCTCTTTCATCTTTGGCTTTTGGCAGTCCTTTCTGCTTTAAGTGTATAGTTATCTTAAGTTGAGCAAGATGTTTCAGGCTACAATAACTGGCTGATGTTTTAAATTGAAATCTCCTAATATGCATTCAATTTACATGTACTAAGGCTCTCATTCAATCCGAAATACCAACCGAGTATAAAATAATAGTGACACTTGACATTTTCACAGAGATTTACAACTTCAAAGGGCTCTGCAATATAAACGAACTCTCTCTGTACTTATGAGATGGGTAAACAAATACTATTAAGGCGGAAAATGGTTGAGGAGGGATTGCAGAGCTTGCCCAAGGCCAGACACGGAGCCGGTGTCAGGGCTGGGGTCCTGGCTCCCTCTCAGATACCCAAACCACCAGGCAGCTGTTAACTTTAAAAGCTGTATAACCAACGCCGGCCAGTCACGCAGGTCTGCATCCCAGGCAGACGCGTGAGAGATTTAGGCACTGGAACTGAATACGGCCATCCAAGGGAACACGGCTCCTCTCTGCCAACCCCTGGGAGCTCCTGGGTGTCCTGGGTGCACTGCTCCCTTGCTTCCGAGGTGCCCCGGCACGGTGAGGCAGCTTCGGCACCCAGATTGGGGGGACGATGGCTGCTGGGCACGTCCTGCTCGCGCCGACCTGCCGTGGTCCTGCCGTGGTCCTGCCGTGGTCCTGCCGTGGTCCTGCCCTGGTCCTGCCTTGCCGGTGAATGATAAAACTGGTAGGAAGTCCTACGGACCGACTGCCTTTAGTTACAGCCTGAGCATTTGTCTAGAAGAGCGGTTTTAGCCTATTTTCTCATTTGCAAACATGGGCTGGGGCCCTCCCTTGCGACAAAAATCGGTTTGGGAGAGAGGAGATGACTTTTGAGCAGCCCCGCGCTTGCAGCGCCTGCTCCAGTAGCCGGAATTAGAAACCTGCAGGCTGCTTGGTGGATGCTGCTATTGCTAAGGCAAATAAGCGGGTGGATGTTTCATTAATCACAGTCCATAAACCATTTTGACTAACCGAAAAAATATTTCCTCTTTCTTATTCAGGCAATAGTTTCTCCGTGCCTTTTAGCCCATTTGTACGGGCTGGAGAATGAGTTGCTACCCGTTATACAGCATGTCCTGCCCTTCCCTTTCTTTGTAAACACGAGCAGCTCGGTTCCATGATGTGTTTTGATGAACTGCCAAGAGCCAGCTAATGTACTGTTTGCTGACAAGTATTTGTTATTAATCCAAAAGCACTGAGCTTGTGGGTTGGGATTTTATTTTATTTTTTTTTTTTTTAAGAAATATAAAAACTAAATTAAACAAGGGTGTGGAGACTCCTCAAATGTAGCTACTGGTCCTTCCGTGATGCAGTTGCAAATATGCAGCTCCTCCAACTCCAGGGAATTATTTAAGTAATTTTATTGCTCCATCAATCACATTTATCTTCCCACGGAAATAGCAAAAGTTGAGCTGGGTGCCCTCTTCTGATGAAGGTTTGCACTAAAGAGCTAGAATTT
The DNA here is from genome assembly GCA_017310255.1 of Butorides virescens. Classification (NCBI taxonomy): domain Eukaryota; kingdom Metazoa; phylum Chordata; class Aves; order Pelecaniformes; family Ardeidae; genus Butorides; species Butorides virescens. Next base: position 11,535 of record JADKXX010005093.1, read on the forward strand.
GAATGCAAATGAAGAGGGATAATCCTGTGGCAGCAATTCCTTGGGCACGTCTTGCTGCTTCATGCGGCTCCCTGGGACCAGGCGTCAACAGCAGGGTGGCAGCACCAGTTGAGAACCCCCAAACTCAACATCCGTGTAACCCACCAAGGACATCCTACATCAAAAATGGGTTTTCTTGGTGTATTTTTTGACAGGAACCCTTCTTACCAACTCCGTGGCTTTTTGGGATGTGCTCAGGACTCCAGCGTAGAGCCCAGGATGCTTTGCTACCTGGATGAACCCTTTTGCAGGGAGCGGCTCGTTAACTCATTGCAGAGGTGCTTGCAGCACCGACCGCAGCCGGGACCATTCCCATCCCATCTCCAGAAACAGCCCATGGCAGGGAAGTGCGTGGAGGAGGAGGAGGAGGAGGGGGAAGGCGTACTTTGAAAGCGTTCCCGAGCCAAGCAAGCGCCTCGGCTCCAGCCAGCGCGGCACGTCGGGCTGCGGCGCTGGCTGCACCAACAGGTTTGTGCAATGGGACCCCCCACAACGCGGGGCAGAAAGCGCCCTGAGGGCAGATCAATTTTAAGCTTGATGTAAAAAGATGACAACTCTCTATATGAGCCGAGTAGGCAGAAAACACAGGGGCTTTCATTTTCATGCGCGGGGCACCATTTGCCTTCCAAATTCAGCTGACAGCTTTTGAGGCAGCTCTTTCAGGTGACAAATGGTAATAAAGCTCCTATTTACACTGGCTGTTGACTCATCTTAGGTGGAATTATGTACCGAAATAAGTAAATAGCTTCCTATTCAATGCGATCCATATACAGCTGTGGGCCACAGTACAATGCAAAGCTCCTGTATAGACAAGACTCTGGTTTGTTGTGTGCTTTTCTAGGTCACTCAGCGCTTCCCTCCATAAATGTGCTTTTTAGGAGTGAGACGCCTGGTGTGAATGGTCACTCCGGCGTACAGAGTAAGTCACCCTTAAAAGCTAGCAAAGCCATGATTGCTTTTTAATTTGCATTGTAAACACATTAAAGACGAGCTGAACAAACCAGGAAAACTTTGGGTGCCTTTTTACATACCTGAATATGAGGGCTTGCGCAGTTTGTTTTGTTAGCATCTCCATTTGCCCCATGAGTTTTGGGATTCTTAGAAAAAAATATCTTGGAAAAAGCTTCTCGAGGTAACTGCGTTTCAGGTGGTGCAATTGCTGGCCCTTGCATGTGCACCCAGCATTTTCACAGCCCTGGTTTCTGTCATTTGAACTGGGACAGGGGGGCAGAGCCTATTTTTGTGTTTTGGGTTGGAAGGGACCCCTAGAGGTCATCTAGTCCAACCCCGTCCAACCTTGGAAGCCATTTGGGGGGATACTTAACTGAGTTGAAAATGTGTGATTAAAAATCCCTTAAAAACCAAAAGAAAACAAACTCAGCAATCAACAACACACACACAAAAAGTGTATAATGTTTTCTCTCTTAAAAACACTCAAAATTTACCATAAGCATTTTTGAATTGGACATCCCTCCGTGATGCTGCTCAGGGACCTCTGAGCTGCTCCCAAATCGCAAGGTGGAAATCAGGAAAGGTGAAGGAACACAGGCTGAGGCAACCTGATGGGTGTTGTGGGCATCTCAAGGAACACAACGTGCTTTTGAACATCTATCCCACTGATTTTATGGCTCTGAAGGACATTTCAGTCCAGTTCCTGCTGACTTGCCCATGGAATAAAGCTGTCTTTCTCTTTTGACTCTCAAAGGACTGTGGAAAATCAGTGTCCTGACTTAGCTGGCAAACTGCCTGGGGTATTTTGAGCCACCTACCCTGTAAGGTTGCCCATGTGAAATCCTGGCTGCTTGGTCACTATCTCCAGAAGCTGCAAGAGATGTAATATTGTGGTTTTCCATATACATAGACAAGCTTTCAGATCTTAAGCCAGAATAATTTACTTTCCAATATCGATACACACCTCCAAATGTAAAAAGAATGTGGTTCCCCATGACCTCAGTCCTCTTGTAACAGAGCCTGATTCATCCAGGCAGTATAAAAATGGTGATTCCATGAATGAAACGAATCTGAAAGTTTCCCCAAACTGTCACCTACCAAATGATGTTTCTGTTCCCAGAATTTTCTAGACCAGCCAGTCTCTTCAACTTATTTCTCTTTTATTGATGGCAGAAGCCTTGCAATAGTGAGAGAAGGTGGGTGAATTGTGGCAAACAGAAGCTGCATCAAAGATGGTTGAAAAATGCAGTTTCTTATTTCTTGGCACTGGCAACTGAAATAGCATGGGGAACTATATCTGTTTCTAAGGATTTAAAAATGTAACACAATTTTCTTCTTCCCTTAGATTCTTCCAAGAGTGACTGTAATAACTCACCCGGTCTGTTCAGAGTAAGTCGTTATCGAGTTAGCATCCAGCCAAAGGGGCACGACTGCAAGCTCTTAATTCTGTTTCCTTTCTGATTCTGGACTTGGCTTGAAAGTTCCCAGCATCACCAGGCTGCCCAGAGATTTTAGCACATGGGGAAGAGGAAGGGTTGACCGAACTGAGTTTGCAAGGGAGTTTGAGGAGGCTCGTCCAGGTGAGGTGCACAGGGAAGGGGAGCATCTCCTGTCCCCTGGAGCCCCTGGGGCATGTGCTGCGGGGGGAGTTGCTTTCCTCTTCTTATCTTTTATTACTACTACTATTACATTTAACTCTTCAATCTCTCCTTCAGAGAATCATAGAATCGTTTAGGTTGGAAAAGCCCTTTAAGATCATCAAGCCCAACCGTTCCCCTAACCCTGCCATCCCACCCCCAAACCCTGGCCCTAAGAACCTCATCTACCCGTCTTTTAAATCCCCCCAGGGATGGGGGCTTGACCCCTTCCCTGGGCAGCCCATTCCAGAACCTGACAATCCCTTCTGTGAAGAAATTTTTCCTGATGTCCAACCTAAACCTGCCCTGGTGCAACTTCAGACCATTTCTCCTCGTCCTATTGTTCATTCCCAGGGAGAAGAGACTGACCCCCACCTCGCTCCCCCCTCCTCTCAGGCAGTTGTAGGGGGCAATAAGGTCTCCCCTCAGCCTCCTCTTCTCCAGACTAAACACCCCCAGCTCCCTCAGACACTCGTCGTAAGACTTGTGCTCCAGACAAGCAATCCCAGTGGAAAAGCATACGGTAATGAAGGCAAACATCACTTTCACTTCCACCTCCGTTGACTTTCTCTAATATTTCTCTAGCTGGTGCTGAAATTACTGCTTTGCAAAAATCACTACCCAGTGAACAAGCCGAGTATCACCCCACTTTGTGACTCCCTTTGAGAGATGCCACTGCCGGCACAGAGCTGAGGTGTATTGGAAGCAGAGGAATCCAGGTCTTCCAGTGCTCTTGCAGGATCATGTCTCGCCATCTCATGGCTGCCACCACTAAGAGGAATCGTTCCCATCTCAAAAATTTGCGCGGTGCGTACAGTCTCTGTGCGGAAATCATCACACCTACGTGGCTGACGCGTACACGAGGGCACGTGCGCCTCTGCCCAAAGACGATCAGCGTTGTCTTCTGTTCTGGGATGGTAAAAGAGGAGCAGGGAAAGGTGTTGCGGTTCTCCAGAGTGCAAAGCGACCTACAGCCCCTCAGTGGGAGGCACGAAGTTATGTAGCTCATTAAACCTTAAAAAAGCAAGGAGGGAAGCTGCTTCCAATTATCAGGATGAAAATTAATGAAATAAAAACTACAGACAGGCTGCAGAATTATGCAATAAAAAGGGCTTTGCTGGCATTAACAAGGAGGTGTGCAATATTTGTGTGGTTCTAGCTCAGCCTTGGCTTGAACACATGGTGATTCTGCACATAAAATGTATCCAAATTAATGAATTAAAGATCCTTGATAATCCCCCACAATTTTCTGTTCATAGTTAAGTATTATTAGTTGGGAACTCTCCTCAGAAAGGGAAAATGAGGTTGTGATCTGTTGTCTGAGAAAAGAACCTCTTTGTTAGCACCAGAAGAGCGGTGTGCTAGAAGGGCTGGCCAGATGCACGGAAAAGCCTGGTTGCTGTCTCAGTGTTGTAGGGAATGAAGGTCCAACGTGGTGGTGACTGCATATAATGGGGTCCAGAAGGGACCTAGGGTTTGGGGGACCTGGGACAGAAGCAAGGGTGAGTGTGGCAGTGGATATGCCTGAGAAAAGCTGCCTTTAGGCACATGAACCGTCTTATTGAGAGGTTTCACATCAGCCCACAAAGCACATCCTCCACAACCTTAGCTCTGCCTTGGGATCCGGTGTTCATAGAATCATAGAATTGCTTTGGTTGGAAAAGCCCTTTAAGATCATGGAGTCCAACCTTTAACCTAACTCTGCCATCCCACCACTAAACCCTGTCCCTCAGCACCTCATCCATCCTTCTTTTAAATCCCTCCAGGGATGGGGACTCGACCACCTCCCTGGGCAGCCCATTCCAGAGCCTGACAACCCTATGGTGTTGCCATATTAGCCTGCATCTAAAACCAATCTAGCTCTAACCAGAGGTCATAGCCTTCAACATCAAGAGACTGCACGAGCTTGATGCAGAAAATATTGAGTTTTCCTCTAAACGCCTGGGCCACCCCTTCCTGTTCACTTTCCTTCTCCCCATTTCTATGAAAGGGCACAATTGCCTTTCTGGGCAGCTGAGCAAAACCCATTCCTTTGCTTTGCAAATGCTGTAAATGTAGGCTCTGTTTCCATCGTAGTGATGTCTGTCTCTCCTGGGGTATACATATGATCCAGCAAGTGCTCACCAAGGGCTGAAGAGCCCACCAGCCTGGTGAGCAAGGTACAGAGAAAGCAGTATACACGAAAATGTGTCACTGAGATTGCTGTTCCCGTGAATGTAGATACAGAACCTCCAGAGAGGGGAGAATGTTGCAATCTAAACATTTATATTATAAAAAAAAATGGGAAATCATTTGCTTAGCCATAAATTAGCCCCTATGAGACAGATTTATTGCGGCATGGAATGTTTTAATGAGAAGAGGAGGTTCCACAATCATAGGATACATTTTGCATCAAAATGTTTGACATATAAATAACATTTGGGTGAAATTTTCAACCCCGCGATATTTAGCACTTAACTGGGGATTTGGAAGGAATTTAAGGAAGAGGGGTGTGTAAATTGGTTTTTCAGTTAAATTCTGAGCGCTCTGAAGTCTGACGTCAGGTTTACGCACGGGAGCCGTGCTGGGATGCCCGCTGCGGGGCGGGGGGCGAGGTGAGAGCTGAGGTCTGAAAGGCTCACAGAGGTGAGGCTCGCCCTCCCTCCCTCCCTCCCTCCCTCCCTCCCTCCCTCCCTCCCTCCTTCATATATGGGGGATAAGAGAGATGATGGTTTTCCATCAACTTCAGAAATATTGTTTCTCTTTTGCCCCCTGCTACCCCAAAGCCCCATATTTCACATCCTCCTAGAGGGCTGTTTGGTTGAACGTTGATTATTCTTCGTGTAGGAATCGACTCCAGGCTCCCTGAATGAATCTGGAAAAGGAGACACGATGCAAAGCCGACGGATCCGTCCCTGGCTGCGTGGTGGTGTCGGAGAGAGTCGGCAGCAAGTGATTCCCAAAGGGCAAACAGTAGGATTTTTCCTGTTTCATACGACTATAAGCAGTGGGCTGTAACATCCTCGTAAGGAAATGCCAACGTATACTCAAAGCCATGAGCTGGGTACTCAGCTCAGAGCATCTCGTTTCTAGCCTGCGCTTCTGCCAGGAACAACTTCTTTTCTTATTATTAACTTGTCCTTGAAAGATGACCACAGCAACACCCAAATCTCTTCCTCCTGGTCTGATTTGGTGAAATGCACCTGGATAGGAAATAATGGTAGAAAAGGAAAGAATGATGTCGCTATTATGTCATGCTGATCGGCCATTCACTGGGGAATCGTAAATACAACGGAGTATCAGGGGATTTCAATTCAGATTTTTACTCCTCACATTTTAACACTGGTGACAACGGGTGTTTTGTAGACCTTCTCGGAATGAAAGCAGACAGATGAGCTATGGATTTATGGGCTAGAGCTGGTTTTCACACCGAGCGCAACCGCCGAGGGGGATGCTGAGTGCTGGCATTGGGGAGGCTCTTTGGCTGGGGCCGAGGAATGAATATTTCAGACCAGAAAGCACATTTTCGAGGTCTGAGTCTCTTTTTCCGCCTCTGGGAACCTGGCAGAGGTTTGGGGGACAGCTATGGCAGAAGCGGCGTGGTGGTTTCCACAGGTGTTGCCAATTCTGCCTGAAGATCCCAGAAGAGTTATTACCCTTCAGCTCCCAAACGCGGTACTGCCACCTCCACCCTGGATGTCAGCTGAGTTTGCTGCTGTGATGCCCTGAGCACCCCCTGAGGACCTGACTGTTTATTTAAAGAAAAATACTCCTGAAGACATCATCCCGGGATGATGGGAAATTGATGGGATGCTGTTTCTGGCGGAGGCAGCGGGGTGGGCGGGATGAGCAGGAGAGAGGCGCTGCTTCCTCCGCTCTCAGCGGTTTTCCCCCGCTGACTTTCCCAGAGAAAACATTCCCACTCCTCCAGGCAGGAGGAAAAGGAGAAACACTGGCAGAGAGAAAGCTGGAAATTGCAGGTGTTTAGTGGCCAAAGCTGAGGGGAGAGATGGAAAAAAACCTGGGACATTTCTGGGACAAGTACTCAAATTGCGTGCCTACCACGCCAGCTCCGAAGAATACGAATTAATATCACTTGGGCACATAAGTATTCTCTTTAGGATGCTCAGAAAGATTGCAACAGTCATCTTGTGTTTCCAAACCCATGGTGAAGAGGGAAGCATGTCCATAAAGCTTATTTCATGAATGATGCTTATGAAGAAGCTGTCTTGGGGTTGGGGAAATGGGTGCACAGTGTCCCCCAAAAGTATCGTAAGCTCAGCCACACCAGTCCTTCGACTTCTCTTGCACATAAAATTTGCTTATTTTTTAATGCTAAGAACAAAACAATGTGTTTCAACCAACAGGAATAATAATAAAAACGTAGAACATCTCCCAGGCATATAGAAGGCGTTGGCGTATGCAAGCTCCGCCATGGGACATAGAATCATAGAATCCTTTAGGTTGGAAAAGCCCTTTAAGATCATCAAGCCCACCCCTTCCCCTAACCCTGCCATCCCACCACGAAACCCTGGCCCTAAGCAAATGTGCCTGCACGGGCCTGGCGAGGGGGGCTGATGTGGGGCTTGGGTCCAACGGAGCTGGTGACAGTGGGGGTGCAAAGATGGCTTTGAGGGACACCCTGGCATCGTCCGCCTGGATTTTCTTTGGTGTTCCTTAGAGGTATAAATCCTGTTTTCTTACCCCCATTTTTTCTTCCTCTTTGCATTTCACCGTCTTTCACTGCCACTGGCGTTTCAAAGCCAGAAGTTAAGGAGTTACTACAGATAAAATCATGGAAGTTTTATTCCAGAGCAATATCTTCAATAGCACAGTATTGGGAGTAAAATTGTGTTCAGTCTTGATGCGTGTAAGTTAGGGGAGGGGGAGCAAAGTTTCCTCTTTCCTGTGTTGATAGAGTAATTTTTAGCAGTTTGGGGCAGAACAGGGAATATTGAAGTTTGACCTTGAATTTGTTGTGGTTTTCCACGAGAAAAGGTCATGTTTAAACAGCGTAAATGCCTCATCTTTCTAGGAAAAGCTGTTTTCACCTAATTCATAACATGTTTGCAGTTCTTACGCTGGTAATGAACTGCACTGATTTGGCTGTGTAAGTAATAAATTCACTGACTAAATTTTGCACAAATAGCAACCCCAGCCAAATTTGCAAGATCTTGGGAAAGCCCTGAAAACCATCAATCTTGGCATTCAAAAGTTTACAAAGTGAAACTTTGTTTTACCCAAGTGCTGTTACAATAATTTATACATTTCATTTAACATTTCTTTTACTTCATAAGTATATAATTCATACACGACAGAAATTAAATCGTACAACACTTGGTTTCAATTTTGCAGTTCCTATTAGGGGATTTCCATGCTCTCCTATTATTGCTACAGAGCTTTTTTTTTCGGTGCTATCGGTCCGTACCATCCATGTGCTGGTCAGCTCAGACGAAAAGCCACACAGCGTGCGCTAAACCTTAATACTAATGCCACCAAATGAATCAATTCCTACTTTCTGCCTTCTGAACCTACCCTAAGGTGAAGGAAACACGATCCGCTGAGGATCATCTTGCAATTAAAACAATTCTCCATGAATCAGCATGACAATGCAGGTGCTAAGCAAGCATCTGTTCAATTAAGTTGGGTTAGCAGTTTTGGGGCAAGGCTATTTTGCTTTTTTTTCACATCATTAAGCTTACACTTAATGCTCCCAGCAAACAATAGCTCATTAGTGGATTAGGGGTAATTACCAACAGCAGTCATTATTCCTAAGGCTTAATGGGCCAATTTGCTGCTGTAATAGTACCCCAGTATTGTGGTGCTCCAGCAGAAAAGCTGGGGGTGCTGGAATGAGCCATTGCCTTGAAGGTCCTGGAAGTGGCTGAGCAATCCCACCCCTTCGCAGGACACCCTGGGGTGGCTGGGGCCCTGCTGCCAGCTGGGGGGTCCCATCGGCTCCCAGGCTTGCATCTGGGAGCTGGGTTCAAGCTGAAGGGGCTGCCTGTCCCCAAACCTGCCCGGGTGGCCATCCATAGAAAGTCCTGTAAGGAAAGGGGAGGACACCAGGAGCTGTGCCCCCAGTTCCAGCCGGTGCTGCCCCACCTGGAGCCTCTCCTGGCCTCTCCTCCCCAGGGCTGCGTGGGGATGCTTCGATCATTTCTCTGTTCTCATTCGGACCAGAGACTGAGAGCCGATATCTGGACACTGCCCAGGTATGAAATCTTTTATGGAGCTCTGTAAGGTAACAGCTTAGCTAAACAGCTGATGGGCTGGAGAAAGTCTTAAGGAATATTTGTAGAAAACGTTAGGGGATGTTTAAGGAGCAGGTGGCTTCGCTGGCCTTCGCATGCCTGCAGCGTCGTGGCAAGGAATTAGATTCACTTGCCGTTGCACCACCTTCCAGTTGTAGTTGATGACCGTAACGAAGAACAAGTGGCATAAAATATTCCTGAGCTGGAAACCTGGTGCTGTAAGAATAAGGATGAAGGACTCGGCTCCTTCATCGCATTTCCCAGGCAGCTTGGGCTGCCTGCGGGTCTCAGCATCTCCATCTTCCGTACGGACCATGGGCAGGGGGTTGAGCAGAGAAGCCAGGGACCCGAGCGCAGAGGACTGAAGGGACCACTCGAGAAGTGGAAGCCTGCATCATGGCAGTCCTGTTGGCAAGCAAAGTGAAACGATATTGACAGTTATGTTTTTATTTTTAGCATTATATTTTCAGTCACTCGTTTCAACTTAGAGTGCTGTATCATTTTTCTGCTTTTAGGAAGGGGATTAAGAAAGAAAAAAAAAAAGGCATAATGCTGTAGTGGAGTTAAGTGCCACTTCTTCAGGCTCCTGTCAAATCTTGTAATTTGGAATAATTACCAGTGTCAGGTTTGGGGAAGGAGTTTGATGTAAATTGCCTCGATCTGTACTCGTCCTGTGAGAAAAGCAGAACAGCATGTTAGAAGGTAGGGGGCTGAATAGGCATCACCAGGAAAATCACACTTTAAGCAATCTCATGTTAATATACATGACTGCATTTTATCTCCTTTTTCCTTCATGTCATTCAAATTTGGGCAAACCCTGCTCATGCTGAGACCAATGGTGACTTCTCATTTATTTTAATAGCCCAGCCTATAGACTCCTGCTTAGCAGGAGGTCTTGCGGGTTGCTAAGCATTGTATTCATTACCGTATATGATCCTTTAAAAAGCAGAGAAAAGCTAACCAGACTTATTTGTAGCTCCATGCAGGGGAAAGGCCGACCATCTTCTGCAAGCAGCCTCAAAAGAGGTTTGGGGGAGCCCACCTGGATTAGGTCCCACCCTGCAGCCCAGCCTTGGTGTCCTGGCAAGCCTTATCCGTGTTGTCCGGGTAGCACCAGTGAGGATGGTGGCAGTTTTGTCAGGGGCTGTGTCCACTTCTTCCTGAGGCTTCCAGCTGCTGTGGAGCACAAGGAGATGTCCAGGTTGGAGCAGGGAAAGGAGCCATTTTGGATTTGGCCCACTGTCATCTCCCATCCCATTACTTTCTTGCATCTGCAACTCATCTAAATTTTTAATTTAGAAATTTTTTTTGTTGTTGTTGATGGGGGGGAAAAAAAAAATGTCATTCTGAGAAGCATTTGTATACTTCTAGTGAACAGAATCCAAAGCCCAAACCCCATAAAATCTTGAAAATAATCAACCCACTCTTTTGGAACATGTATCAGAGAACAGGGCATTTTTTATTTCTTTCCATTTGGTGTGCGTAAAAAACCATGCCTCATTTTTCCCTCTTTGCAATTTCGTTTGAGTTATGGGAGCGGTTTCTGTCCGTGTATTGAAACAAATCACCACCATAAAAATCACAGTGTATTGCCTTCTCCACTTCTTGGAAAATGGCCTTCAAAGCCCGGCACCATCACGCATGCCATGACAGGAGCCCAAGTAGGAGCTTTTGAGCTGGGAGTTTTTTGCCAACATGCCCAAAAATTGCTGTCTTGTTGCCATCCCTGAATCCTGGGAGACATCAGGTAGCATCAATGATCCCAAGTGTTCCCATCATCAAGGGGGCTGGCAGGGTGGGATTCCTGATCCTGATCCATTCCCAGCTGACCACCACTGCCCACGTGCCCAAGGATGCTGGTGCTTTGCTGCTGCTGCCCACCGCAGCAGCCCCAGCGTGACCTGGTGATTTATGGAAATGTCACCTTCGGTTGTCCTTGCCTTTAATCACGGCAGTAACTGATACAACAGGGTGGCTGAGCCATGCGCTGGCTGAAGAAACCGGCAAAACGCTGCCGGACTTCCCCAGCCATCAAGTGGGTTTTGAGAAGAGCAGGCAGCTCCAGGGCGCCCGCCTAAAGGTGGCTCTGAGCAACCCACGAGTCGCTGCAGCAGGTTTTTGTGTGCAGATGATAAATGACCTCACCAGTTACAGGGGAAAAATTGTTCAAAAAACTTCATGGAATCTGTTGCTTTGAGGGGTTCCTAGATTTCGGCATGGTTTCGTGATGAGGTAGAATGGATGGCCAGCTGGAGTCACGAACTGGGGCGTACTTTCAGCAGCAGTGCTCATAATCATCTTCTGCTCTGTTGCCAGTACTCAAATCCCATCGCAACACTAAATACTAATGACTATGGGAGAGGCTGAGCAGGTAACGAGTCCTTCAAGTGTCTGGATATTCCATGAGAGTTACAGAGACGCGCCAAGGATAATCAGACACCAAACGCTCTTCTTTACTTTGGGAGGCACAACCCTTTTTTTAGGGTGATGGTGGCTCTGGAGAGAGCCTGTGGTCATAGCAGTGCCCATCTCAATATTTCTCATGCCCGAGCTCTTTCTGGTCGTCTCTATTCTTGCCAGAACATCTTTGCTGGGTCAGGAAAGTGGAGTCATGCAGACATGGAAAGGGAAGGAAAAACTTAGAGCAGTTTCCTTGCAATGAATTGGATTCCTGTGTGTAGGTGTGAGGGCAAGGTTTGCCAAGGAGCTGAGAAGGACTTTGCACTTGTGCTCAAAGCTGTTATCACCCAAAGGTCTGCAAAGGATGCCCATGTTATCACGCTTGCCGACAAGAGCAGTGATGCATGGGAAGGGCAGATAAGTGCACGGCACGGGGCTGCTCTAACGTCTTGTGGAATTTAATAGGCAATAAAATCAGGTTTGACAGAAAATATATTTACAAATTATTTAATTGCGTCACATTACACTTATTATGAGTTGTAATACAGCAACAGTGAGGGACCCGAGTGGAGCCCTTGCCTAAATAAATCAGGAGAGGTTGTTTCTGCTCTACAGTTGGTAAGGCAAACTGAAAAATGTTACAATGGGAATCTGAGGCGCAGAGAAATCAAGCAATTGACCCAAATTTATAGGAAATGAATAGGAATTCTTGGGAATCCAAGCCAGACCTATGGGGTTCCAGTTTATGGACATGTTGCTCAGTTAATCTTCACCTTTGAGCCTCTTCAGAGCAGTGAATAGACAGCTCTGATCTTCTGTTTGATGCTGTAGAAACGTTCAGTCAAAGAGCATGAAGGAAGCAAAATTTCTCAATTACTGAATGATTTTCTCCTAAACTGTAGGAAATCTGGTTGTCCATATGGTTGAAAATGCTGGCTAGTAATATTTGATGTGCCAAATGCTAATAACCACAACCTTCCATGAAGGAAGATAAAATCGATACAGAAAAGTTAATACTGAGGTCAGAGTAGAAGGTCTGTCCTGAAGTGACTCGAGTCGAGGCCCAGGAGCTAGCAAGGGATGCTGGATTCCCATCGCTTTATCCCGTGTTAGCTCTTCACTGCAAGGAGGCCTTACAGCTTACCGAAGCGTGCAGCACTCTTGTTGGTGTTATGTGGGTTGGTCCTCTAAATATTCCCCTGTTAAAACTCGTTTTAGGCAACGGATAATCTGATTCTATCATAATATATAGGGTTGGACTAGATGATCTCCCAAGATCCCTTCCAACCCTTGTCATTCTGTGATTCTGTGATATGGTTAAAGCATAAAGGCAGTCAAAATAACCTTAATCTGTATCAAATGTGACTGGTGAGAAGAGGAATCCTGACAAGCAACAGCCCAGCAGTCGCCCCTCGTGAGGTTGCAAGCGTACAGTTAAGGAGCTCTGCAGTGGCTAATCCTGTTGTCATCTGAATTAACTTTCAAATAGGGGAAAAAAAAAAACCTAGCAGTTGCATAATAAGAGGCTTAAGGTCTTGAGCTGGGGAGTGATGTGTGGTAGCACCATGAATGTCATTTTGGTGTAAGAGGATTGTTTGCCTGGGTGAAATGGGTGACGCTCTGCAGCTTGCTCCAGCCACAAACTGAGTGTGGGCGTGCTGAGAGCCTACGATGACAGGTAAGCATCCCATAAACACTGGCTGGTACTAGATACCTCAGGGAGTGATTTTGGGGAGACAGTGGTTGGTACTCGTCCTTCTGGGAGCCAGTGCTTCCCAAAGGAAGCCTTGGGAGAGGTCTTACCCACACGCACTCACTACCGGCTGGAACTGCCAGGCAGCACTTGGCAAGTTTGGCAGGATATTTTGGGTATGTTTTCAAAAAAAATAAACATTCAATGCATCATGGAATTGTTCACCTGGCTCTTTTAAAGCTCCAGTGGTCCTTTCCAGTGGAAGGGGTGAGCAGCGGGGTATCAGGTACCAACCATCTTCTCAGGTCAGCCGGGGCTCTCATAAGTGGTGCTGCAATTCCAGCTTCTTGGAGATACCTTTCCATCAACATCGAATTTTCTCTAGAATAAATCATTAGCAATATATGCAAAGAAAAGAGACGAAAGAACACCAGAGCTCAGAGGGAAGGAAGGTAATTGCCTGTGTCAAACTCACCTTGTAATGCAGCACTTGAAGAAGCATGAAGGAAAATGCAGCTGGGGGTAGCGTTCTTGTTGCTAGATGGGTTGGTCTGGATGGGTTTTTTTTTCAAGAGACAAAACAAAAAAATGGGTTGAGATGTAGCACCAAAGATGACCATTTACTGGGGCAAGATGGCATCACGTTCACGAATGTGCTTTTGTGTTGGGACCTGGTTGGTGGTCGCTGTCAAGGGGAATCTTCTCCCTGACTGCTGTGGGTGTTGTGCCCAGCCGTGGGTGAGCGGAGCTCCTGGCTCACAGTGCAGGTGTTCGCAGGAGGCAGAGGAGAGGCGCTGGCGTTCAGATGAACCTGAAGTATCATCACCCTCTCCTGGAGGAAAGAGCTTTTTCCCAGGCCATGGGTTTCAGATGAGACGCTGCTGTCTTTCCAAAGGGCTGATGTGCCATACGTGGCCAAGGTAAGGGCACAGAACAGCGTGTTGCCCAAAGGTCACCTCATTTACCCTGGTGATCTGTGCTGCAGGTGGCTCCTAGTGCAGTTAGAGTGTCCCCACAGAGATCCCACACAGGGACCAAGGGCAAACCTCGGCTCTTGCTGCGATGGGGAAGGCAGGGAGGGATGGAGAGCCCGCAGCTTGGCTGCTCTGCTGAAAACACTCGCTTGCTTTTCACTTTTCTATTTCTGCAAGCAGAAGACAGAGCTGAGCCCTCAGGGGGACGACTGCAGTCCAGCGGCCGATGGCAGAACGGAGCTGCAGCCGCTCGGCCGAGGGCTTTGTGGGTTCGCCAGCCATTTAAAACCTTTGCCAATATTCAAAGCATGCACTGTTGCGGTTTAAACTTGGGAAGGATTTTCTAGGAAAGCTTCGTCCGAGGATAAACGCCAAAAAGCCAGGCTCCAGCTGGTCGTGGACCTATTGGCGCAGACGCTCTTGCGCAGGCTGCTTGCTCTGCAGCAGCGCTTTTCCCCTGCACGCGTCCCGGTGCGGAACCTGGGAAGCACGTCCATGAGAGAGAGGGATTTCCAGGGAGATGCTGCTCTCCCCGCTGGACAGGGAGATGTCTCTGCTGCCACGATCTATTTTACACATCAGAAATGGAGAGATTTCGCCGATAACCGGTATCGGTCCGGCTCTTCCGCCCCCTCTGCTGGCTGCCGAGCGTGCCAGGTCCGAGGCCAAAGCCCCCGAGAGCCATGGTGGGGCCTCAACCTGGAGAACGAGCGTGTTCCTGGCTGCCTTCGTCCCCTGTGCCATGAGAAGTGGCTGCTGGTGGGGGATGGAGGAGGGACAAGGGTAGCCCTCGATCAAAAATCGCTGCTCGCTTCCCTTGGGTCTCCCATCCCTCGTGTCTCTGCTGCAAGGGTGAGCGGTTGTGGACTTTGACATCAAATAGTTCAGAGGATGATGATGAGGCTTTTGAAGTCAGTTTTTGCCTCTCTCGGTTGGCTTGTCCTGTACCTAACTCTAAATGTTCCTTTTTTTATTCATCTCTCATGCAGATATTCTGGTGTCTTGTAACTGGGCTCGCACTTCATGTGTGTGTCTTTCCTCATGGTGCAAAGTCTCTTATGCCTAATTTTTGCAGAATTTGTGGGAACTCAGCATCTGTGAGACCTCTACAGCTTTGTCACATTTGGCTGCCTGGGACTGCAGGTTCAATATCAGCGAAACAAATGAGCAATGGGTTGACTGGGGGGGTGGGCTGGTGGCTTCACACCGGGCTGGCAAGGCTGAGGGCTGGGGGAAGACAGACGAACCCCAGATCACCCCTCCCAAACACAACCAACTGAGCCACATTTTTCTCAATTTCTTGGCAAGGCTCCTGTTTCTCAGGGACGCAATTTAAACTTCCTGCAGCTTTGTTTTTTCGAGGTCTGGTTATTTGCTTCCCATCTCTGCTACTGCTGTCTCCTGCAGCCATGGGCAAGACACTTATTATTCTCTAATATCTGTAAAACAGAGGAAGCAACGGTTTCTTTTGCTAAAAATGCTAAGATTTACGTATCTATTGTGGAAATTTTTCATTTTCCATTGGTGCAATGAGTATTTCAGGAAAAGGGGGGTTCCTTGACCAGGGGCACCATTTGAGATTCCCAATTTACTCCTGCTCCGCAGATTCCGGGCTCTTCGCTTCCATTTGTGTCAATCCTTACATTTTCAAACGGGAGCAAGTCCTAACCCCTCCGGAGGCTCTTATCCTCGCCGTGGTGGATCGCCGAGGAAGGCTTTGCTGCCCTTTTAGCACCATGGTGGGGGCTAAGTCCCTGGGTTTGGGGAGGGGGGGTGGAGCTGGGCGCTTCCAGAGCCGATGGTCATTTCGTGATAAAGTGATAATGCTAATAATCCCTCCGTCCTTTTTTTTTTTTTTGCCTTTGAACTGAACACTTTGCCTGTCTCAACCGTGGTTGCCTTTTTGAACTGTCAGTTTGGGAGGATTAGATGCATGTTTAGGCTGGGTGAACTCATGAATGAAAATATTTTCCTTGGCAGTTTTTAAAATGCTTCCCCCCTTTAAGAGCTGAGCCCTTTGGCAACAATCTGCTTTTTGCCCAGATTACCACTGTCATTTTGGGAGGTCTTTTCCCGCAGAACAAACAATGGAATTTTAATAACACAGTGGAATAGATTCAGGCCTGCTTTATTTATATTTTCTTTATTTATGCTTGAATACTTAGTATGCAGCTCCAGCAAAGACAAATTTAAGCTTTGTATTACTTCAAAATGATGAATTAAGCTCTGGGAGATTTACTTCCCCAGAAAAGGATATTTTGCTTCGCTGCTTTGAACACATCTCCTAAGGACAATAAATATCAGAGAAATTAAAAATAAAAAAAAAACAACCCCAAAACCCTCAGCACAAATTGCAGCTGCGGAGCAGAGCGGACGCAGCGCTGCCCTTGCTGCAAGCAGGTTTGCCAGCGTTTGCACCGCGATTCCCAGCTTTGGGGGAAGCCTGGCTCAGCGGTTCAGTGGCCAAATGCAACGGTCACCGTTACAGCAAGGCCAAAATGATTCTGCCCATTTATTTGATGTGACGTCCTACTTGGGTCTGCGTACCGAAGCGCTCAAACCAGCGCCAGCTTCTGCTACCTGCGCAAAGAGGCGCTGGTTAAAGCTGCCAAGGCCATCGCCTGCGGGGCTCAGCTCGCAGAGCATCCCTCAGAATGATCCAGCTCCGTATGGGGGCGAAGAAATCACACAGAGGTGCAAAGCGAATTGGGAATCATTTGAAGTGAGGCATAAAATAGCATCTCCTCAGGCTTTCATCTAAGTATTACCAACCTGAAATTACTGAAATTATTACAGTATTACCAATACTGAGAGCAGTTTGTGTCTTGTACAAGCTCTTCTCAAAACTTCTCGAAGGTTTGAACGCCAGCTTTTTCTATGACTAGGGTTGCATTGATTGCAGTGGTAAATATTCTTGTGCTTGATGATTAATCCCTTAAGGTTGCTTATAGACAGTTTTTTTCCCCTCAAGACAATCCTCTGCTATTTTATTTTCCCTGCACATCTTCATCCCTGATGCACCACCCTCCCAGCTTCCCAAGCCTGAGCAAGGAGCCAAGGGATGGAGATATTCACAGATCCTATATAATAAATCTGTTCCAGTGCTTTCAGTGTTAAATAGCTCTCTGTCCGATAAGCCATTGAGACGCTGCTGTGTTCCATGAAGATAGATGGTGTATGGTATAGATGGAAAACAGCCAAAGGTGCCAGAGTCTGGAGATGGACCCGACTGAGCGAGCCAGAGGTGTCCTGGAAGGAAGGGTTGTGCCGTGGGAGCTGCAGAGAAAGGGAAGGAATTAGGGTATTTTGAAGGATGCACTGGGCATTTTGAAGGATGCACTGGGCATTATTTGTGCCTTATTGCTCAGCTTTCATCACAGCTGATTATATCCTGCTTCACCGAAATCACTTCAGGTAACTTTAGCGGATGCAGAGCACGGCGCTCAGCTCATCGCTGTGGCCCAACAGGATTCTAAAAAAAGGGGGAGCGGGGTTGGAGCAAAGCAGGTCGCTGAAACATCCTTTGCTGAACACAACCGTGATTTTTCAACTCAGACCTTGCCAGCACTCGGTGGCATGTGGTACAAACGGGGGTGATCTGGGCACGGGCTCCCTCGCGGCCAAAGGATTTCTGCAAAGCCCCACGGTGGCTGCCCGCTGCGTGCTCCTGCGTCCCCCCTCTGCCCGGGGACATTGTGGGGGGGGGAAAACTCCGGCTCAACCCTGCAAGGGCTTCTTTTGGCTGCTGCCAGAGCAAAAGTGAAGGGGTTCAAGCATCTCACCACTGAGCTTCTATAATTACTGAGCTACTGTAAACCAGTATCTGCCAAGGATATTACAGCTGCTTTTCCATTTCCCTCCCCTTGTAAAATCAAGGGTGAAGAAGCTGCAGGAATATGGCTCGTGTCCAGGAATGTGATAAAGATGCAAAGAAAAGCAACGATTGATGGGGGAATTAACCTCCTTGGCCACTTGCTGTGGCTCTGCTTGCCTGGATCGATGATGCCACTGCACCTGCACGGCGCCGCTGTAGAAGATGCTCTTCCCAGTGCCTGGATCCATGGGAGGTGGTTACGCTTATCCAACACAGTCTGTTTAAAGCAGAGCAGCAGTTTGTAGGTAAGAAAAAATGCTGCTGGTGACTGGAGAACTTTGGTGAAGATTTTAATGCATCTCCCAGGCAAAGGTATTCACCTTCGTGCAGAGCTTGTCTGCTCTCCCAAAGGGCTGCTCCGGTTCAGCCTTTGCATCAAACACTGGTTTGGAAATGCAGCACTCCGTGCTCCCAGCCTTGGGAGGGGGCATGGAAAAAAAAAGAAGGAGTTTGGAACAGGCAGAGCTGTCAGCTCTGCTGCTCTCCCAGGATCCATGCACCACTTTCCCAGGATCCATGCACCGCTCTCCCAGGATCCATGCACCGCTCTCCCGGGATCCATGCACCGCTCTCCCGCTGCAGCTGCTGGGAAGCAAAGCAATTGGCAAAGCGTGCCCAGACCGAGTGCTGCAGCTGGGGCGCTGAGCGGCTGCAAGAGCAAAACATCCAAGAAACAAGAAACCAGAGCCTTTGGACACCGAGCTCCCTGGCACACCAGCATGGCCTCGGCTGCTTCCAGACCTTCCCCAGCGGAGGGGGGGTTTAACCTCCTCCGGGTGCAGTGGCACCAACAACTTGTGTCCTGCTGTGCTGTGGGGCTGTGGGTGCTGGGGATGGGCCAGACAGCAGCCTGGGGCAGCACAGAGCACCCGAACTTCCGTGGCTAAATGCTGGCACCGAGTGCTCTGGGCTTTTCCTGGCACAGGAGGCGAGGGGCTGCGGCAGCTCCGGGAAGGCTGGTGAAAGACATGGGATGGGGCTGGGCACGCTCCAGAAGAGCACAGGGTTTGGGAGCAAAGGGAAGAAACGGGGATGTGCAGAGATGGATGTGATATCTGTGCAGTGCAAAAGCTGCCGGCTGCGTCCTTGAAGCTCACTGGAGCATCTCTGGGGCTGATGAGATGTTGCAGGGAGGTGACAACCGGGACTGCGTGGTGTCCCGGCGGGTCCTGCCAGCAGGACGGTGCCTGGTCAGACCCTGCCATCCACTGCTCTGCATCCTGCAAGAGCTGCTCTCCAGCACTGCTGCTCAGAGGGCAAGGGGAACAGGCACTAAGCTCTGATATAAAAATATTTATTTGCTTGCTATAATTTACTATGAACCTATTGCAAAAGTATCCTGTGCCTTACACTCTTCCAAAGAGTTTCTTACCATGTCTGTGATCCACTTTTATTTTCATTGATCTTTCACTGTGCCCTCCTGCTCGTTAAAAACAAGAGCAAATCCTATTTTAAAAGGCTTCTGTATCAGCACAGCATCCAAGAGTGCTGAGCACAAGCCAGAGCTTCTATAGACTGGGAGCAGATAGGAAGGATGGAGAATTGTTCCACATTCATTTCCCATCTTGTCGCAAGCGCCTCACAGGCATTTAGTAAAAATACTGAAGGAGAAAATGCAGAAGCCTTGAGTAAGGTGCCTGAATAATAAACCGGGATGTCCTGAGCAGGAGGAGCGGCACGTAACGAATCATTCACAGCAGTCAAGATGTTTAAGAGCTCCCCCAGTGTTGTAGGTCCTGGTCCTGTAAACCCTTAAACAAGTAACCTCATGGTCATGCGAGTGGTTCCTGCTGGGGCCAATGTGTCTGCAGATGGGAGTAAATAAAGGAAATAAAGGAAATAAAGTGCTGGTATCTGCAGGTCCGTTGGCTTCAGCAGAGCGGTGAATCAACCCCCTAGAAGTCTACCCATCCTTACGAGAAGAAGAGGTGGTTTTCGTCCCATAAATAATAAAGGTATGAAAAAATAGTTTGACCAAATCAGCGTGCACCCGTGCTCACAGGGAAGGGGAGGGTGCGCTGCTCTTGCTGAGCCCTCCCCTTGGTGGCCTGCCATGCCCTTCGTCCTCAAGGCCACTTGCAGAGCTGCCGACCGGACAGGGAGAGGAGAGCAAAGCGTCTCCCTGCTGGCGGCGTGGGCACGTCTCGACAGGCACATCCATGATTCACCTTATCTATGGCTACGCCTAAACCTGCTGGACAATTTCAGGAGAAACCAAGGACACCGAAATAAAACAGACAGTCTAGTTTGGAGTTTATTTAAGCATCCATCATTTAATTTTATCAGACAGTCCAGTAATTTTAATTAGTCGGGGCAATAGCTTTCATTTGGATAATGGTTTGATTTTGCGATTTCTGGTCAGTGAGGTCAATGAAGACAGTTTGGTTTTTAGCTAATGCAAAATGTGAAGTCAGTGCTTTGTTTTCCTCCCGGCACGCTGTACCTGCCTTCCGCGGAGTCTCAGATATCAGAGCTTAATCAATATCAAATCATCCGCAGAGCCTAAGTGTTTGCT
Source organism: Butorides virescens (assembly GCA_017310255.1). Taxonomy (NCBI): domain Eukaryota; kingdom Metazoa; phylum Chordata; class Aves; order Pelecaniformes; family Ardeidae; genus Butorides; species Butorides virescens. Next base: position 31,851 of record JADKXX010005093.1, read on the forward strand.
TATGTGCTTTGAATTGTTGCCTGCATCAAGAAGAGCGGTGATGCCCCTAATCTGCTTTCCCTGGGCTCCCCAATACCCTAATTATGTCATTTAGGGAAGGACATTTCCTGGCAGCAGTTCCTCAATTCACTGCAACAGCCACTATTGGGATGGGGCAAAACAAGGCTGTAATAGCTAGCACATGTGAACGATGGCTACGGGGACAATTAACCTGCCTTTAAGAGTGAGCACAACGCCATTTTGTTTAATATTTCCAAATGATGGGAACCTTGCAACAAGCAGAAGGAACACTGCCTGGCAAGCCCCGGTATTTACCTATCTCGCGTTGCGTTCAGGTTTATCGTTACCTTCTGGCATAAGCTCCAGTGGAGGGTGCAGATATTCCGTAGCTCTCCAGAAATGCTGGATACGGCCAGGATCCCGGGGGATCCTCGGCGTGCATGAAATTGTGCAATGGCAAATAGTTTCTTTGCAGGTAGAAGCTTAAGGCAAACACCCCTCTTAGCAACAAGCCGTGGGTATTTGTGATTGCAGTGCAATTAATAGGTTCAAATGCACTGCACTGCTGTGCCGAAACTGGATTCCTGCAGGGTTGGAGCGAAGGGTGAAGGTTTTTAGCTTGGGCAAGAGCCTGGGACCACGTAGTGGTGGAAGCCACACATTTGCACTAGAAAAATAGATGCTTTTGGGGTAGAATCATAGAATCATAGCATGGTTTGGGTTGGAAGGGACCCCTAGAGGTCATCTAGTCCAATCCCCCTGCAGTGAGCAGGGTATGTTTGGTTTAGTTCATTTAATTCTCAAGAAGATTTAAGTCTCCTGCCTGCAAAACGTGGCTTAGGAGTACTAAAACCATGGGCACCCATGTGAGAGGGTGGGAATAAAATCACAGCTACCCTAAGCCCACTCCACGCCTTGTCTGTCCATTTGCTGACCCGAGTGGGCTTTGTACTGCTGCGGGAAGTCCAAGTGGCCATTTCTAATGGTGAATTTTTAATACCTTATATTTTTTTCTTCGCATCTGCGTGCTCCCTCTGCCTTCCTTGCCCATGTATTTTTACCGCAGTATCTTCCTGCTGGGAAAATGTGGAGCTCCACAAGGGCAATAACAAGCCAAACTATCCACCAAATGGTTTAGCTTATTCCTCCTCATTTTTGCAATTCACCTGAAAAGCCATGATTTATGGGGGGGAAAAAAAAAGTCATTTGTCAGTCCTAATAAATAATGTTAATAGAGACTTTCGTGGCTGCCTACAGAGTACAAACACTGAACATCTTTTCAGGACAAAAAGCTTCCAGGTGCTGCCTCCGTCAATATTTCCGAAGGTGCCAGCTCAAGCAGTTCCCTGCCCTGATGCCCACAGCATTGCTGCCACGAGTTCCTAAAATCCATCTACTTCTTCGATTAGACCTTCCAGTAGGTCTTTTTTTTTTTTTTTATGCCCGCAAGTTTCAAGATAGAAAAACTGCTCAGGAATTACCGGTGGCGGATGGTTCTGGGAAAGCCAACCCAGTGCCTGCTGCGGGGGCGCAGCTGCGGCCGCGCTGCCCAAATGGGGAGGGAGGGAGGGAGGGGGGGATGCTCTGGAGTGCGTGCCAGCCAAGGGCAGCTGACCTAAAACCACCCGATAGTGGGACTGCATGTACTGCGAGCAGGGACACTGGGGGGAAAAAAAAGGGAAAAGAAGGAAGAAGAAGAAAAAAAAAAAAAAAAAAAGCTGGATAAATAATGCTAATGTAAAAATGAGGGGTAAGTTTTGCAGGTTCGTTGCACCTCATTGACTTTTCCTTCCCTCCTCTGTTGGCTTGGCAAAAGCAGAGGCGCAGCCCCGCGGAGACGCGCAGCCCCACGGAGCAGCTCTGTTTGTCTCGGATGGATCAAACGTGGCCGGGAATTATTGATAAAATCGTGTGAGGCCGTAGCCTCAGCCAACAGCTTCCCCACAGTCGATAGCAAGGTGTTGCTACTCCTCCTCTTGGTGTTTACCAAATAAATAACCTTACAGTAGGGGCTGTAAAAGCCTGATAAGGTGCTTCGAATTAGCAAAACATCAGAGGTAAAGATTTATGTTAAATGCAGCAGAGACAATGAGAAATAAAGTTGATACAGTTTGCGCACTGATAAAAAAATTCCTCATCTGTTTTGCATTCACATATGGAACATATTCCCAGGGGAGAGCACGCGACGTATTTTTAGGACACCATTTCATCTTAGCAAATCAATGTACAGGCTATTAAAACTCCATTTTTCCATGAATGATAAGTGTAATTACATCTCGCTTGCAATAAAAACGAGTGCTTATTAAATGTAAATATTTAACAATGATTAAAATATATTTGAAGGAAACTTTATAGCTTTATTTTATATGTTCCCATCTGGGTTGCCTTTCCTAAACCACTATACTTTTTGGAGAGTTATTAAATTATTATTTTGAGAAGGACTAACACTCTGCCTGTCCCTTGCTTCAATTTTAATTTCATGCACTTTCAGAATTTATTGAAGCCTGGTGAGTTTAAGATTCAATCAATGCAGTATTGTATTTGCAGAGCTGCGCCGAGGGAGAAGTGGCTTCACGAGGTAGGAAATGCCACACTGACATGTCTTTTGTGCGTCCAGTTTTGACGGCCAGCTACAGTTTCCCGACTCCACATCCTCCAGCTCTCATTTTTTTCCAAAGGAAGCAAGTCGGTTCCTTAAGTGGGTTCCTTCGTTTTTTCCATACGACCCTTCTGGGGCTGTTTTGAAAGTAAGCTTCAATAAAAGGTCCAATCTTCCAAACTGCAGATACGTCTAAGGAGCATTATGCGTGCGAGCTGCTGACCCTGGGCACATTCATGGCCCTACACGCAGGACTGACCCTTCACAAAGCCACGGAATAGGATTACGTGAGACGGGAATTCACGCCTAACCACGGGGTTGTCAGATCCAAAAAATAACCCCCCCTCTCCAGCGAACCCCTTCCCTAAGGAAGCTCCTTTCGAATACCCGGGGAAGCATCCCTACAGATTTTAAGAGAGTTGAAGGAAGTTTTCTATAAAATTCTGCAGTTGATTTTAAAATGGCATTGCAGGGATATAAACTATTACACTGCTATGGAACAGCTTAAACACTTCCAGAAAGGACACCATTCCCTGTTAAATTTTTATAACTTCTTGATATAATTTGTGCTCAGATGTGCTGCTTTCACCCCTACTCACTTTTACAGGGGCCGCACTCTTCCAGCCATCCCTAATTCCCTCTCACTGTTGCTTTTTTTTTTTAAGGCAACATGTGCAAAGTTCAGCTTCACGCTCAAGATCATTCCAAAAGGCTGGAGTTAATTTTTAATTTGACTAGTAATTTGGGTCATGGAAGCAATAGCACCAGAGTCGGTTACTTACTTGAGAGAGCGTTAACGGGATCAGGCCGCTGAGAGCTCATTAAACCTCCTGATCCTGCAAAGAAGCAGGAGCTCAAACCGCTGCAGAGTTTCTCAGAGTCACCAGGTGCCCCTTACTGCAAAAATCATGCCGAAAAAAGTCACTACTTCTACAATTTAAATTAAAAAAAAAAAAAAAAAGAAGAGAGAGAGAAAAAAATCAGTAGCCTCCTCCAACACCTTTAAAAATAACAAATAACTGCTCCAAATTTCTCATCCTGGAGCAAGCCCGCCACGGCGAGGGTGCACATTTAAAGCATCTTTAGGTTTTACACCCTCCTCCTCTCAGCTTATGAAACTCCCGTAGCGACTCCGAGATGCTGCGATAGACAAAGCCTCAATGTGTGCGTGTGGCTTTTCAGACAGTTTTCTCCGAGGAGGAAAATTTCTCTTGAAATAAATCTCCCTCCTCTATTGAAACTGGTACTTAAAAAAAAAAACACAAACCAAACCAAAGCAGCAAGGAAGAGGCTATTTATTTCTGAAATAACACGCAGGACATCGTTTTACAACAGAATATTCAGTGGTTTGAGTTATGTCTCATGAAAGAAAAATTAATTTGAGGCAGTGATTTTCCACAAGATAAACCTTTGGAAAATAAAGGTTTCTCTTGGAGAAAAATAAACAGTAGTAACAGAAAAGGGCTTGGCAGCGTGGGCACCTTTAATTGCTTGTTTAATTAAACCTCGCGATTAATTTTCATTTATTTATTTTTTACATATTTTTGCTGATGAAAAATATGGGCTGAAGTTCGAACGTCTGTTTGTTGGTTTTTAATTACAGACGTATCCTTTCCTCCAGAGCAAACAGCACCTCTTGGGGACAGTGACGGCAGAATGACACCGGCAACCTTTCCCAGGGGACTTCTGTCGTCTGGAACACAAGACAAATATTTGCGTATTTTTGGCTGTTCCTGTTGCCATTGAAGCCGATGGGGCACAAACCCCGACGGGAACAAGCGCGAGCGCTTTCTGACACCGACGTGAGGAGCTAATTCAGGGCCCCGGGGTTTCCAGCGTTCCCGAGCCCTTTTTGGGCAGCGGTTGCCGCTAACGCCCGGCCGAGGTGGCCGCACACCGGCTTCGCCTCCCAATCCGCCCAGCAGGTTACAGCTTCTCAAATACTAGCAGGTCCTTGTGGCAAATTGCTCCTGCCCCAATAGTCAGCCCTAGCTGTGTGTTTTACCTAGGCGAGCGGTTTCGTTGAAGCCGGCGTGTCTGCTTGCCTGAGTTAAGAAGGCTTGGCTGGAATAACACACCCTTATTTTGCTCGTGGATACGCAGTTTTATCGCACGCACTCCCCATCAGTTTTAACTTCTCAACACACGTCCTTGAAACGCAATGGCCATGAACAAACCCAGCTGGCCGTTGGAAAAATAACCTTTCTTTAATTTTATTTTATTTTATTTTTTTTTGTAAAAGAAAGTTTTGGGTTGTATTTTTGCATTCATTACTCCTCCGTCTTATAAACCAGCTTCCTGGGGGGGTGCCTTAAATTTTAAGTACAACATAAAAGCGTGCACTTATTCTGCATTGGAACTAAAAGAGCACGAGGCTGTTTTCACAGGCATTAAAAAGGGGAAATCGCTGCCTTCACTTCTGCCCTTTGTTCCCACAATAGTTTCTTGAATTTAAAATTAGAATACAACGTCCTGGCTTCAACCTGTGGGCTTCGCTCCGACCGAAGCTGCTTTCATCTCTTTCCTGACAAAAATTAAGTATCAGCCTGCCAGCGTTACCAGGTACTTCCAGCGTGGCTGGTAATCGCCCTTCCTATAATTCTATAATGGCAGATTTAGTGCTGAGTAATTATACATTAATTGTATAGGCAGGGTAGCGACTGCCTGTGGAAGAAAAGGGCCTGATCCAAGCCCTCTAAAATCACGGCTGTTTTTTTCCCAACGCCGCATTTTCCGAATGTTAAATAAAGAGAGAGCTGATCCAAAGCGCAGCAGCGGCAGGGCTCTGTGCCGTGCCGGCGTTCAGCCGAGGCGCAAGGACTGAAGCTCTGCCTCCGTATTTTATTGCATCGTGCCCAGGTGAAGGCAAACGGGTTCGATTTAGGTGGAAAACTCGCTGAAGAAAACCGCTAACCTGTATTCCCTGCGCTGCTCTCCGTGCGCGGGTCAAATTTGTGATGGCGAATACGGGATTCGGTACAGAATTTGCATTTTTGCTGAATAAATCATTTGCAGGCAAAAGCATTCCCATGTCCGTGCTGTTCGCGGTGGGCGACAGCGAAGCCGAGGCCACTAAAGCAGATTTACCAACAACCTAGGAAATTCCACGGGGCTAATAAACCCCCTCTCTTCCTAATGAATTATTTCATCCCTCCGCTGTCTACCGGTTTCTCGTTGCACTTCACAGCAACCGAGCGATTTAATCTGTGCTTTCCTCCAGCAGAGCCCCTGATGTTTAGACTCCTCTGTAGAGCCTTTATACAACCCAGTTCGCTCTGCCCAAGTCCTGGCGTGAAATACCTGCGGCAAGACGGGGTCTCGGGGCTGGGGAGGGAGGGAGGGAGGGGGAGCCTGGGGCTGCGAACCCCCCGGCTGTAACGCCGCTCCGTAGGAACTTTTTGATGAGGGTTTTTTAGCCTCTGGCTCGGCAGCTGCCCGTCTCCCGCCGCACTTCGGGGACCGTAACGGGGGGGGGGGGGGGGGGGGGGGGCGCGGCGAGCGCTGCCGGCACATCGGTCTCTTGACTCGGTCGGTTATTGAAAAGCAGGGAATGCCTTTAAGTGCTTTGAGATTTCGCACTTCTGGCTGGGAAAACATTAAAAGACAAATGCTTTAATCTTGCTGTATAGCCCCAAGTTTAGAGCTTAAAGCTGAAAGCTTGCAGTTCCAGTTCCTGCTCTTTTTGCAGAGATTTCTGACAGGACGTAATGTAGCTCACAGGGGCATTAATCCCCTCCACAGCCTCTCTAGCAGCGACACCTCCCCATACCACCCAGGCTCGGTGGTCCCGGGGCTTGCGGCAGGCAGAGATAAGGCAGCCCTGGCTCCCCCGAGCAAGCGGAGCCCCTAATTGCTCTCATTTATTGCCGTAGGAAATTTGGGAGAGGGCCTAGCCCAGGTCTTTCCTGGTGTTTCGCCGTGAGACGAGGCCCACCGCTTTCAGCGGCCGCAGGATCAGCCCCGCATTTCGCCGTTAAATCCAAAGGAGCTTCCACGCCCGGGGAAGGAGATTTAGGAATCCAGATTTATGCCGCCTGCAATTAACTGCAAAATTTGGCCCTAAAAATCCCCCTGATGTAAACAGCGGGGCTGCAGGTCAGCACCAAGCACACAGCCCGGGATTAACGGCAGCTCGCTACCGCAGCAATTATCTCCTGGCAAAGCCAAAAAACTCCCTTGTTAAGCGACCGCGGGGCTCTCAGTTCGCTCCCTCGCACCTGTAAAATGCCAGATAAGACCACCAAACCTGAGGACATTTTTTTCTAGAGTTTCACTGAGAGAGCAACTTAGCAAGCAGCGTGTTCTCGGTGTAATTTGGAAAACAAATCCCAGCAGGCTCTGAAGAAGCGTCAGGACCGAGCGGAGTGGCTGGACCCGATGTTTACCGGGAGAGTTAACAAGCCTGGCAATAAAACCCTGGGTAACGATGGCACGGAAGAGTTACATTGGCTTTGGAATTTACTTTTATAAAAGCCCAAAAATGTATGTAGAAACAAGATCTATAACCACCTACATAAAAGCGAGGGGGTTCCGTGCCTCTGAGGATGATGGACTACGTTCCGCGCTGCTACTGCAGGAGGGATCGGGCATTAGGGCTGTGGGCTCAGGGCTCAGCGAGTAATTCAATATCGGTTATTTCATAAGCTTTGTCTTTGGTGAGCATAAAATATGATTTTCTTGAATCAATTTATTATACGACTTTTTTTTTTTTTATGCTGATCTCCCCCTGACAGACTTACTCGGAGCATTTGCAGTTGGAAATTCAAGCTGTTTTGGCTTCTTTGTGTCAATATGATTTCAGAAGAAATTATTTTCTTTGCCTTTTTTTTTTTTTCCCCAGAGTGTTTGCATACAATTCCGTGTTTCCACGACTGTGTCACTCAGAAAGGGGGCGAAAGTCCGGGAGAGGTAAGTTCACAAGTGAACTTCTTGTAAACTTGAAATAGAGCTGAAGGAGGAATGTTTGTGTGGAGTTTGCCCAACTTCACAGCAAACACCCAGCTTAATCCTCAGCCCCTTCGCAGAGGGATGAGGCGTTTTCCCCAAATACCCCTCCCCACGTCTCACCCTGCCTCGTGCCACAGTTTAACAACAGCTCAGATTTTACCACCCTCACCAGGCAAAATTCCCCTTTGCAGAGATATGAGATTTAGCCGGGTAAACTTTGAAATACTGAGGATAAGAGTTCTCTTCTTCAAAACCAGAACAAAAAGTGCAATTAGTGATGCTGGGTAAAACTCCAAATTAACTTAAATCAGGGCAGGATTGGGAGGGAATACGGGAATTTACTTATCACCCTACGCAAAAGCCCGGTTTTCCTGAAAAGAGCAGTCGCAGGAACAAATGGGATCAATTTTAATTTTTCTAACCCCTCCCATCTCGCTGGGGTTTCCAGCTCGGATGGAGGAGCAGAGTGGGGAGGTCGCTGCTCCCCGCCGCCTCTCGGCATCGGCCTGGCCCTGGACTCGTAGGAGAGCGGCTGCTCTCCGGCCGGGCAGCCTGCGGCTTTGCAACCCCCCCCCCCCCCTTTTATTTTTTTTTTTTTTAATTTTTTTCCCTCCTCATGCTTTTTCCCAAGCATCTGATGCTGCAGCAGCGTTTCCCACCAGCTGCCTGTCCTTCCTTGCAGCAAGGAACTTCATGTCTGCATGGGCGTGCTGGTTAAATCCGTGGCGTAACGCTCGGACACATCAACGCGTCTATGCGAGACAGACCGGCGCAATATTCTTGTTACTATAGGAGCAAAATCCATGTAAATATTTAGGCGGATTCCTTGCAATCGCAAGGGGCAGCTCCGAAAAGACGCGGTGCCCTGAGCCGGGACATGCTTCAACACACGTGGAAACCTCAGGCAGGTGAGCAGCCCCCCCCCGGGTTTCACACGGGCCATGCGAGTGCCAAGATGTGCAAGGTTAAACGCATCCCGAAGTGTCGGCGGGACGGATGGCTGCCTGCTTAGGGCAATAATCCCACCAAAGCCCAGTAATAAATATTTGCAGGATCAGGCCTGGAATGATTTGGGAGAAAGTGTCCCTGGTTTCTTCTGTTTTCGGTCTCCGAGTGACCGATGACGTGCAAGAGTCAGCCCTGGAAGCTCCCACGGGCAGACAACGGCCTTAAAATCATCAGGGACAGGGTTTAGTGGTGGGATGGCAGGGTTAGGTTAGAGGTTGGACTCGATGATCTTAAAGGGCTTTTCCAACCAAAGTGATTCTATGATTCTATGATTCTATCCCTCGCCTACAAGTCTCTGGGCTTTGCCTTTTCTGCAAGACCTATCTCCATGTTTATGATGGTTGGAGGGAAGCGGTGGGAGGGCTGGAAGAGCCCTTCCCTTAACTCTACTGTGCAAGGAACGGAGGTTTTGGAACAACTGCTTAACTCTTAAACTCTTATTAGACAGAAGAGGACATTTTTGGCCAGGAAAAATGCAACAAAACAACAATCCTAAAGCATCAGTTATAAAAGAAGCCTACAATGCTGGTGGGAAGGGGCTGCTCCAGTGGATAATGATGCCAAAGCGGCTTCTGAGCAGTTTTAAAGAGAATTTAAACGGCTCTTTCTTGCCTGTCTCTATTTTTTAACTGGAGATAAATTGGTTTAAGTCATTTAGAGCACAGGGCTTCTCGTCTGCCAGGAGCGGACGGAGTGGCCAGTTATCTCTGTTTATTCATTGTTCTGGGGAAAAGTAACAAATATTGGCGACCCACCAATGACTGCTCGAGAAAACCAGGGGTGCGCTGCGGATTTTGGCTATGCCGCTCGTCCTTGTGTAAGCAAAATGGGCTGTTTCTAAAACACGGCGCTCATCCGCACCCAGCCTGCAGATGGTATTTCTACAAATCAAGCGAATTCTGCCCTCCGCGACATCCGCGCCAAGGCCACTGCCAAGTTTGCAGCCAGGCACTGCAGATTTAATCCACTTGGGAAGTGTGTGTGGAGGGGGATGGTTTGGTCATCGGAGAGGCACACCAGTATGGGTAGGGATCCTGATTTTTCCCCTCTGACGTTTCCCTTTAGGGAACAGATAGGAAACCCTATAAATCGTCCAGCGGCACACGCCATCGCCGAGCACACAGCTCCAAAACCCTTCGCAAACCCCTCCAGCCCTCCCTGCCATGCACTCCCCCACCTATGGTCCCCCCTTTCTCATGGGAAGGGGATTCCCACAGGGAATGGGGGTCCTCAGGGTTTCCTATGGGCTGCGACCGGTACGATACCCTGCACCCGCAGCAAGCGTTGCGACCGCGGCCGACGCACTGGCACGGCCCAGAGCTCCCCACGGCCAGCTTCAGGGACAAACCCAACAACGGGGCACTGTGTTTAACGCTGTGGGAAATGGAGAGGAGACAAATGGACTTTATTTTACAACATAAAGAATGTTACACCCTTCGGTAATACGTAACTAATAACTTAAATCCATTAAAAAGCTGCGTTTTCTCCTACGCCGCTCCTGAACGGAGCCAAAGCTGTAAAAATTCATGAAGGAGTCAGTGGCAGGCTGGCTGGGGTTACAAAATCTACAAAAACTGCTAGAAGTCACAGTTTCTCCCTGGAAGTCATGGCCATAACAAATATACCACACAGCTTGCTTCCTAATCCATTCCCAGGAGGCTGCATTGTGTGAGGCTGAGCGGATCTCAGCGTCCAGCGGGGTCGGGAGGTGGCAAGGGGCAGAGGGGTGGGCATGGGGACCCGAGGGAAGTGGGGTCTCAACGGATGCGGGGTCCCACCAGGCATGGGCTGCCAGGGCGGAAGGGGACCCCACGATGTCCCCAACACCCTTAGACCTGGGTTTGCCCCACGGTGGATGACGCAGAGCTGGGAGTTGACTGATGGCGCTGGAAAACAAAAGCTGTGCCTGGAAGAAAAGGGCTCCTTTTCATCGCTGTTCTCCACGTCAGGCAAAAATTAATGACTAAATGCACCTTTCTCTGATGTTGTCCATCATGCAAATACTGGTGGGCAGGAGTCAATATGAACATTAAACACACCTGACACAGGTGGCTCTTGCCTTTCAATGCTAAATGGCCACTGGCCAACAATTCACGGCGCAGCATAAAGGAATCCTTGTGGCGAGCAGCCTTCCCTCTGTTTATATTTGTTATTCCAGAATGAAGCTATTCATCGGGGCTGAGATGAAACTGCCCAGGTGAATAACTTCCTGAAAGCCAGGGCTCCTGCAGGAGTGCGACCAAAATCAACTGCAGAATGAATGTGGTGTGTGAGGTTGAAGCTCAAGGAGAAAGCACGGGAGTCAGGCGGGCAGCGGAGGGCAGGATGCAGCCGGCAGGAGATGCCCCGTTGTCCCCGTGCCCCCATCGTGGTCTCAGTCCCAGGCTCAGTCACTGCCTGGGGGATTTTCATCTCACCAGTGGGTCTTCTCCTCATCCTCTGGGCCGTGTCCTTCTGCCAACGGACCAACAGGACACAGGCACGGATGGAAAAAAAAAAAAAAATCAGCGAATGATATTATGTTTCCTGATTTTAGCAGTCAGTCTGTGGGGTCTTCCAAAACCAGCAATCTGAAATGAAATTCAGGCTGTTCTCAGAAGGGTTTCGATGGCATGGCTTTCTTCCTATTAAGCAGTTGAGGCTTATCTCCAGGAAAACAGACATAACCCCCCTCGGTTGTACTTCGTGCTCCTGCAATTTCAGTGCAAGCCTGCGCGTAATTTTTTTCTTTTGGATGAAGCATATCCTATTCTAGTATAATTGAATAAAAATAAAAAATAGATTGCACGGTATCCGAAAAAGATACACAGACTCAAAAGGGGAATTTGTAGGCAGTTTGGGAAGTTTTCTTTCGGCTTATGCTTAGAGAAATCTTTACACGCTATCAGATTTGGGATTAATTTATCACCAAGCCCAGGAACTGTTCCCAATCGGAATTAGCCACACTAATGTCTGGAGCTGACAAGCACAGCTGCAGCAAGCTCCCTCATGTTTATTATTGTAGTTTTTCTTGTCTTTTAACAGTTTGCACACTAATGGAAGGGCAGGAGCAAAATCTGCTCATCTTCGCTCTACCATTGCCATGAGCTCATGAAGACCATAAAGCACCTGAAGGGCCGGGTTTTAAGCTCCTGCTGGGGTCAGTAGCAGGGACAGAAAATATCTGCAGGCTCCCAAGTCTTTTCTGGCTGTTCTTTTAGAAAATCTCTGAAAGTCAAGTACAGAAGATTGCATTC
>JADKXX010005094.1:0-62726 GCA_017310255.1 Butorides virescens
TTGCCGAATGGGGAACACAAGCAGAAAGAAAAAAGGAGGAAACTTGAGTTTAGCCAGTATATATATATATATAAAAATGTATATATATATATAAATGTATATATATATATAATTTCAAATATCATGAGTAGTAGAGAAAGTGTATCAGCAGAGGCAGCTGGCAGAGATGGGGTATTATGGCACCAAACAATGTTTTCTTTTCCTTGGTATTTGCGCAGGATGGAAGTCATTCTACCTCTGAAAAGGAAAGGTACTGACATCTTACTTATTCAATAAAAAATTGACATAGATCAAACCGACAGGTTATCAATTGGTATGTATTAAAACTTCCATGCAACACGCATGTTCAGATCAGACCTCAGGAGTTTCACAGGGTCCCTACCTTGGCTGTGGGCAAGTCTCTGCACTAGGACCCATGGCCACATTAGCTCCTTAGGGCTTTGCTGTGGCTTCAGGCCTGTGCACCCATTTTTTTTTCCCATAAAAACACAGGATCAGGACAAGCAAGCAGGGCTGACATCTGTCTCACCTGCCGTGGAGTTGGGAGACAGCCAGGACGTGCATCTGGACCGGGGACTTGGAAGCAATTCCAGGTCCTGTGTTTTAGGCATCATAATAGGCCGGTAATGTATTTCTATCCTCAAGTTCATTTTGAGCATCACGTGTACGCTAGTTCGGCTGGCGCAGGTCCAGATTATCTATCCACTTCTACAAGAAAACAGCCCGAGGCAGAGCAGCCGAAGAACAGGCAGCGCGGGTGACTGCCAGATGTCCCGCTCCTCGCCAGGTCCGCGTTTGGCTGGCAGCCCTCCTCATCCAGACCCCATCCACAGCGCCTGCCCGCGCCCCACCGCCCTTCCTGGCCCCGTCGTCCCTCGCAGGGTTTGGGGGAGTCACAGAAGGGCAGAAGCAGTGGGGAGGGCTGGAGCAGAAGAGGGGAATGGATTGCAGAGGGGCAGAAGAGGAGGAGGAGGAATGGGGACTTCTCAGTGCTTGCACCTCTGGGTGCCCATCGTGACCCCGGGGTATTTACCCTGTCCTACCTGCCTCCACCTCTCCTGGAGGAAGGAGCTGTGCTGGCTGTCCAGCTTGGAAACTCTGCTGCTCCCCCAGGTGGGAAAAAACAGAATTAACTCAGGAGCAGCCGGCAGAGGTAAGGCGCTTGCCCAGCAAGCCAAGAAGGGAGGAACCGCTTCCCCACCGGCTCCTTCTGACAAATCCATCTCACAAGGCTGGGTGTATGTCTGTGTGTGAAGCGCTGATTCGGACCCATGCTAAATCTGCTCACCATTTCCCATCAGGTATAACTACATATTCCCCTCAATGCCCCCGGTTATCACCCATGGGGATTAGGATGCTCCAAGGATATTGTTAATGAGCTTACGGAGCCCTTCACCGGCAGCTCACCGGCAGTCCAGCTCAGCAAAGCTTAGGGGCTGTTTGTTTGTATTTACAATTACAGAAGAAGGACTGGGGGAAGGTATCGGTTCCAACAGGGTATCGGCTGGGAGGGGAGCAGACTTTAAAATTTCTTTTGGTTGATATTTCTGCAGGAAAGCTGTGAGGGAAGAGGCATGAAGTACTCTGGCAGAGCAAGGAGAAGGAAAATAACTAAATGAGACCGCTCGTTAGGGCGATGGGGAGGAAAATGAATTGCCTGATCACCTTTACTTCTTTTCTCCCACCCTTCAGTATTCCACTTCGTCTCTGAGGGGTCATGGCGAATATATTGGGAAGGACATGTGGACACAGACATGGGGGTTCTCAGCCCCCCGGGTGGCTGCGGCATTCGGCGGCTGTTCTGCGCTTAGGCGAGCCTGCTGTGCCCGCGGGGGCCCGGCTTTGGCTGCTTTGGCTTTTCTTGCTTTTCAGAGCCGAAAGCAAAGAAGAAGCAGATGAGCAGATGAGCTGGGAGCTTGGGTTCCTGCCTTCCTGCCGACCAGCATCGCTAAGCCGTGGAGCGAACTTGCACAGCATCGCTCTGGCTTTGCCAGTAACGGGGGAACATCTTGGGCTGAGCTTTGGAGGCCAAGCCATCGGGACGGTACGCTGCGCTGAGACGGGAGCTGGGGCACACGGGGATGGGGTGACCCCCGTGTCTCTGAGTTACGCTGCCCGGGAGGAGATGGTGCCAATTAGAGCAAAGTCCCGGGGCTGTGTTGCTGCACAGACAGCGGAGGAAGGCTGCGTCCCTTCCCGTTGCCTTCGCCGCTGTGCTGCTTTCCTGTAGTTATTTTCATTTTAGGTGTATGCCAAGTTTAAGGCTTCAAGGATTTTTCTGCAGTGACCTCTAAATCCCTTCACTGGTCAATATGATGCATCACCATTCAGTATAATATCCTTCTGTCTGGTTTGCTGGCCCCAGACTTATTATTTTATGTTTCTGTACATTAAACTGCATTTTCCATTCACTGGCCCAGGCAACCAGTGGATTCAAATCCCTTGTTCCTCGTTATTTGTTCCCTCTCCAATTTTGTGCCCTCCGCAAACTTTGATAGTTTGCGGAGGTATTTTCATTCAAGTCATTCGCAGGTATTACAAATGAGGGAAGTCCCTTGGTGTTCTCATTTGTTGAGCCTTTACAGTGCAGGATTACCTTTTCGAAGGAGGACGCGGGGGTTTAGCAGCGTGACTAGTGGATATTAATAGATACCTCTTGGTACAGATCCTCTGAAAGATGCTGCTGCTGTCACGGCGGCTTTCGTACCTTTGCAGAGATGAAGGCTGTAAATCAGAGCAAGGGCTCCTGGCTTTTGCTAAAATTGCTCTGGAGTGTAAGGTCTGTGAAAAATGGAGAAGGAAAAAGGGAGAGCGAGTAGGGCATTGGGAATAGCAGCTGATTAGGGAGTGGGAGCCTTCATGGGAAAACAGGAATTCGAGGCACCTGAACTAATGCTCTGAGGTGCGAAGGGGAACTTGGATGTGACATATGGACAAGACTGGAACAGAAATATTTTCCCTCTATCGATGCATTTATTTGACCCTGCTGCATGCATCGCCATCACTATCAGCCTGCAGCCCTGCTACCTGCCTTTGGTCCTCGCTGCAGCTGAAAAAACTTGAGTCATAAACCCAAAAGGTGCAAAACTACCCCGAGCCCTGAGCCCGGTGTCCTGACCCCAGCCCAGTGCCACCGTGGGAGCGAGCCACGGCACAGCCTGCCGGCCACCGGACTGCAGGGACGGGGCAAACTAGGCTCAAGCCCAGATTCCTTATGGATATTTACAGCCACCTCGGCACCACGAAAGGAAACAAAAATGTCTCCCCATCAACCGTGCAGGTTTTATTAAACATGTGTTTTGGTTCGAAGCCAAACTGCACTCGGTTTTATCACTGTTTATTCCTGTCCTTCACAGCCTTTATCAGTTATCCACATCAGACCTGAGAGCACTGCGAGGGCTGACTCACACAAACAGTACTTTTATCTGCAGTCAAATCTATAATCAGGCAACAAAACCCCCTCATCTCGCTTCTATTTAGAGTCCCAGCTCAGGCTCTTAAAGAAAAAGGGACTTCACAAAGGAATTTCAGTAATTATCCTCTCCCCTCCGTCCCCCCAGATGTTGTTTTGTACGATATAGGTACCTGTGGATACTTGAAAAGAGCTCTCAGAGCTGCCGTCCCTTTAATGGAAGACTTTTAGGAAAGTGAACTTTAACTTTTCAACTTCCCTATGAAAAACAGATCCATGTTAAGTTTGATACCATTTGCCTCAGGATGATCTCAGCTCTTAAAATATGATGGTTTTAGTCGGATTAAGAGCCTATATTGTTGCTGAAGAGAAAGAAGGGTGCCTCTTTAATTGCAGCTCAAATCTACCTAACAATTGCCACATGTTGAACAAGATTTAAGAGTTATTAAATATGAAAGCCACTATTGCTCCTCCACCATGAGCAGCCTTTGTTTTTTAAACCTGGAAAGCACTAAGTAAAAGGGGGAGGAAAATATAAAGAACAACCCCCAGAAAACCCGACGGAAAACCTGAAATCTGCAGAAGTCCGTTTGTTTTCTGTGAAGGCTGAAGTTCCCGCAATGCATTTCTCTCTGCAGCAGCATCTGCTGCATTAACCGAGACAAACTTCTGGCAGGTCTGGTGATCTTATGGCTAGGAAAACTCAGTACAAATTCGCAACACTCCTTGGTTTGCTGCCGTCTGTTATCGGAGGTTATTTACAAGCAATGGGCTGGCAACTCGACCAGAGCCGTGCTGAGCAAAGTCTCCTCTGACTCCGGCGTTGGGTGGAGCAGCCGAGGCTCGGGAGCTGCGCACTGGGCTTGGCTCAGGGCCGGAGGGCTCCCGTGCAGCCTGGCAGCCTGGCACAGCCCAGCAAAGCCACCAAGGGCTCCTGTCTGTGAAATCGTCTTTAAACCTCTCCTGTCCTTTAGCATCTCAGAAAAAAAAAAGTCCCCAAATTTGGGTTTTTTTTTGGTTTTTTTCCCCCTGTATTTGTATAGTGGACGACAAGCTGACCATGAGCCAGCAGGGTGCCCTTGTTGCCAAGAAGGCCAATGGCATCCTGGGGTGTATTAAGAGGAGGGTGGCCAGCAGGTCGAGGGAGGTTCTCCTCCCCCTCTACTCTGCCCTGGCGAGACCCCACCTGGAGTACTGTGTCCAGTTCTGGGCTCCCCAGTTCAAGAAAGATGAGGAACTCCTAGAGAGAGTCCAGAGGAGGGCAACGAGGATGATGGGGGGACTGGAGCATCTCCCCTATGAGGAAAGGCTGAGGGAGTTGGGCTTGTTCAGCCTGAAGAAGAGGAGACTGAGGGGGGGATCTCATCAACACCTACAAATATCTTAAGGGCGGAAGTCACGAGGATGGAAGCAGTCTGTTTGCAGTGGTGTCCAGCGACAGGACAAGGGGCAACGGGTGCAAACTGAAACAGAAGAGGTTTCAGTTGAATAGGAGGAAAAACTTCTTTACTCTAAGGGTGACAGAGCACTGGAACAGGCTGCCCAGGGGGATTGTGGAGTCTCCTTCTCTGGAGATATTCAAAGCCCGCCTGGACGAAGTCCTGTCTAGCATGCTCTAGGAGAACCTGCTTGAGCAGGGGGGTTGGACTGGGTGATCTCCCGAGGTCCCTTCCAACCCTTGCCATTCTGTGATTCTGTGATTCTGTATGATGAAGGAGCAGCCTGAAAATCAAATTATTACTATCATAGCGTTTTGACTTTCCAAGGTAACTCCGTGTGGCTGAGGAGATCTGAAATACCCAGCAACAGGGCTGCCTGCAATCTGCTCGGGGGAGAGAGCCCTCAGGCAACGCCTGCCTGGACTGGCTTGTCCTCCTTAGGGCCAGGAGCCCCTGGTGCCCTGGAGCACAGCAGCGGTACGACGCGAGGAACGGGGGCGCTGCCTGCGCTAGGATCGCGTTTCCCAGGTTGCTGTTGCGTTCGCTCAGTTCCCTTGATGTCCCTACTGCCCACATCTTGGCTGTCTCCTTCTCTTCCCGCAGCAGGAAAGCCCTGGCAGGGGGATTAGGTTAGCTCACTGTTGGTGTCATTGGTTGCTTGGCTTTGCAAAGCTGGGCTCAGAGCTAAGCCCAAGTACCAAGCCCAGGGTAGGCTGAAGCCAGCAGGTAGGGCAGACTCTGCACCCTCCCAGCTGCTGGGGAGGCATTTTGGGCAGGCAGGATGCTCGGGGTCCTCATTCTGCCGAAGAGCTTTGGCAGGAATGTGGCTGCTTTGGAGAGCTCTCTACTAACTTTGCATCCCTCCGTGCCGCAAGTTACTCTTTGCTGTTTAGGACACTGATCCCCGCAGTGGCTCAGCTGGCTGGATGCCAGAGCCCTGACACTGCTCTGGAAGGATCTTCAAAGTGGAGCGCTCGCTCCTTCCCCAGCTGTGCCCAGAACAGCCTGGGTCGTTCAAGGGACTTCTACCAGTTGCTCATCAATGTGAATTTTCCACTGAGTCTGCCACATTCTTTTCTCTTTTCATGTTAGGGATAAACCTCCTGCGGACAGAAGCTCTGCGGGGCCGTGGTGCCTCCCTGGGAATGGCCTGGTGACTTGAGCTATCAGCTTTGGCCCCAAAGTAACAAGCCAGCATGTCTACACGACTAACCGAGACCAGGGGATGCGACTGTGTAGGTGAGAACAGACATAAAATAGGTCAAGGCCATAAGGGGTATTTTCATAAATCATCTGTTATAATTTGTAGAAAGTTAATGTAGGGTCAAATGGAGAGACACAGCTACCGTATCTGGGGGGGGGAAAAAAAGGCAAAAGCTAAACTGTGCTCTTCAGAGGTCAATGTTTAAATTTCTTTTCAGATGTTAGCCCTCTGCTCCCTTTCCATTGTGCTTGATAGTATTTCAGAGAGGTGTCCAGCCCCTAGCAATAGGTTTTCAGAGTTATGGAAATACAGTTTTCATCCAATACATTATTCATTTTTCTAGGTCTCCATTTAGCAATCCTGGCAGCTGAGTAGGATGGTAGAGTTTAGGGCAGGGGCCACTGCAGATCTTTGTAGTCTGGCATGAGAACTCAGCTAAGCCTCTCGGGTTACAAAGGAAAAGCAATTTTCATTTTCCCTCCTGCCCGGCAAAGTAAAACCCAGCTCCCAATTTTCAGCAAAGAAATCACCCTGGCTGGATTTTTCGTGTCTGATCTCAGACACACCCCTGTAAATTTGGAGACGCTTACAGAGCTGGGAACCCAGTTCCCTCTTTGGCAAGGTGTGGGAAAGGGGAAAGCAAGTGGCTTTCTACCATGTGTTTAAGCTTCTCTTTCTCCAGGGCTAACAGGCGCCGTTTATTCCTCCCAAGTGTCTTGTACTGGCTCAGCATTGCCCCCTGAGATGTCTGCTGGGGAACACCTCCTGCAGCACATTCTCCAGGCAGTTTCCAACCTGTCCTTGCCATGGCTTGATGTCAACCTCTTCCCTCTCCCCCAGCTCTCCCATCGCAGACCTCCCTTCCCATTTGTGCCAACCATCAGACCAGTTTCTCATGGAGCTGAGTCCCAGCTGAGAGGGTGGAGATTTCAAAGAGGCTCGTAGGGATGCAAACCTTTTCTACAGCCCCAAATTTCCCCAACGTATTACAGTTTGTGCTTACAAGGCAAAACTACCCCCCTGCGTTCTCACAGTAGGTGGAAGCGTTGTTCAGAGTATGGGATTGTAGTCAGGACCCCCAGGTTCTGCCTTTGTCCGTTCTGCTTGAATTGTACTTGGGTCGTGATGTTGCGGAAATTTCTTTGACCAACTGGACCAACTTTCAGAGGAAAACCAAACCTTTGTCCTCTTATCCATCCCCAGGACAGAGCTAGAAAGCTGGAAGGAAGTTTTCTTGACTAATCACCACGGGAAAGGGAATGATAGGGGCATGCAGGGAATAAACCAGCTCTCCTGAACTTTCACTCTTTGGCTCCACCCTTTCCCCCAACAATAAAACAGATCTTCAGTGCCTGCGCTAACAACTGCACGGACAGGGAATTGGCATTGCTTCTTCTTCTCCTTAATTTTCTTTTTTAGCTTTTTAACTTTTCTTTATTATAAAATTCCAACTTCCAGCTGACCCTTGAATAATTGGGTTTGTTGCAAGGGTTATTTGAGGTCTAAATGAGCCCGATGACATCTGTTTAATTTTAGATGCCTGGAAAATGTTCTAAAATTAATGAAATCCAAATGTATGACCAACTAATAGAACAATTTTATTTATTAAAAAGATGGTTAAAAATAATTCTAAACATTTCAAGAAAACAAAAGAGGTGAATGGGATTTGTCATTGTTTAAATTGTACTTATTATATTACATTTCAGTGAAATGCCCTCTCGACCTTCCACAGTTTGCTCGATTTCCTCATCAGGCTCCTTCCAGCTAATTTGCTTTGACATAAACAAAAAGAAAAGAACTCAAGAATCAAATGCAGTCGTCCAATATTTGGGGTCTCAGTGCTGATTATAGCCAGATACAAATAAGAATGAGTGGAACTTGCTAAAGGCAGGACCATGTTATTAATTCTTCATGAATATTTGGATGGTCATGGGAAATGTATGAAGCCACACAAATCTCAAATGTGTCACAAAATGTAGCCTGAGTGCTCATTCCTTCTCAAAATGTGTGGTTGAAATGCGGAATTTGCCATTTCCCTCTTGAGCGAGTTGTAGTCCACCTCTCCGGGCTGCAGAGACGTTAGGTGGCTGAAGTGAGCAATGGCAAATCATGAGGGAGGAAAGGTGATTTATCCATTTTACGCACTTGGTTTGCTATGCGTATTCTTTCGGAAAGAATTCTTAGCCAGAGGAATTACACAGACATCGCAGACCTAACATTTGTAATATTCTCAGTGCAACTGGTGCTGGGATTCTCTTTGAGCGTCGGCTCTTGTGTGGCTTAAAGCCCTCCAAAACAAATACAAATTGCAGTTTGTGGGTATGTATATACACACCTATAATCTATGTCTTCTTATAAGAAATAAAATAAAACAGACCAGCATGGGGTTTTATGGTACCTTTGTACACTATGGTATTGTAAAGCACATGATAAATAGCAAACTGGGGAGCATGAGTGACTGCAGGTAAACATGATATCGTCAATGAATGAAGTGATAATTCTCACGTACCTCCACCTTTAAAAAGGAAATGAAACTGAATGCTGTGGGTAGAGTCCCCCTCAGCCTAACAAGACATCTCAGGAATATTTAAAATAGGTTGTTGAGGAAAGGTTTTACTACAGAGAAACAGAACGTCCCCGGGATAGACCGTGCATTTGTGTTTCATTTGCAGCTTCACCAGCAATCACGGTGGCTGTGACCCAGGTGTGGTACCTGGGTGATACAGTGCAAAGTACCCGAATGCAAGGAACTTTTTAAGATGTTTTCTCCTTCCAGGAGCCCACCTGGACTCCTAGGTCACTTCTGAAGTTGAATTTCATCTCTACTTTTGGAATACAGAAGTTTGAAAAGCTATCACTAGGGCTAGGTGTCTGGAAGCCTCTTAAAAATTATGGGGTGCAGAACTACTGAGAAAGGGGATCAATCTAGATAGCCCCCTTTTGTTTCTACCCACCCTTTTTCTGACCAATGAAAAAGTAAAAATCTTGTTGAAGATAAACTTATTAATGATCCTGAAGAGCCATTTGTGCTGACAGCAAACCTTGCATGGAGGTGATTTGGCTCGTGTATGTAGCTTGCTGTTCTTCTGGTCTGCTCTACAGATTAGACTTAGACCCTTCCTGTTTAGAAAACGCCAATGAAAAATCAAAATTGCAAATGTCTTCTGACACCAGCCGTATATGCAGTTATCATATCTGGGGTCTGCCATTTGGGGGGGGCTTTTTTCTGGTTGATCTGCCATTTGGGGGGGCTTTTTTCTGGTTGGTCTTCACAGTATCTTGCATTGACTTCTCTTGATTCCCTGGCTGAAGTTGCCAGACGAAGGTATTCATGTTACAGGTCTGCTTTTGTACTCTGCCAGCTTACAACTGTTGATGAAGGTCACCTTGCTTTCTAGGTAAAGGTTGCCCTCAAACCATAACTAGTTCCCATCACTTACAAGTCAAAAGCTGTCTAATTTATTCCCAAATGCTCTGTTGTCAGCTACTTTAGTACTTTCTCAAATAGCTGTGGATATTTGAAAAGAACACCCCACCTTGCCTAGAAACTGCTGCCAGTTTTTCATGGAGCTCCAAGATTTCTGTAGGGGTAGGCAGAATCCGCTCTGGTGCCTGTGAAATCTCCCAAGTTCTTGAGAATCGGTGATTGACTGTTAGCAGTAAATTAGGCTAAAGCTGACAAATACATAAAAGATTGGTGGAATCAGAGTGATCAACATCATTCTGGAAGCCGGTTGTATTTGCCATACTTATATCTGATAACAAAGTAAAACTATTTAACCATAGTTTATTGGACATTTCTCTGTAGTACAGGTGCTGAGCCCCAGATAACTGCGTTCCGTGGCTCAGTGCTTAACCTTATCATTCAGCCATTTTTAGCTCAGTTGACAGAAGGATCACTGGTGTAGCTGTAATTGGAGTTTACAATGTTTGCAAGTATTAGGTGACTTGTAGCTTAATGCCATAACTATAGGGACAATAAATTACATGGTCATTAGAGGGCTTTAGCTATTCATATAGTATTAAGCGTAAGAAGGACAGTCACATTTCTCTAATAACACATAAAATGTATATTCCAATTAAAACCATAATAGGATAGACTTGGCATTATGTTACAGCCTCTCACGAATTTCACTGCTTAGAAATTATTACCGTTAAAATCATGGTTTCAAAGACTTGCACACAGGGATAATAAATTCTCACAGGCAGGTTTAGGCAGAAGCATTGTGCCCCCATGGAGGAAGACTGTGTTTTAAAGCTGTGAAAATTCAGCTGGTGAGCAAAGGTTTGAGGGGTTGACTTTCTTGCTTTCCTTTCTGTTCTCCACATTTGGCTGGCTCCCCAAACCAAGTGAGGCTTAATTAAAAGCAATTGAGTAAACAAAAAGCAGTCAAAAATGATATTTAGAGGCTTTTATCTTCTTCTGGAAGAAGCTCTGCCCCTGGATGTTACCGTGGGGTTTGCTGTGTTCTTGGGAGGCTTATCTGAAGGGACGTGGAAAGCGTCTTATTTTCAAATCCCAATCTGTTTTCTGTCCTTGATATGTGCAGGGTTTCCCTGCCCGAAAGGCAGGTCCGCAGAGGGTAGTCAGAGGTAGGTTTTGTCTAAGGAACAGTTTAATGCAATATATTCAGTGTGCAAATCAAAGTTTTTACCTCTCTCTTCACTCACCATCGGTGTCCCCAAGGACAGCACACAGCTGCGATGTGTGTGCATTCAGCCATCAGAGCCCGGTATATTCATTACCCCAGGGGTACGTTTCATTTATGTTTGAAGGTGTTGAGTCCTATGAAACTCAAGCATCTGTCTCACTGCAAAGCAACAAGAATGTGCTTGTGTGACCTTCCAGAAGAAGGCCGCTGGCCAGAATGGGATCCCCTTTCTTTATTTGAGATTAGGCCTCCTTGTTTGTTCACCAGTCACTTCATCCTTGTAAAGCTGTAAGAGATACGGAGCTGTTTGGAGGACAAACTGAACTGTGCTTCCTTGGTCAGTTCTTCACCCCTCTCCCCCTGCCCATCCTGCAATAACCTCCTTAAGTTTCGGTTGTTAAAATGGTTATAAACTTGCTTTGGGAGATTACGGGTTTGCATCACAGTTACACAAAGATTATTTGAAGTGTGGTTAACATGGACTAGGAGTTATCTCCCAAAGCTGTTTCACAACAAGCAGAACTACTAAAGACTTCGTTCCAGATTGTTAGGAGATTAGAAAGGAAAGTTAAATGGGTCCCTGGGGGGGGGAGGAATTAAACACCTTTTAGAAAACAAGAATGTTTCTTGAAACACAGTTGCAAGAATGGTTAAGAGAGAAATTGCCTGTTTTTCCTCAGGAATTTTCAGCACCAGGCGGAAACCAACAACAAATAAGCAAGGCTGAAGCCACTGCCAAGACGAAGAGACTACCAGAGCCCTGTATTGGATTGGAAACTGCTCCTTTCCCTAGAGCTGTAGCAGACCACAAAACTTGATGATGCAAAGGACAAAGTTGTCTGTGTCAGCAACACAAGAACCATTCTACAGTTCCTTTCCTAGTGCCTCTGTATTCCCGTCCTTTTTCTCCAGGGTGAGTTCTGTTTCTCAAAATAGACCATATGGTGGGTTTGTTGCACCCTCCTTCCATCCACAGTCTCCTGTGGGATCCTCCAACAGCAAACCCAGCCACTGGGAGCTGGGGAGGCCAACTCAGCTTCTGGTCTTCTTAGCCTGGGCCATGCAGCATTCCTAAGCTCTCGCGTGCAGGGAAGACAAGGGCTTTGCTCCCTCTTACTCCCTGAACTCAGGGGATTCATATCCTAGCGGCTCTGGCTTTGATGTCCAACTTGCTGACACTGAGAACATATCTCCTTCCTTTGAGAATGGAGACACACGGGGTAACTGTGCCTCAAATCTCTGCAAGCACCATCCCGTGCTGTAAAAATGATCCTTCTTGCACTGTTGAGGGCTTGGATGGGCAACGTAGACTGGATAATGGCAATCAGCTGTGAGTTACATCCCCCTGACACATGCCTCCATAATGGACGCCCCCCTCCTTGGTACTTTAGGAGTTGAAGTGCAATCTGCCCTGCTCTTCTGTACAAAAGTTTCTGGTATATAATAAAAATAAACAAAGAATAGTCTCCAGTGCACAGGCCAAAGATCTTATAGTTGCTGTAGGAAACATACACAAGTATCTTCCAATGGAAACAGTGCGATGTCTTCTTGCATGTCCAGGAATTTTTCATTCTGTCATAACACTGTAGTCTCTCCACTCCTCTTCATAAGCCCTTCATCCCTCTTTGCTAATGGTTTACAATATAGAACAATTTAACTGTATATATTGATGTAAATCATGTCACCTTCTCTGTGAATTATATAAAATATTTCATACTGAAGAACTCAGGGAAGGGTTTTTAAGGCTGCAATCCATCTTCTCTTTTCCATTACCCTGGGCAAGAATAAAAGCCAGATACGAATTTGGCTCTTTCCTTTGGAAAGGAAAAAAATGTAGTTATTTAATATCTGAAAGCAGTAGTTCCGCTATATTCATGAACTGGACTGTCCAAGCTCTGAGGAAGGTGTGTTTGTCCAGACTCTCTCCACTGAAACCAGTGGAACTACGGACAGCAGACAGCATGGTTTATACTTGTTTGTAAAGTGCCAGCTAGTCAATAATACTAAAATAATTACAGATAAAACCAGCTTCTTATCAATTTTTTAACTTCCTACCCAGTCAGAAAATAATTTTCCTATCAAGTCTAATCTATTGGTGCCTGTACACTTGGAAATTGCTATTGGGTGGTTTGATGGGGAAGTGCCCCTTGCCCCAGCCACCTGTGTATTAAAACAGATTATTTGAGAGGTTGCACCAGGCCACATTTCATTCCTTGCCCCAGGTTAGCTGAGCTGTACTACAAGCATGAGAAAAGGTGGGATGTCCAAGACTGCATCTTCTCACTGGGCACAGCTTCACTGCCCTTGGGGCAGCCGTACAGAACGGTACCACCTTTCAGTGCTGTAACCAGCACCCACGAATTCACCCAGGAAGAGAAGGAGGGGGGGGTATGGGTTGTAGAAGCTGCATTACCTTGGGAGTGGGGAGTCCTGTCCTATTCTCACCCCCTGCTCACCAGTCTGGACCAGGGATGGGCAAGCACTTCCCTCGACCAGCCACCACCATGGCTATAACCAGGAATGACCCTGCATGTTCCCCAGGCTGAGCAGAAACAATTTTGGTAATCTTTACACCCTTGTAGTTATTTGGAAAGCTTCCAGACTTCTTTTAAAGGAGTCATATTTTATTTGACTTGTGTTTTCTCAGCCTCCAGTTGCCAACGCTAGCCCACAGGGCTGGCTGATTTGCACATAAGGTCTGCTATTGAAATACAGGCACTTAAGCAAGTATTGGGCATTTAAATGGTCCAATTTAAGTATATGAAATAAGACTTTCATACATTTTTTCTCAACCTCACCACCCAAAAGTGAGATTTAGATATCCATTTAGGTGGCCACATCTGAGAAACTGGCACTCAAAACATATACAAGCTCATTAAGTATGCAATTATGGTCACCTAATTGTGGTATTCCACACAGGGGCAATTGCTTGGATTTCCTGTGGGGAAAAATGAGCATACGTCCGCTATGGAACAGGAGAACATTCAGACTGTGTGCAGCTGTACTTGTACGCACCAAATGCATGGAAAACCCTTGATGTGGGGCATCTGTGTTAAAAGCAGGAAAGGACAGCCCCAGAAACTCAGGTATTAGGAGTTAACATTATAATAGCACAACTTTTGAAATCCCTCCTTGTACTGTCACTTTAAATGTTTTATTGATTAAGGCCTAGATTACTTAACCTAAACCCCTATATTTATATTTAGCCAAGGTAAGTTATGAGTCACGAGTAATCCTTTTGATCCAGAGGTTGCCATGGGTCACCAGAGAAATGAGTTGTTATAATATCCTAGCAAACTAGCTGTGTGTACAGAAGAATAAATTAAATAAACTCTCCTTTAGAAAGTCTCAGTGATTCCCTACTCTGTTTCTGTTTAACCAGAAAATGTTGTGTTTGTTTTCTTTCCTCCTCCCATCTAAAACCGAAATATATTTGTGATGACAGATACAAATATAGCCGCTGATGTTTGTAGCCAGCTGAATTGTCTTTCCACTAAGGGTGTCAGCACTTCAGTCCGGAGCCTTGGCTGCTCCAGCTGGGAAGCGAAGTCTTTACAAATGCATGTGAATAAATTTGACTCAGGTGACTTATCTGCCTTCAACTCCAAGTTGAAGTGGCATTACCCAGGTGTGGTCACATCTGTCCCATCAGGTCTGCTGTTCACTACTACCGATCAGCCCAACAAAGCTGATCTTCGTAATCTTCAGAACCTGTGAAGCATGTGAAGTACAAGCACTGGTCCAAGTATTCCCCTGCGTGTGCCATCCAAGTCTAGCCGCAATGCAGTAAGTTATTCCAGTTCTCAGGCAGGCCAAGTCTGTAGACCCTGATGAGAATAGGAATTTTTTTTTCTTCTTCCTTTTTATAGTCTTGGACCCTGTTATAGGCGGTGATGAGTACCCACAGGCCCCCTTCAAATCCTGCAGGCCTGTTTTTGCATTAGCAGCTCTGCCTCCCAGGGACCATGGATTTCGTGGATGCAGTCGTGGATGCAGAGAGCGCCCTCAAGGACCGTGCTGAGCGTGAGATGCCTCTGCACACCCGCCCCCTGCCCACACAGCTGGACCACGCACGCACCGCAGCGTGAGAGGACTGAGGTCTCTGCCTGCCCTGGGGAAGGATGCAGAGTTACTCCATCGCCTTGCACGAAGATGTGCTTGCAAGTTCTCTTTGGACGCACAGGAAATTTTGTCTAAAACTGGCTTGCTGGCAGACCTTGAGATTTAGTGCAGGCATAACCCAAGCCATGGGTCTGAATTTGCTTTGAACTGAATTTGGTATCATAAACTAGCAGAGCCTTTTGCTTTCTTTGCTTTCTTTGGTGTGGTTTATTTTTAAAATGCATGCTCATTTCCCAGAAGCATCTTGAAAATTTGTTTTTACCGTGGAATTAGAATGCTTCCTAGCTTTTTTGAGTGTCTTGGTGTAAGCTGATGTCCTAGATCAAGTTAGAGTTAGCAGTTGCATACCAAAGCCATGTAGGAGAGATTGAAACAGATGTGACTTCCCATCGGAATCAGGTAGAGCTTGCCCATAGGAAGCTGGATGACCAGAGATGCAGGAGACTGTCCATTGAGTTCTTTTGACATAGTCTAGTAACCTACTGGGCAGCACACTGAGATTTGCTGGGCTTGCTCAAAATATGAGATTCTTCTTAGTCACCAGAAAACAGACGATGGGTCCCAGCTGTTCAACACTCGTGGATTACTAAGGAAAGCAAATAGAGGGAACAACTTTTAAGGACCTAAACAAAAAATGTCTGGTCTGGTTTAGGTTCCTAACTTGCTAAGTGGGTGAGTGTCTCTTCGTATCCAAATAAGTGTGGGATCCCTGGGGATGTAAAATCATTAAAACTCTCTGTGAGCTGGGACTACAGATCACACGCAAGTGTGGCAGCTGGCTGTGTATTACTCCAACCTCTGAGTCTTCTCTTAACAAGCACTCCAATTCTGTAGCAGAAAAAAACAGGTTCAGGAAAGAATCTTCATCCCAATAACCGAGGAGACTGGGAGAAACGTTGATCTCAGGGCTCTGAAGTACCTGATTGTCAAAACTTCCATTTTTTATTTATTTGCAGTTCCATACATACCGATATGTGGTTGTGTAATTTACTGAGCTTAGTTGCACTTGATCTTAAAGTGTAACTCAGTGGAAGATTTGACTTCAGGAGATTTCCCGTTTCACAAGTGGCCTGTTTCTGAAACAAGAGGATGCCAAAGAAAGCGGTACTTTACTACCCCAGTTCAACAAATGGTTCCATATTGATAGACTCCAGTATCCAGCGATGGAAGGCCCATTTGCTGCTGCTTCTTTCCATATGACACCAGTGTTTTCTTGTTCAGTCCGCAGGAATCTGGATACCCATTTTAACCAACAGTAAAGTTAGTCTGGTAAAAGTGTCCTCTACTTTTCACCTTCATGTATAGCTGAGGAGCCACTCTTTCAACAACTACTTCTTTCTTTTGCCTGACCTTTTTTCTCCATATTTGGTGCTCAGTTATTGAGTATAAGATCAAAATGCAGAGGAAGGAATCAACAGATCTGATCTGCAACTCACAAAAGCTCCCACTTACATACTTCAGTGAAAACTCTAGCCCAAAGCTGAATTCCTCTATTGCAATGTTCAGTTTTACAGGTTAATAGTTTGTCGTTTGCTTGAACACACAGGAACTCATTGGCAATTCATCATTCTGCCTTAGTTCCTCTCGTTGAATAGGTAGGTCCTGGTAAAGCTGACCTTTGCACAGGTTTAATGTTTTCCCTTCACACCTTCAAGGCTGAGGAGTTTGACTGACATCAATAATTAATTTTTGAACAAATACGGCACACCTTTCCCTATAGTTCCTCTCAAAGATATGAGTCTTTGTGCATCACAGCAACGGGCATGTTATGAAGGGGGGAGTCCAAAGGACACTGGTGGGGGTCAAAGTCTAAGACTCAGCCTGCCCCGGTGCCGTTGTTAATGCCGTGTCTCACCCCTGCTACGCTGTCATGTCCTTCTGGGTGCCATAGACAAAGACCGAAAAGTATGTGTGTGCGCTGCAAAGCTCAATACATTCAGGACAGGTTACACCAGCTGCACTGAACAACTCTAAATAGCTGCTGTGGGCACATGCAATGACCATGACGGGTGGTTCTGAGAGCAGAGTCACTTCAGGTGACCGGGTAAGCCAAGGAAGTTAAAAAAAAAAAAAGATCCTCAGATTCTGCCCAAGCAAAAAGTTTCCAGCAGAAAAAGAGGGCATGATGTGGAAAACCCCAGCATGCTATGCTATGAAGATATATGCATATGCAGAAGCTATGCTGCTTCCTTTGCTATTCTGGCCTGAATGGGAGGTGTGGGTTTGCAGGGCCACGCTAGCACTGGAACTTTGCACCAGGTCATCTCACTTTTCTTACTTTCCAGGTGAGATGTAAACCAACGAAATGAAAGAGAAACCCTTCAAGTCTTCACTGACAGCCTGATGGGAACAAAACACTCCCATAGAGTGATGGGGAAAAGAGGAGAAGATTATCCATCAGAACAAAATATTTAGCTCTCCTGCATGGCTGACCATTGCTCACGTCCGGTTTACTGGTCTGATCTGGTCACCAGTATTGGCACAAACAGAGCTTTAAACTCTTGGAGACTGAAAAACTTACTTCTTAAGTGTGAGAGTGACTGTTGCAAATTTTGAGAAGACCTTTGTTAATTCTGCCTTGTCGACTTTGCTACTGTATATCAGCATGTGATAGCAACTAAGAAAAAGAACAGTTAAAAACAAAAGCCATTACAGCACACAGGTAATCTGCCTCACCTTTTGCTTGTTTGGTGTTTGTTATTACTCTTGCTCTTCTTATGAAGGACATTCAGGCTAGAAAGCCAGGCTAGGTCCAGCCATTATTATTTACCTTAACAAATTTTGACTTAAATTCCTCTATTCCTGTATACGAAGCATCTTTAAAATATTCCCTTAAAAATTTGGGTAAGCGACTGTCCCCATTGCCTTTTTCTTGCAGAGTCCTGTGACCTGAATCCTAAACCACGCTGGCAACGACTCGACCTTGCGGGAGACTGGTCTGGGGAGAGGAGAGGAATCTGGATGACAGGTGCTCTTGTCAGCATCCCTCGCCTTTGAGGGCAGCATAACTTACGATGCAATTTGTATTGCAACATAAATCATGGCTGCCTCAAGCTCCACGTAATTCCTCCGGTGCAGAGTCTGCAGTTCATGTGATACGGTGGGGGCCGAGGGTCGGTGGGGCAACACATGTTGGTGAAGAAGCTAGGTGACAAGTGACACAACCTCCGTGGCCTTCAGCCTCCCAAAAGAAGTGGCGGACAAGGGCAGTTTTCTGGCAACTCCCCAACAGAAGATGGGCAAGAGGCAAGACCTGGGGAAGATTTTAAGGTCCTTCAGTTACAGAAGGAGCTACACAGATGTTTTGGAACAGCCCATTCAGATTTCTACCTGCATCTTGAGAAACTGGTAAAAACCTGAGTCCAAATGGAGGAAACCAGAGACGGATGAGGTTAGCCCTTTTCTTCTGCATGCAAGCTAAAGGAAGTTTTCCTTTGCTTTTGGACATGTGGCAATGTGGCCCTTCTGTTACCTACAGAAAGGGAACATCAGTGTGCTTAGATTTACAGGAGTGTTTCTGAACATGCCACGTGTAACATTATAGGTTCTTCTGGGAGATGCTCAGTGAATCCTGTTGCAGGTGGCCATTTATTTCAGCCTTCATGTACTGGAAGTGAGAGAAGCTTTCTAGGTGGAGGGAGCCTGGGCAGGACAAGTCTCTGGGAGGAATCACAGCCAAGTCTGGTGAGGAGATCTGGGTTTTACATCGTTATGAGATTCCACGCATGTAAAGCTGGACTGTAGCAGAGGGGTCCACATGACCCCGGCAGTGTCTGTGGCTGCTTAGGAGTGGGGAAGGAAAGCATCTGCTTCTAAATACTGCTTTGTATTTCCCTCTTGTCAATCCATGTAAGTCTGTAGATGCTCAGCACCTGGGGAAATCTCATTGCCTTCATTCTAAGGATGAGCTGGAGCACGCTATCCGCTTACGTCTCTGAGGTGCCCAAGTTGCCCAGCACAGCAAACTCAGCACAGAGCCAGCTCACACTGGTGACTTACAAAGCCTCAGATCCCGGCATGAGATGTTCAACCATCACCATTCTCTTTGCCTGAATATGGCAATGCAGCTGTGCCACAAGCCCACGCAATCAAGGATTCTGAGTACTGAGGCAGAAAATCCCCCTGAACCTTGCTGTCATGGTGTTTTGTCCCCATTCTAGGTTAACTCTTATATATGCTGCCTGAGCATAATGTACTGTAATGTCCAGACACCAAAAGAACAGCAAAGGTTGAGATTTCATGGCCTTTGCAGGACAAACTTGAACATATGGGCTACGGATAGTTAACAATGGCTACTGTTATTTTGTTTCTTAAGAATATAATTCCAGAGGGCTGGGGAGGAAGCTAAGAGGTAGCCACCACTCCTCTGGATACGAGTGGATACTTGATCTGAAACAGCTGATAAAATAGTTGAGTGTTCTTATAAAATAAATCCTGGCTTCTGAAGAAGCTGCAGAAAATGGATTTTTCGCAGCTTCCACAGTCTTAGAGCAAGAATCCAGAGGATGGAGGTGGGACATGTTTCTCATCTAGTCATGCTCTCAAGTAATGTTCTTGTCACAAAACCCTCAAAAAATGGCAGTCAGCTGGCACTGGAACAGATGGCATTGTTCTTCAGTCAAATGCCACTTCTAATCCTCTTTTTTGTGTGTTTGAGACAGACTGTAACCAAAAAAAAGAAGGGGAAGAAAGTCTGGGAGAAGCGTAGACCTTTACTGCACATACCACAAAGAGGCACCGCGGTGGAAAGCGCTGCCGAGCTTTGAGGAGCCAGCAGGCCTGGAAGCTTGTAGGCAGGGTTGCAGGCAGCTTCCCCTTTTACTGGGACTTGGAAAATTCATTAGACCTGAAAATTGCCAGATCTACTCCGAAGGGAAGGGAGAAGGGTCATGTAAAGTTTGGAGAAAATTCAAACTGCTTTTTTTTTTTTTTTTTCTTTTTTTTTAATTTGCAGATTGTGAAAAGTTGACCTGAGCTTCCAATTGTAAAATTTTGTCTAATAATAAAGTTGGGTGGGGCTGATCCAGCCAGGAGATACAGTGATGAAGTGTTGGGCCTGGGCAGTTTCCACTGGCAGAGATCTTCTGGAACCCAGACTGGATTTTAAAGCTCCCCACAGGAGCGAAGCTGGCCACGGGCGCTCATTCTGTTCTGCTTCTTCATCGGCACTAATCCATACGTGCAGCAGCACCCCAGTTATTTATAGTTGACCTATATTCAAACGTTGGTTATGACTGTGCACCAGAAAGACGCAGAAGGCAACCTAGAGGATACCTAAGCCAAAGGGATGTGCAGAGCGTGTATCCAAAGGGAGAGGGCAGGGAATAGTTCGGAGCAGGTTGATAATGAGTTTTGAAAGCTGGGATTTGTTGGCCGCTGATTAACAAAATGAGAAACTGAGGTAGGGTGCAATTAGGAGGATTACTGTGAGCTCCTAACTCCTCCCCAGCTCCTGAGAGAGTGGATTGTTAAACTGACCTTTCGCGGGGCTGGGCTGGAAAGATATAAATTAGCTCATAATGCACGAATATTTTCATTTAATAAAACTGCCCCCAAATTTGTTTGGAGTTCCCAGGGCTTCTCGGGAGAAAGAGAGCTATTATATTCTACAAAAACAATGACATTTTACCCTCTGTATTTACTCTTCCCAACAGAAAATCTGCACTAGGCCAAGGTCCCTATCACAGCAACGCTTGGCACTTCTACCGTGCATTTCACATGCCCTTACAAACAACCAAACACGCTTGGAGAAGCGCCTTACTTCATTCACCAGTGCTTCACCTTCCTTGCAGTAAAACAAATTACCCAAAAGCCTCACTGACAAATAATCCTTACTCTGAAGAAGAGGGAGTTAAAAACAGATGGAGAGGAACAGAAAACCATCCAAAGACCCAAATGGCAAGCCCGGTAGCTGGAGCCACATCTCGGGCAATCCCACAAATGCAATGAAAGCAGGCAGGTGGGGCAGGACCGCTTGGTACCTGGTGCAGCCCAGGCACGTCTGCCTTGTGTCTGCTGCTTCCAAGCATTAAGGGAGGGCAGGGCCTGACCAACAACTCTGAAAGTTCAACAACAACTCGGAAATTTGGAAACGCCAGCGGCATCCCTTGTGCAATGCTGCATGGATGAAACACGCTGTGCCGTCCCCTCTAGCAGTGGCATGGGGAGGGTCAAGGGACAGCAGCGCCGGGGCTGGGGGACACGGGGAAGGGTGAAGCGATCCTTCCTCTCTGTTTGCCTCGATTCCTTTGAGCCAAGGTGGAAGGTTTGGGGCAGGCACTGGCCACACAGCACCGGCCAGAAATTAGCCCATTGCTTTCTCAAATGTCCTCAGTTTAAAACCTAAGCGGCATTTCAGAGCCAGAGGTGTGGCATGGTCAGGTGCATTCATCAGTCCCCAACTCATTTTGCAGAGCCTGAGAAGTGGATAGCCGCAACCTGGCAGGAAAGGATAAAAAAGCGAAGGGGACATTTTGTACCTGGATGGGAAAGGGGAGTCCCATCCCGAGGGTCTTGGGTTCTGCTACCTCAGCGGCCCTTGCCGGACCGATGGAGGCACTGAGCTGGCTGGGGCATCTGTACAGGGAGGAGATGTTTCAGCAGCTGTGTGGCTGTCGGGGATATTGGTGCTGTGTTTTGCGTGCAGGGTCAGACCCGGGTGCTGAGAAGGGCTTCAGGGGGCTCCTGGGCACGGCAGGCCCAGGCATGGCGGCCTGGCATCACCATGGCAACCGTCGGCCTGCGAGGGCCTGAGGAGAGCCTGCGGCCTACCCGCCTCCCTCCCGCATCTGCCTCATTCTATGGAAGTTTAACATTTATTATCCCCTTTGGCTGTTTTTTGGGGTCGTTCCTGCACTTTAGCATTTGCTCAGTGCCCTGTGGAGGAGAGGTTGCCACCGTTTCCGTTTCCCACACCGTGCTCTTCCCTGGCAGGCATGCCCTGGGCTGTTAATGGGCAATGGCTGCCCTCACTGCAGGAAACACAGGAAAACTGAGGAGAAATGGGGCCATTGACAAGTCCCTAAAATATCCACTTTCCTTTGAAAACCTCCCCGTGCGGTTTGCTTGAGTACCAAGCAACTTAATTGTTGGACGTATTTAAGTAATATTAAACTCTGCCTTTTTTTCTTCATGTTCAAAGGAAAAGAGCCTGTATCAGTACAATTCATTTTTTAAAGCCTTTTAAAAGTTCTCTTTGGCAACACCTCTTTGAAGTCTAATCCAATCAGCAATATATGTCTTCCAAGTTAATCCCAATTTTTTCAGGACAACCAGTAATGTTACATAAAGGCCTTCCAAAGAATAACAAGAGTGCAAAGCACAATATAGTTAAATCTCCCGATAAGGGGGACAATTCTGCTGTTATTTACAAAGGCATAAATCCACAGTCACTCTGCCAGTGGGTTGACCACGCACGACCAGCCCCCTGGACACTGATCTACTTCTCAGCTTTGCTGGGTTTATTTTGTATTTGCCAGTTGAACTGAGATTTAGGTTTGAAATGTTAATTTTTAATGAGGCAGCAGTTTTATTTTAGAAGCCTCCAGGAACTGGTTCTGGTTTGTGTTCATTGCAGAGCTTTATGGTTTTCTCAGGATCTCTCTAGGCCTTCCATATGCATTTTCTAAGGACCTTTCTGTGCAGTCTGTGCTGTATTATGTTTGACCCCCAAAGAGTGAACTTAGGGACTCCTGATGCAAAAGAAGACACTGGACCAAAAAGGGGTGGAAAGACCCTTAAGTGGAAGGAAAGATCCATAAGTGGAAATTAAATTCTAGGTTGCACTACCAATCCTTAAACATCATGAGTAAAAAATCTGTTTAAGGTTGGCAGACAGAACCCCCTAGCTCGAAGCCAAAGATGGAAAAATCAAAACTGGAACTAAGAGGTAAAGTTTTAAACACAGTATAAGTCATTAGCAGAACAGCTCCCCAAGGGACATGATAGAGTCTCCATCGCTTGAACTCTGGTCTTTATTGCCTGTTATGATTTTCCTCACATGACACCCTTCTCCAGCTATTCCTCCAGAACTCCAGCTCTCTGTCCCACAGGGTTAAAATCTCATCACCTTTCTCAGCTCCTCAGATGCCAGTCACCCTTCTTGCTCAGACTAACACAATGACTAACATAATTACACCACGCTAAGAAGGTTTTCTCAGTCTGTGTTGGGCTTGACGTTGACTGCTTCTGTAAGGGCTTTTGTGCCCCAAAACTTCTCAATTGTTTTCCAAGAATGTTTGGCCTGATGAAGAAGCATCTTCTCTCCTCACAGACTGTGCCTCTTCAAATCATGTCTTCTGAAAAACACAGCCAGTGGCTCAGCCACGTGTCGTTGAGCTTGGTGCGGGAATGATCAACTTCAGCAAAGAGAAGGGCAGCCCCCATTATTGCTGTGTTCCCTAGGGCCTTCAAAATGGGCAACTCTTCACTCTTTGTCAGTATCCATCTGCCAGACTGAGTTGGGAAAATCTTTATAGTGAGGTTTACTCCAAACCACCTTAAGCACTGAACTATGTTACTGCTTCTTTGTCATCAGAAAAACACCTGGGCAAAAGCAGTGTCCGGTCTGAGCTGTTTTGGGTTTGATTGTTGCACTTTACGTTCCTGGATGGTGGATGCAGCGATACGTTATGCTCGCGAGCCAGCTTTTCTGAGCCATGACTGCTTTCCAAGACTTTCATTATGTGGCGCAGGTGTTCTGCATTATAACTCATTTTTCACTCACATGGCTGTAAGAAGATAGGGCAGTCCTGCTTATTATTGTCTTTTTTTTTTTTTTACAAATCATCTGTATTGGTGTTTTCTGTTCGCTGATGGCTCATTTGTACTGTGAATGGTATGATATGTCTAGTAATATGACCCAGCAGATTTACTGCGCAATTGGCAACATCAGAACACCCTGAGACATTGGCCAAAAAACTCTGAGGTCCAGAATAGATTAGGTGGATTGCTATTGCAGATACAATATACTGCTACAACGTCAGTCTCGGGGTTCATTCGGATGCTGTTAAGTGCGTTTGGCTATGCAACATAAACCTGTTTCCATCTGCAATTATTTACCTTGCAGCATGTATATGCTATTTGTGTGTGCATGTACATCTGTACGTGCACATGTGCCTGTGTGCTCATATATACGCATTTATATGCATATATATGTATGTTTGTACCACTGAAATACCTTTTGCTTCAAGAACCTCTCACATGGTATTCCATCTGTTCCCTTCTACTGATTTAAAAGACATGTCTACTGAAAACAGTTAATTTTCCCTTACTCACTCTCCTGAAGATGGGCTGTTGGTCTGCAAGAGTAAGAATGTAATAAAAATGACTGTTTATTCATTGGAGACATGAATGAAGAAATGTAGC
Source organism: Butorides virescens (assembly GCA_017310255.1). Taxonomy (NCBI): domain Eukaryota; kingdom Metazoa; phylum Chordata; class Aves; order Pelecaniformes; family Ardeidae; genus Butorides; species Butorides virescens. The sequence continues at coordinate 24,196 of JADKXX010005094.1, forward strand.
ACGGACTTTGCAAATGGCAATTAGTGATGTGGGGAGCTGATAAAATATTGGGCAAGAGTTTTCTGAAGAAAATGTGATGAAAACAAAGTTTCCATTAAGAGCATTTTGTTGGCAGGAACGAATACATAAAATTTGCACTTTTCAGCAGATATATTTCAGTGCCCAGGTTTTCCTTTTTCCAGTGAAAAGACGTTTCTAGCAGAAGGAAAGCACTGTCCGTGAATTTCTTTTAGTTGGAACAACAATTTTCCACAGAAAAAACAGATTTTTTTATTTTTTTTTTTAAATAAGGCCTAGCTGTGTGGTTTTCTGGCTTCAGACAGTAATTCCAGAACTGGCTTAAACTAATATCTGGCTAAATGAACAAACCTCAGTTAGATTTAGGTCATATGTTGAGCACTCACGTCCCAGATTATTGCCCTGTGGCCTGTATGACTTCATAATGTTTCAGCAGCACAATCTGATCCCTTTGTCAGCCTGATAAACAGCTCGTTAGATCATGCCACCATCTTCATAGCGGGCTGACCCCTTTTTCTGCTCAAAAAACCGCTCACCCCGCTTGTGATGAGCAAAGGACTCACCTCATTAATTAGTTATGGAAGCAGTGAGTTTGTGCAGCCGTAGCAGGGCTGGACATAACCCCTACTCCCGCGGTTGCACAATAACATGGCACTGTTATGATAGGATTATCGGCTGAGAAATCCCATATTTCTGTCCTGGGCTTGATTTTACCAAGTACACACACCAAGGTGATCTCTGCAAACCCAGCGGCTGCCGATGCTGGTCCTTTGGGCAGCTAGCAGTTGCTACAGCTCTGAAGAGACTATATAAATGCATTTAACTGGGACAAGTTGAAGTCAAAAAAAGGATTAAAATGCTCACCCCCCCTGTGGTAAATAGCTGTGTCATTGTCACTCTCTTCTCTAAACTGTACCTCACGTGGAGGCTTTCCCAGAATCAAAATGCCTACGGTTACGGGTTTCTTTTTTCCTGGCTGCAAAAGACCCGGTCTTGCACAGAGCGCAGTGAAAGAGTTTCAGCAAAAGTAATTGCTCTGCCTTTACCAGAATTATATTTCTAAGAACACAGTCCCCAAAGAAAAGGGAAAGCAACTTATTCTTTTAATTTTAAACTGAAAACTGAGATTCTACTTCACATTTCAGGGTCTTCTCTGCCAAGAAAAGAAGTTGGAAAGGCCAGTGGCTTTGCAGACCTACAAAATTCACCCCAAGCTGTTCTGAAAATAAACAGCATCAAAACTAGATAGTTTTGCTGAAATTTAACCCTGCGGTAATAAAACAAATGACTAACACTTTCTATTGGTCTACGTAGCATAGTACACGAAACATGCATGTAAGCAAGTCAAGATGGATGACTCATCTTGACTTAATAAAGCTTACAAATACTTGCTAAATATTTGAGAAGTCACATGCCAGGAGCCTTCATCACTTGTTTTGTTAGACTTCTGCTTTGCCAAGTCAAAACAGTCAGAAATCATAAAAAATAATCCACACAATCTGTCTGAAAATGCACATTTCTAGCACTGTTTTTCTTGGTTTACAGCAGCAAGTCCTTCATTCTGCCATCAAAATTTTGCAATAGAGAGCACGACTTCCTCTTCTCATAAGGTACGCAAATGTTTTGCATTTATCAAGTTCCCAGAGTCTAAATGGAGATAGAGAGTCAGCAGACCCCACGTGTTTATGTTTCTGTACTGGAAATGAGCCACGGGAAGTTGCAGTTAAAAGGCTGCTGTGTCTCGGGGTTCAAGGGACACGATAGACTTCAATGACTATAACGTCGCTGAACGTCTGATGTTCTGTTTGACTTAAATAGGAATTAGAAGTGCTCAGAACTTCCATGAACAGGGCCAGGAACCAGAAGCCTACATTTATTCATGAAGTCCATTGCTAGTTCATGTTGGTTTACAACCTTGTTTTCCTCTTAAAAAAAACACTAATTGGCCCCACCCCTCCCCGCCCCACCAATCTAAACCCCATCCAACCTAGAGCTACTCCTACAGCCGGGTTTCCCTGGATATATTTTCCCGTTACTCCTGGAAATTTTGTCTGAGTGTAATTTGGAGATTTTTTTTTATTTTTTTTTTAATTTTAGGGGTGGATCTCCAGATGTTTGGCAATCCAGCTGGGTTCTTGTGCCGGTTAAGCTGCTGGCCACCCTGAAATCTCAGCTCTGTCCATTGCCTGTGGTTAGATCAAAGCAAGCAGAAATGCACAGTGAGATAAGTGCTTTGGGGATTGTTGGACCTACTGCTCCGGAGCCGCAGACACAGCCCGCACTAGCGATAAACATGATGTGTTTTAAGACATGGTGGGTTGACTGCACCAATGCACAACCCTGAAGGTCTTCCCAGAAGTGTCAGGCTCGTTAAATATGTCTAAAAGTGAAAACACTCAATTGGTGCCTGGAAAGAAATATTGCAAGATACGCCAGCAGTGCATGAAAAGTCCGCACAGGCAACAAGAAAATCTTGTAAACAAGGAAATCTGGTTGCTTCGAACAAAAGGAGGGAATGCAATTGGATGGGTGGAAGGAAGGGCTGAAGTTTCAGTTGCCAATCTCCCTCCAAGTTACTGGTGCAGGTTGAACCTGTTACTCACCAAGCAGAAATGCAATAATCAAGTCAAACAGGCTGCTCTTCCCTTGCAACTGTGCTCCATAAATCAGAACTCAGGTGTGGCCCTTTGGCAACAGAGATAAATAAGTGATTGAATGTCAGTAGAACAAAACAAGTGATGGAAAGGGCTAAACATTATACACTGAGTTGCTGGGGAATTAAATTAGCTTAATTGACCATGGGCGGATAAAATTTCTCTTGTTACCTGGCAGTTGTGTTACATTTGCCATCTAGGGGCTTAATGCAGATTTAGCTCTCTGCCGTGCGCATGCTCAGTGCCTGGGAGGAGTTGGTGTGCTGCTGAGCCAGAGTTCTGCAGTTATAAACAGGAAGAAATATCATTTGGCTTCTGCTGTAAAATTTGTGTCCCACAGCCTTCCTCCCATCAGAATTCATCATTTGTCTCTGACACAGAGGAGGAGCCGCGACATTACTGGGAAAAGGACAGAAGCTGCTCCTTTTTGGAGATGGCCTCCTTCCAGTTGTGCTCCGGTTCAGCCTTTGTGCCTTGCAACAGCAGCTTACTGAACTCCAAACCAGCTGTAACTATGAAAGCCAAAATTCTAACTGATTGATCAGCTTTCCCACAAATGTACCTGACAGTAATATGTTAATCACCTTTAATCATGCAGATCGTAGGTTGTCCCACATGGTACACCTTTTTTAGCTACCTTCTGTGAGTGACGGTGGCATGTACTCCACAGACAACCTCGTGCAAAAGAATTAATTAAGGAAATGGATATGTAATATTCTAGAGGGGCTTGCCTGAGCAGTGTAGAGGGCAGTACTGGAGGCCCTGGTGAGAAATAATCCTACCCAAACCCTTATTCACAGGGAGCAAATAATATTTTTCACTATATCTATTCATTACTGAAGCGTTGCTGTGCTCAGCATCTTCTGTCCGTTTGTTTTGGGTCCTGAAGGACACCACTGGTTGTGAATGATAACGAATTCCCCAGGTCCTGCTCTGTGGTGCGCACACAGAAACATGCAGAAAGTTAAGCGACTTGTAACTAGAAGAAAATGTATTGACCGACTGAAAATTTCTTCCAAGGTTAAATGAGTAGCCCATCAGAGCCATATTTTTCTGTGGAGTTACAGGGTTGCTTCGACCTGCTGTCCGTGGCTGTTCTGATCTGCTCCACCTCTTCAAAGGCTGTTTTTGAACACTTTTTTTTTTTTAACTTTTCAATGACAGCTATAGACAGAGCCACTTCATTGGTTACATTTTGGTCTGGTTTAGGCCCTGAAAGAAGAACTATAAATTTGTGGGCATTTCTTTTTTTTTTTCTTTTGGTCAAAACCTGAGTACTAGGGATGCAAAGAGGACAACCCTTTCCAGGTAGTCTTTGTCCACTGCATAACCTCAGTCCCCAGGATCTTGAACCTTTTAACACACACGGGGACTTTAGTGCACAAATCAGCTTTTTATCCAGGGGTTGCGGACTGTCTTCTTTGGGGGAGATGGCTAACGATACAGAGACCTCTCTTAGTCACATCCATTGAAAAAAACAGTTTCATCGGAGGCAATTGCGTCTGTGGATAATGCACAGTTTTTAACATCATTTTTGGCAAAGGAATGCAAATGACAAGTACGTATTAAAAATCACCTTTGCCTTAATTGGTGGTTGGTTCCTGAGTGAACTGTCCTTTTTCCTGAACCCATGGCTAGTGTCTGCATTATTGTTAGCTTCCCACATCCTTGCCTCAGGCCCTTTAAAAATTCACGTTTCTGTATCAGTGGCTAGATGTCGTATCGTTTCCTTTTTGTTGTAGAATTTCATAGGTGGGAATGCAAAGAAAATGGAAAGCTACCAGTTAGGGACTCTTGTCTTCTCCATGGAGGAGGTGCTTCAAACAACTGTGTATATGAAATGAACACAGCACAGAGCTCTTTTACAGCCTATTTAACGACCGAGTTTTAATTTTAGTTAAAACAGATCTTGAGGAGGAGGGGAAATGAGCATTGTTAAACCATCACTGTACTGCAAGTATCTGTGGTGGCACCACTGGTTAATTTTCCACAGAGTTTGCATAAATTATTACTATTATGTAAAGGTCTACTTGTACATCCGTGCACATTCACAAAATGTCTAGAAGAGGAAAAGTTTTCATTAACTGTACCAAAAGTTCATACAAGCACAGATAGGGATTTTAGCAACAAGCATAGAAAAAAAAAGGACAGATTTTGTAGAAGACCAACCGGCTAACTGGGATCAGCTGGAACATGCATCGGGCACTTTTGGACCAGAAAGACACGCTGTTGCATTACTGCTATTTGTCTTCGGGAAAATTTATATCTCCCAAGAAAATGGTACTGCTTGTGTGAGGAAGTGAGAAAAAACAATGATTTGGCCTCTTGGAGAGAAAAGCAAATGTGTTCTTACTTACTCCAGTCTCTGGTTTTCAACAGCTAGGGATACCAATTCTACAAACTTTTTCAGTTATTTTTTTAAAAGCTTATGCTGAGAATATGCAGACAGTTATTAAGTCATTTGTCTATTGCAACAGAAGATTAGGAAGGGTTTGATCTTCACTCACGTAAGGGCATTGTCCTTGCTCATAAAAGCTTTCCTTTGAACAGGCAGGGGTTCCTAACCTGGGGCTGGATCGCACCTCTCCCCTATTAAATCCTGGGAGAGGTTTTCCCTGTGGACTTTCCCATACATCATCCAGTCAAGAGTGCAGTAGTTCCTGCCCTCCTCTTCTCCCACCTCCATCGGTTTTTCTTCCCTCATGGACTGAGCTGTGGTTCGCAAGCTCCAAGGACCCCCTGGGATCCAGAAAGGCCTGGCTGCTCCCAGGGGAGGCGTTTTTCTCCAGATCACCTCTAGAGCCTCGATGGTGCTGCTGCCCAGCATCTTCTGCCTTTGGAGCTGGCTGCCAACGGCTGCTCCCTGGACCACCTGGGGATTTCTCCTTCCACCCCAGAGATGGGAAGACACTAACAGGCCTCCACGCGGTAAGGTGGAATAGCAGACCCCTTCTTGGGAATTCCTTCTGGGAATTTTTCAGGAATACCAAAAAGCTAAACAGCTGTGGAAAATAAGCAATATAACCCCACAGCAAAACAAACTCGACACAAGGATTTATAAACACAGATTTTGGAATTCTTTTGTATTTGTTGGCTGCTTTCAAGGAAATCACTCAGTAATAGGTATCAATGACAGTAACTTCACTCAATTTATTATGTTTTTAACTACTGAAATTCAGTGGCCAAACCATGGAGAGAAAGATTAACACGATTAGTTAGTTATTAGTGTTGGAATTCTAATGAATAGGACTCTCTTTCCATTACTGGAATACTTAAATGGAATGACGTTTTCCCTTTTTGATAGTATCTGCCTCGGTGTCTCCTTCACTTCATAAATAGGGACACATCAAAGATTTTACACTACTGTAAAACAGTCTGAATTATATTAGTGTACAGTGCTCCTCTAGGAGTGTTTTCCTACGATTTTCAGAATATGGAACTTATTTTCATTTCTGAGTATCTTAAAGGACTTAGCACCCTTTCCTTTTTAGTAATCTTCCTTGCATTTCTAGGCACTATGTTCCTCCTAATAAAACAAAATATTCAGACTCCCATTTTACAAGCTTTTAAAAGAACACCAGACCCCAGTGACTTGGTAAAATCTCTTTTCTACCAAAGCTGGAAAAAAAAAAAAAAGAGAGTAGATAACTTGGGAATGTGTGGCATTCTGATTTGCCTTGAAAGCCTTTGATTTGACAGTATTTGCAACCATGTTTTTGTACACAGTTGTTCAAGACAAGCAGTAACCGGGCTTGCTTATCTTGGGCTGTGCAGCTCCTCGGTGGGAATACCCCTCCTTACATGCAATGGAAGATATTTCTGGAGCAAAACGTGCCTTTGAGCCTACTGTTTAATTGCACTCAGAAAGCTAAGTAACCCTGGCGGCTTTTATATACTGGTGGCAGGAATGGTATATTTTTAATTCAATTTTAATATTTTCATTGTGTTTGCTTATGAGAAAGATCTTTAATTGGGCCTGAAGGGAGAATATTTTGTCAGTATAACATTATTACTTGTAATATCAGAGTTTCATTTTTTTATTTCAAATTCATTTAAGTCTAATCTACTTCTAGCTTTGCAAGTCTTTAAGATGACCTCGGAGAATTCTTAATCAGGACCTAAAATGCTTCAAATGAACTGGAACTCCAATGTCAAACAAACGGAGACACAGCAGAAGGCTAGCCAGAAAATTCTACAAAACCCAATGACTACACGACACTGAAAGTACATTTTCAAAAATCTGTTTAAACCATTTCTAAAATCTTTGTTTTATTTTGTTCTTTGGGTGTTTGATTTCTACAAACTAAATTGAGTGATTTCAAAATATGGGAGTTGATGCTTATTTTCAGAGAGACTTCCTCAAGCCCTACATTTCTTAAGTCAGTAAAAATAGAAAGATGGAGGTTATCTTATTTATTTTGCATGTAGAACACCCCCCCCCAACTCAATCAAATAAACTTTATTTTTATAAGAAAAAATGGAAAGGGGTTTTGAGCTAAGGAAATGTTTTTTTTCTATGTATCAGCAGAAATAACAGAGACAGAAACAGCTTAAATATCAGTGCTGGATCACAAGACCCTTCTCATGTGAGTCTGTGCAGCTGAACTGTACGATAGCAGCTTGTTAGTCCATAGGTTTTTATTGAAATGCCTATTGAGTAAAACATAATTCATGCTGCTGTTCGCCCTTAAAACAGGAAATAATATACCCATTTAACTTAATCACAATTTATATTACATGTGCATATTTCTAAACAAGTGCTGTAGATGGAGAGTTTGGTAGCAATAATATTTATGAATTACACTTTTAGTTAGCAAAGGAAAATGTGTGACCTCTTACATTTTGTTTGACATTTGAATTTGGTATCCCGTATATGTGACATGGGTGATGGATGCTTATTAACACAGTGTATAAACAGGAAATGCTTCTAAGCTGACCATTTATTAGCGCAGTATGTGTTCACACTAAAATTTGAATTTTAGTTGCAGTATTCTTCTCTGATGACTGCAGAGCTGAAATACAAGGCGGGTTTCTTTTTTTTTTCTCGCTTGCTTCCCTGTCCAGAATAGACGTATTTAACAGACGTATAATTTTTATATCTAAATCAGTCTTCCATATGGAGCTTCCGTAAGTCGATGAACACAGAGGCTTTCCTATGAATTGTACAAAAATAGTCATAGGAAATGTAGCCAGTGGAAGGATTTTGTAGAATTCGCAGTGAATTTTCCTGGGTTAAATAAATAAATACATGCGCCCACACTGCCCTTCGCCTCCTGACGTCTGCAATGAGCCATTTCCCCCTTTCCTTCATTACTGCAGAAACGCAGGGAAGAAATATCATTGACTTCACCAGAGCTTTGACAGTTGATCCACTTCTGATCTATCCTTTGCAGGACGGGAGACACAATAATTTTTCCTTCCCACTTAATTGCTTTTTTTAAAAAAAACCTTAAATTCCTGACAAATATCTGAAAAGCTTTTTCAGCGAAAGTTTCAACACTTCATCTTATCAAAGCAGAAAGCGAAAACCTCCAGGTATTTAGAAAGATTCTTCCAGCAGAGAACAAGAATATAGTTTTTCTAAAGAGCAACCCCTCCTCTCCCGTTCTCCTGATGATTTACTGGGGAAAATATAGAATAATACAGAGAATCTGTTTCCCTTTCTGTATCACATTTAAAGGCAGCCCTCGGGAGACAGAACATGAATCTGTTTTTCCTAAGCACAGGCTTAATATTCCAAAGCGTTTGGATAAAAGTTATTTGCTTAACAAAAGAGCTGTAAAGGATCTCAAAGGGAAGATTTTATTTTAAATATCTCTGTCCAAAGAGTTCTACTGTATTGTACAGTGGAGGTCAAGGAAATTATTCTCTCTTTAAAAAGTCAGTAGAGAACCTCCACCTAGCTATTATAAGCAGCAGGTATAAGACCGTCGTGACGGTTACTATTAATATTAAATACCTTTACTAAATACACAGCTTTCCACATTTCAGGACCCAAGCACAGGAAGGTTAGCAACCTGGAAATTGAAACTGGCAGATCTTTAATCTAACATTCTGCTTTTCGGTGGAAAAAAGTAACGTCTTTATAGATGAGAGTCAAAGGTTAAATTTAGTTTGTATCGAATTACAAAAATATGCTTTTGGTGAGGTTAGATTCTCATGCTCAGAGCAATTCGAACTGTAATGAAAGCAAACATTGAAAGAGATAATCCCATTAAAGATGAACTATTCACTTTAACCTCAAATATTTGGTAACTAAAATAAAACCATCCTAGTCGGAGGATGAAGTTCAGCTCTTAAGGGAAACTGGAACTCAATATTATACCTCAGACTGCACGAGCGAAAAAATAGCACTCCCGGTTCGAAAAGAAAACCTCATTTTGGGGGAACAAATTAACTCATGTTCTCCTCTTGAGGTCTACACAAAACAGTGCTGACCCTTCTGACAGCGCGCGCTCGTACACTGTGGGGCAAACCACGCTCCTCTCCAAAGAGCCGCTCTTCCAGAAAGGGGGAGACCCGCGCGGTGCGGAGGTACAGCAGGACCTCAGGAGCAGGGGGATGAACGTCGGCAGCCACGAGCTGGCTCAGACCCACGCCGGACGTCCCACACCAAAGGTCTATGCCTACTCTTCCTCCGTGCCTTCCAACGCCAGCCACAGGAGGATGTCTGTCTGTCTGTCTTGTCAGTCCCCTCAGCCATGCAGCGGGTTTCTGAGATGGAACTAATTCTGCTGAAAACCTCAAGTCTGAGCTCGGAATAAAACCTCCCACGAACCCAATTGCAGTTATCCCAGCCTGTCCCCCGTGTCGCTGCCGCCTGACACAAAGAGGGGCTGTGGTGGGACTCTTTACCTGGGGCTTGGTCAAGGTACTGAGTGTGGTTTGGAGGTCCTGGTAGTTTAAAATGATCCACTTTTCTGAACACAAAGGAGACCAAGAAATATTTTTAAAGCCCCATTGCTAAAGAATTGAGCTCTTTCATATAATATGACAAAGCTTTTGGCTTTCAAGAAATACCAAAACCCGTCTTTAATCCCTGAACTTCTGATACCCCAATGAAAACTCACCCCTAAATGCAGTCACAGCCAGTCTTTCTTCATTCCCAGAGGCCTGGATGCCGATTTAAAGAATTTGGGAAGAGTCTCATATTCTTCCCTTTTACAACTTAAAATAGACTGCAGAGATTTTTTTTTTTAAAAGCTTAAAAAAAAGAAAAAAAGAAAAAAAACAATCATAGACTGATATTTCTTTTTTATGCCAAGTTTCAGCCTGGAGAAAATTTTATGGCTGAGTTCTAATCCACCCCAAACCCTGGTTTATAACAGAAATGCTGACACAATGATAACTATAGCGTTACGAATGCTGGCGCTACGATATTTATTGCTCCCTAGTGCCAGCAGGGGTTAATCCTTATTAAATGCATTCACTTTCTGGCCTTGTGGAGAACAGATCATTTAGTGATCAGGCCGGGTATGGGTCCATGGTAGAGTTGATGGAAGATATCACACAAGACGTAGTCAGCGAGGAGTCTTTGAGGGGGCTACTGTAGGTGTTTCTGAGGATTAAGTGGCCTTCTCTGGGGGCTGGAGTTCACACCCAGAATGTCTATGCCCAAGAAGTGTCTTTGCTGCAACAGAAGAACTTGGCTCTTCTCAGCTTCAAGGAAGAGCATGAGAGGGAACATGACATTCTCACGTATTTCCACAATCGGCAGTGGACCAGACCCCGCAGATTAGGAATTATCAATCTCTCTCACACCCGGATATCCAGATTCCTCTTCTCCATTGAACTGTCCTGTTTAATAGTGTTGGAAGAGTGAAGGAATAACAAGATCCCTGTTAAATATCTACCAGCTGCTCCTTCTATTATTTATCCGAGAAAGTTAAACTTATAGTTTAATTGCATTCAAGAGATTTTCACATCCCGTCCTCATAAATGTATATTTTAGCAACACGAGGAACTGAAAATCTCACAAAATTTTCTCCATAAAGCTGAGTGGGATGATGGGTAGGGTTTTTTCCAGGGATTTACACCCTGACATTGTGCTCGCTGTATCGGTATGGCAAACGGGACAGACTTGAAGGAAAGCTTCGGATTTGACTTAGAAAGGAGCAGGATCCAGTGGGCATTTCAGCATTTTGCCCTTGCTCCAGGTTCTCCAGCATGAGCCCGGAATCACCTGCCAAGATCTCAGCCTTAGAATCCGCCTGCAGACTTTAAGCAAGGGGGTTGCTTGCTATGAAAAAAAATCGCAGGACAAAAGGAGTGAGCATGCGTGCAAAGTTCACGATAAGTTCAGTGAATGATCATATTTTCCCCACAATAATAAATACTTCTGTAATTTATAAATGCCTCGAAAGGCTGAGAGATGTGGGGGATGCAGAATCGAAGTGTCTTGACAGGAGAGAGACAAAGGAATGAGCCAGCGAGTGAACCGACTACTAAAATTCCTCATCTCTGATTTGTTTCTTTTAGAACTTGTCCCCAGAGAAAAAGCTGCACTTTCTAGAGAGGCTTAAAAAATAAAAAGAAATCCTCCGGGCTTGTGAATGGTCAAGGAGAATTTAAAAAAACCTTCAATCTAAGCACAAAGAGCAGCATTTAAGATTTTCTCCTCTTCTATTTGATAATTTTTTTAAAAATATGAGCCATGAGGTGGAGAAAAAAATAATGCTTTTTATAAAAAGATTAAAATCAGAGATTTGTTTGCTTCATTTCAAGGCAATGTTCTGCCTGGCTGCATGGAAGCTCTCTGGTAAAGGAGAACCAAAGTAATTCTCATCAGAGCTACTTAAAACAAAACCGAGAGTGTTCAAGAGCACAGAAAGCCCTGTCTTCAGCGTTGGGAAAAACCTGTTTTCATTAAAAAGTTGTTTTGAAAGAAAAGGGGCTAATGTGCATTCCCTTGATATTCGGGGGAACTGGAAATGAAAATAAAAATAGCTTTATTTTTGTTTAAAATTTCCACAATGTCATGACCTCCTCTAAGAGACAGAAAATAGGAAAATGCTCCTGTGAAGAACACAGCCGCTGGAACATTCAGAAAGGTGCCTTTACCAAGAAGGCAGTAAAGAGTAATTTGTATTTGTCCTTCTGTCAGGCAGAAAGGTTTTGTGTTGAACCATGGACTCCAGGGCAGCACCCCCAAAGCCTGCAGATTTTTAATGGGAGCTGGGAGGGGCGAGTGCGGGGCAGAAGTGTTTGGAACCCACAGGAGGGAGCTGTGGAAGGACGGGGAGGGTCAGGCATCGCCGCGCCACGGCTGGCTTCTCCACAGCAGCATCCAAAGGAAAAGATGGCTTGGGCAAAGATGGGCACTACGCAGCTGACTTGAGTTTGGTGGCCTGCTTCCAGGAGTTCACGAAACCTCTGGCACGTAGAAATTATTAAAAGGAGAAAAGAACAATATTAAATCCCATTGAAATATTTGCAGGGATGCCAAGAGCTTTCACGGCCTTCTCTGCAGAATGGCAGGGAAAATTCCGAGTTTCGTTCCTTCCTTCTAGGGTTTCTTAGCCTCACTTGGCCGCTAATTTGTTCTCTGCCTTCGTTTTGAAGAAGGATTGAGCTCTACAACTGGAAGAAATGTTTTCTCGCCCATTAGCCATCTGACACCGAGAGAGATTCTCACAGAAATCAAACACAGCCTCTGATTATCTGCCCCACCAGCACGGACTGGTCCCACACAGCTTCCTACACCTTTGAAGTCAGCAGCAGAAGCGAGCCAGGTCTGTTTATAAGGTTTCATGTGAAGTTGTCAGAAGAATGAACCCATTTGCAGATGGTGGAGTGATAAAGATGGTAGAGTATCTCACTTGGATTTGCCCCTCATTTCCTTGCGAAGAGAAGAAAAGGAAGAGGGGAAGAGAGGGGAAAAAAAAAAAAAAGCAGGGGAAGGAAAGAGAAACTCCAACACATGAAATTCTTTTGACAACACAGTACTGAAGGAGTAAGTGAGATTTCTGGCAAAACCACCAGGATGCTGAAGACAAGCTGGCTGCCGCAATATTTATTACTTTGCTTTGATGAAACCTCTGACATCAAGGACTTTCTTAGTGACTGATTTTTGTCAGAATAATGCTGCAGGAACTAGAAGTGACAGAAGATTTTTTTGGACATGAAGCCTGTGCATAATGGCATGAGAAAGAGGACATAAAAAAGTCTGCCCTGAAGCAGCTTAATGTGGCCCTGGAGAACAGCGCTGTTATCACTGCGTACTGATACGGTCACAGCAAGGGGAACCCTTACCAAGAAATAGATCCTCGAGGCAGACAGCTCAGCACGGGGCAGAATTTTGGAGAGCTGCGCTCCCTTATCGCGGTGGAGGCTGGGACTGGTGGGGGGGAAATCAGGCTGAGGAACGTACCCCCCGAAATGAAAGAGAAATTGGCTTTATTGTGTCAGGTCTACCCCCAGCATGGCAATGCCACCACACCATACGTGGCAAAAATAAATGCTACGAGCTTGGCAGCGTTGCTGGGACTTGTGGCAGCTGCTGCTGCCGAATGCAATATCCCCTTGCTCACTGCTGTATTCCCAAGGGCAGGGCACGGAGGCACCGCGACGTGCCCACAGTGCGGTGCCTCTAGCTCGTCACAGAAATGCAAAACTTCTAGAAAAAATGCTTCCCAACCAGCTGGGCAGACGAGGTGCTTAGGGCCAGGGTTTGGGGGTGGGATGGCAGGGTTAGGCTTAAGGTTGGACTCGATGATCTTAAAGGGCTTTTCCAACCTTGACGATTCTATGATTCTATGATCTTTTCAGACCCCAAACTGGGTATTTATTAAAATCAGGTTTTGTTTTGACTTGCCTAATATTGGCTGTACATTGAGATGTGGGCTTTATTCACGGCATAAATCTGCCTGAATAAAAAACAGACCCAAATGCTTTATATTTACTTATATGGTAAGTGTAGAAGAGTATCTTCCCAAATGGTAAATACAACTCCTAGCTGCGTAGAGAAGTACCATCACTGCCGGGCAATAGAATCCTCTGGAATGTGCTGCAACGCCTTTTGTCTTTTTCATTGCATAGAAAAAGGAAAAATAAGCAACTACTGACTCTCGAAACATCTGTACGTGCGTGTGAGGCCTTCCGTGGGCATTTATAATTCATACCTTCTCAAAGAATGTGACAGGATTTCCAAGCACTGAGATGGCAGACTGTTAGAGATGCTGTAAATTAACCCGCATGTGAAACCGCCGACGCTGTCATTTCTGTTCATGGACTCATTTCAGTTGAACTGACAAGGCGGGATTTCTCCCCGGATCGCGGTACGTTGCATACCCCTGTCAGGCAGAAGCTTCAAGCCAGCCCTGGGGAAACATCTTTAGCAGACGCTCCTGCAATACCAATGAACTCCCCATCCACTGCCAGCCCGTTTCTGCCAAAGGATCATCGATTTAAGAACGCGCTGGCCAAACCGCTGCGATTTTCCCAGCGCATGCTCTAGGGCAGAGTACGATAGCACCCAGGTTTGGACCTGCACCTCTTCTCGCACACCCACAAGCAAAGGGAGGTCTTGGCTGAAGCCAGAGGGCACCACCCTGCTCCAAAATTGTGTGATGGGAGGGGAAGGTCCCCTCGCCCGGCGGTGGCCGGCGTGTTTGCAGCCTGCGGGAAGCGGGAAGCGTGCTCTGAAGGAAGCCTGGCTCTCAGTTACACAAAGCTCCAAGCCACTGAGATTGTACAGTAACTCTCCTGAGTGTTGCTGATATCTCCTAGACAATATCGCGATATTCTGGCCTCACTGCTCGGCCAAGACCTGGACGTAGAGAGCGCAGCTGTGTGCCCTGGTCCCCGGAGCTGCCATGAAGAGCCTGCAGCCCGCTCCGAGCACCGGGTCCCCCGGCTTCTCTGTCCCAAAGACCCCTTAAGTCTCTGGCAGCATTTCAGATGTGAACTTGCCCAGCCTACAGCAGGCGATACACCAGGCTTTCAGCAACTCCATTTCAAAACTGCGGCTCTGAGCCTGGCCGGCTTTTCCTGGGCACGGGTTTAAGTTACAAGGGCACAGGGAGCTCATGCAAGGGCCTTGCGTGTTCAGCGGGGTCCCGGGGAGCCCCCTTCCCCTCCTCCGGAGGTGTGGAGTCACTGGGTCTGCTCATGCACCTCTCTAAAGCCTGTATGCTGGGTCAGGAATGTGGATACCAGCTCAGCCACAGGCTAATAAAGCCGACAAAGTGTTGCCCTGCACTTCAGAAAGAACATCTTAACCCCAGCAGGACTTTGCTGCCTGCTTTTATGCAAAAACCTCTTGTTTGCTTTGTACAAGATGGGAGGATTTGGCTGACAGTTTAAACTGGGTTAAAATGTGTCACTGGCTTTTTTCCTTTTTTTATTGTGTTTTTGCAGTGTATGCTGGCTCATAACTTTACGAACTATTTTTAAAGGACTCCTTACAAAAATAAGCATATTTGGGCGGTTTAAATTTGTTCTTAATAAATGGAAAGATTTACTAAAACAGGCCTGATGTGATGACTTGGGAGGGATTATTCACCATTGATGCCAATATATTCCAGACAGCCTGAAGAATTAAGCACTCTGGGTGTCGAAAGCAATCCGAATATCACCTCAAACTTGTGCTGAACGGAGCTCTTGTCTGCAAGGGGTGAGGGTGTCAGGAATCCAGCGCGAGTCGCGGGACTGCATGGCGGGTGAAGGCAGGTAAGACCTAACTTTGTGTTTTTATGGGAACTCTTCAGATGTAGTGCAGCGTAGATGGTCGTGGAGTCCAGCTCTGCAAAGAAATCTGTCCGATAAAGCCACGAGGCAAAGCGCAGCTTTGATAAATGGGGTGTGCTTCGCAACCGCATTCCTACCAAGTGCTGCTGTCACTCACCAAGCAAATTTATCCTATTTTATTCTAAAGCGCGTTGGACTCCAGGTGTTAGGAATTTTCCCCTGACCCCTCTTCTCCTGCTTGTGGTTTCACTTTTCTTTAAGGAAACAGATTTAACCACTTACAAACAGAATTTGCTAACAGTTTTTAATGACGGTCTCTCGGAGGGGAAAGGAATCCCAAGGAATTGCAGAGTCTCCCAATGGATCGGCGCACGCAGGTAGCACTGGCACGAGTAGAAGCAGAGTCCTGGCAGGACGGCACATCCCGTGGGAAGGGCTTTCCAGTGAGAACACTCAGGCATTGATGTGCTGAGAAATAGTCGGAGGGAATGCCAGGAACTACTCCCCAGGACGAAGTATGGCCCAAGCTAGCATTGGTGTCGGATGCTTTTTTGTAAAACAGGCAGGCTCAGCTCCATTTGCTCTATCTGCTAGTCTAGGTGCTCTGCAGAAGGCAGAGGTGTCAACTTATATCATGGCCATGTCCTATCTCAGATCAATTTTTCTAAGTGAATAATTTCCCCGCTCACAGCCCAAAGAGAGCTGGCAAGCAGCACAAAGCTTCTCGTCCAGTAGTGCTGGCTTTCTTCCTCATGTCCCCCTGTTTTAATGGAATACAGATTGTTAAATACCTATTTAAAGGGGAGCGTGATGTGTTACTTTTGCTGTAATAGCTACAAGAACGTTATATTATTGTGAATGGAAAGAGAAAAAGCTCATTTAATTGCAAATGAATAGACTCACGCAATGACAGAGCTTTGAAAATCCTTTTTAGACCCAGTGTGGATACTAATTTATTTTGTTTCCATTGGAAATAACTCTGTACATACCCAATTCTCTGCCTATGCATGGGCTTGTATAGGTTTCCTGTTATTCTCTTTGATCAAGTGGTGTTGCCATTCCAGAGCACGCATGACCCTCACCGTCAGAACAACGGCACGAATCACATTGACCCTTCGGTTCGTCCGGCTTGTGCTAAAGTCATTTCCAAAAATTCCTGATGCTCTGCTGGCCGTATAAAGGTGCATGGATTTACTTCTTTTTACTGTAGCACTTTTCATGTTTTACTAACGAGCAGGTGAAAGCCTACGCTTCAGGAACCGGACTTGGATGAGTGCTAAAATATTTGTCTCCCATGAAACGAGCAGGCAGTAACAGGCTGCAGAAGTGGGAGTTGTAACGTTACGTGGACGTATGGCCAAGGCCACTCCAGCTGACTGCGCCATGAACAAGCTACGTGGTGAGGCTGGGATATCAAACATTTCCAAAAGTGCTTCTAGTGGCATTGCGCCTTTTTTATTTTGGCTGCAGAAATCAGCAAGTCTGAAGTGTGCCAGGCTGAGGTCCAGATCTTTCTGTGATCTCTAGAAGGGTGTTTTGCTACGGAGGCCGTAGAAAGTTCCACTTGGCACGTCTGCTTGTGTGTCATTGCTAGTGATCAGGGCACGAATTCCCAAACTCGTTTAACACCTTTCCTTCCATCGTTATAAAAAGTGAGAACAGCATGAGGTGCTAGAGGTCTTACCCCAGGGAAGAAGATCAGTCCTTTAAACCAAAAGCATGAATTCTTCTTCTTTTTTTTTGGGGTGGGGGTGGGGGGGGGGTAGAGTGTTTGTGAGGAGTAATTCAAAGATGGCTTGACTACAATGACAAAGAGCTAACTGCAAGGTAGAAAGCACTTTGACATAATTTGTTTTATTTCTATGTTTCTTTATCACTTAGTCACCTTTGAAACCAAGACCTGGAAAGTTTCAGCTGGGGAAACGGTGCCAGTTCCAAATCTGGAATCTCCCTTCTGCTACACACACAGTCCTCCCTGTTCCAGGTTAGGGGCTTGCTTGGGCTTCCCTACAGCCAAACACCAGCCAGGAAAGTTGGGATCCAGATGCCCATTTGGATTACACACAGTTACTGTCATCACTATACAATGTACAAGGCTGTCGAGATCCCAATTTACAGTCTGGAGGGCAGGTACAGCTGTTGGAATTTTATGCTGAGCCCCCATTCCCAGTGTTCCCTGTTGGCGACGTGGTCTCATGTTGTGTGGTGGAAGCCAGGCTGCCAGGGTGAGGACATTTGTGTGTAGGTGTGTAAGGACTCTCGCTTTGGGAACGGAACACTTTGTGGGAGCTGGCTCTGGCCATAATCCTTGCATCTTCCTCCATCCTTCTCTCGTGAGCATTAAAAATCTTTGTTAGCTTTGCTTACCAGCCAAATGACTTTATTCCACATTATTTCTTCATAAGAAGTTATTCCACTTAGGAGATCTGATTCACGTTCGTCCGCTACGCAAAGCATCTCGGAAGGGAAGGAAATTGTGCGGCTGGTTTAGCGTCCCTGGTGGTCAGAGACGACCAGCCGTGCCTCTGCGCCCCAGCCCTCCGCTATTCCTGCAACCACTTCCTTGCAGGAAAACGAATTGGCTCGATCCATATGAAGCAATTCTAGCAGGGGAAAACCACACTCAGCTGAAAGATACGTTTTAGCCTTTTGGAAATAGTTTCAACTTTCAAGATAACTATTCCTTTGAGGGGCTCTAACTATAAATCCCAGAGTGCCCGCAAGCAGTTGGGCAGCAGCCAAAAATGCCAAGTCAGAGGAGAATAATTGTTTTCAAATGGTGACAAACCTGCAAGGTCGGCAGAGAACAGAGGAGCTGTGTTGCTGAATGGAGATGGCCATGTAACTCAGGGCTGTGAGCTCCGTACACTAAGCAGAGCCGACCATCTCCACAGGGTGTTTAGCTGATGCAAACGCAGAAGGCAACTGGTCTGCACTGGTCTAGCTCACCGGGCAGAAATGATATTGAAAGAGAATCTAAAAACATTGGGTTTAGACAGGGCATGCCCCGCTAATGCTTTGGCTTGTTCTGGTTTTGTTTCCCAGAGGTGAAGAAATGACAGGTTTTCTATTTTTAAAATCACTGCAATGAAAATAATTTGACGGCTTGGTCTGGAGGTTTCTGCGTCGTTATGAAACGTTGGTTGAAGTGGTGCAAGGCAGTACGATAATCATAGAATCATAGAATCACCTTGGTTGGAAAAGACCTTTAAGATCATCGAGTCCAACCGTTAACCTAGCACTGCCATCCCACCACTAAACCCTGTCCCTCAGCACCTCATCCATCCTTCTTTTAAATACCTCCAGGGATGAGGACTCTACCATCTCCCTGGGCAGCCCATTCCAGAGCCTGACAACCCTTTCAGTGAAGAAGTTTTTCCTAATGTCCAGCCTAAACCTGCCCTGGTACAGCTCCAAAACATTGCCCCTCGTCCTACCGTCTGTTACCAGGGAGAAGAGCTGCTTGTGCAAGTGCAGCTGCAAGTCATGTGGAATCAGCTTGAGGGAGCCTGGCGATTACTTTCTAAGGATATCTGCATGTAAAAAAAAAAAAAAAAAAGCATGCCTGGTGGTATAAATCAGCACAGCTCTGCTGGCTGCAGCATGGCTACGTCCATCCACTCCAGCTGAGGGCCTGGAGAAAAGCACCGGGGCAACAGCGAGGACTGGAAACTACCAGAGCACCTTTAAAGCCCCCGTGCCAGCGAGCGAGCGAGGCGTTCAGCTGCGTGGAGCAGGCTTCTTTCATCTGTGGCAGTTAAAGCAGGAAAGTGAACTTTAGATTCTCACAATTTTACTGCATCTGTTAAAGCAGTATTGGCTTTCAACAATGAAATTAGTATTCAGGCCAAGTGTCTCTGCAGAATTTCGGGCACTCCATGAACGGATAAAATTTCAATTGCAGAAACAAGAGAAAGTACCAGACACAAATGCACCACGTATTACGTTTAAGGAAAGACAGTGGAGCGGGCAGGTTATACCGTGGGAATAGGCAGCAGCTGGTGGCTGACCCTGGTGTTATCACTAAGTCACCGACGAGGCCACAAAAAATTAAGAAAATTAGTAAGTAAGGGCAGCCTGCCTTTAAGAAATCCAGAAGGGCTGGCCTGCGGGCTAGCGGCAGGGAACCGCTAAGATTTGGGCTCCAAGCCGGGTCCCTTGTTCCCAGGCAGACAGAGTTGGCAACAGCCCGTATCGCTCTCTGGTGGCCCCTCGGGCCAGAAAGAGGAGGTATATTGGCAGCCCAGCGAGGGAACGGCAGCCAGCTCCCCTCGCCAGAAATCAGGTCGCTCCGCTGGCGGTGAGAAAAGGGCTCAAGCGGGGCCCCTTGGATGCAGGAGGCACGGGGCTTGCAAGGAGACGAACGGAAAAGACCTGTGACCGTGGCCACCGGGACGTGCGGCTTGAAAAGCCCCGGCCAGGTGGGACTCACCAGTCAGACGCCGGCACCCTCCGTCGGCCCACGGTCCTGGGGGGGCCAGGCGCCGCGGGGCCGTCCTGGCGTGCGGCAGAGCCGGGCGCTGGCGCGGCCGCCGGGGGGGACTCACTCTCCCACTTGGCCAAAACTCTTTGGGGCGTAGCGTGGAGATTTCCCGCCGACATTCTGCGCTTCTGCGGCTCCCGGGTCTGGAAGGGGCTGCGGCTCTGGTTTCCCCACACGTTTGCCTGTTCTCTTTCCACTGCTGTTCTGGACAGGCCTCCCGCTCATCCTTTCACTTCATTAAAAGGGTCTCGGCCCCTCCTCCAGCATCTCAAACGACAGTGCTGGGAAAGCCAGCAGCGACGGGGGGCGACAGGCAGACCCGCAGTAACTCCCGCACCCTTTTACTTAAAGCCCCTGCAATTACCTTCTTCCTAGGTGGGAATCTCTCCCAGTGATTATCTGGCTCTTCTGATTTCCATCAGCTGGAGAGCTGCGTCTTTGGGCTTATCCTCTCGGCATCCTCGCCTACCCCTTAATGTCACGGGCTTTGGCCAGTGAGCCCAGTTCCAGCTTCTCTCAATTGCAGCCTCATCCTCTTGCAAGAGTAACTCACAAATAAAGCAAAGTGGGAGTTGCCATGTTAATGTGCTTCCCTCGAGCCCTCGGGGAAAGGTCCCGAACATGATTTCTTCCGCTTGGATGGAAAGAAGAATTTCTGTTAGAGCCTCCATGAAATTACAGCCTTCTTTTTTTTTTTTATGAAATGTAAAACAAAGTAAATACTACCTTAGAGTCTCTTATTCGTGCTGCAATAAAATGAGACACTTCCTTGGAAATAAGTTTTAAGACACGAGTCTTGTAATGTTCATATTTATTGGAGTGGAGTTCACAGCTGACCTGAGGTCTGGAGGGTTTGGAAGCAATAGGCTATGTGAACTTCCAATTCCTTCTCCAGCACACGAGGTGCAAAACTGGTCGGTTATTCAGAGACTTCCCCACCCTTCGTAAGCTCGTGTGCTCATATATCTCTCATGGTGCATAAAGAATGACATATTGCAGTGAATCTGCTGAGAATAGCTTGTAAAATACATCATTATATGAATCAGCCTCATTAGAAGTCTCCTTCTCTCATGATTTAAAACAGACGCGGTACATGCAGGAGTGGAAACCAGTGTGATTTTTTTTTTTTTTCCTCCCTCTCCTGCTGGCACGCTGCGCTCAACCAAATGTTGAAACAGAAGAAAACAATTCTCCCAGCTCAAGGCCAGAAGTAGAAAGCAAGTCCTGCATTACCCTGATGCCTCTCTGGCATAATTAAGGTCTTGGGTGTCTCCCAGGATATAGGACTTTCCAGCTTCATTAATAAAATACCGCGTTGCTCTCCTAAACAGCACAAAGCTGCATTCTTTGCATACTCCAAATCCCCCCGACTCGGGGCCCTGTAACACCTCACGTTCAGCATCCTTAGCCCTTCCAGGCTTTTCTCCCACAGCTGCTGCTGTGTTTATGAAGGGGATTACACGACGCGGTGCCTGTGATAGCAGGAGACGAGGCTTGGTGACCCAGGAGGCCTCTCCCAGCCCTATTTTACGCAAGGGCTGCCACGCCAGGGGCCGCGGCTCCATGGCTCCGACTTTGCTCAAATTGCTCGTGTGCTGGTGCAACCACGTGCCAACGAACGCCGTGAAGTTAGCGTTTTGCCTTAGACGGGGGCTCCAGCAGACGCAGTCCGAATGACGCACCGCGGATCGCAGCAGCTCTGGGCTAGTGGCCACCTCATGTGGGACTCACGGTAGGAAAGGGAGGGCTCTTGGCTCCAAGGCAATGAAACTTGCCTCCACTGGCCCAGAGAGGGGGTGGAGGCCCCATCCTTGGAACCATCCAAGGCCAGGTTGGATGGGGCTGTGAGCAACCTGATCTGGTTCAAGGTGTCCCTGCTCCTGCAGGGGGGTTGGGCTGGGTGACCTCTGGGGGTCCCTTCCAACCCAAAACATTTGATGATTCTATGAAATAAACTCTTTCGCTCCCATTTGCCCTCGGCGTATCATAGAGCTCACTGACAAACTGCAGGTACAGCAACTTCTCATTGTATCTCTCCTGTCACTTCAGCATTGGAGAATGCGGTGTTTCTTGCTGTTATTTCTTTCAAACCGTGCCAACACACACCCTCCACACCGTGTTTTGGCTTACAAGCCTCTGGCTGCCCTCTTCTGAATCACACTGATTTTTTAATTCACTGAGATAAGTACAATTACTCAGCTGTCCTCGGTTGTTCTGGTCTCCCAATGCTTCCAACCACGTAACCCGTGTTCTCTCCCTGGTTTGCTCTGCGTTGTGGGCTTGTCACCAAAGAGCCGTGTCGGCTGAACGCTGCATTATATTTCTGTCTCCCAGCCCAGATTTTGGGCCATGGACATCACCAGAAGCCTTCTCACGATCGCGACATCATGCCTTCGCAGCAAGCTGTATTTGTCGTGAGCTTTTGCGTTCTCTAGGCTCTGCTGTGGCTTTTGCAGGAGCGGCTCGGAACGTGCAGAGCTTTACTCACGGAGGTGATAAGCAGCTTCTGCTCAGCACCACGGGCTCTGGTTGCCCCCACGGGCTTTCGAGGCTGCCCTTGCGTCCTGCAGCATCCTCAGGCTGCTCTTGAACCCGCGGTGCCTTCGGCAGCTGGAAGCACAACCCCGTTCGTCCCTCCGGGGGCATCTCTAGGCTTTCAAGACCAGGTTTAGCTGGATGTAACACACCTGCTAGGACGGCCAGGGGCTGCACGAAATGAGCCGTGGGGAGACAGGGGCTGGAGTCCAGCGGCTGCGGTAGGGGAGGAAGGACTTCAGCCTCCCCTGTGCTCTGGGCATCTGCTACCTCTTGGTCAGCAGCAAACACAAATCCCTGATTTTCCTTCCGCCGTTGTTCGGCTGTTCTAGCTTGTGATCCATGGACGGCGCCAAGGACTCAGCGCTGTCTGAAGACGAGGAGGCGTTTGCAGAAGCCCACATCCCCTCGTGCCACTGCAGAAGAGTCAGGAGGTGGCATTTCAGGGCATAGAACAAGCAGATTTCCTCTCCGTTTCTAGACTTGCTCGTCCTTTCCCACACATTCGCCTTATTTGTTGTGATTTGGGGGAATTATTTTTAACAGCAATTTGCATAACCTTTGCATCACTGCTGCTTTTGTCACGGACAGAAGCAGGCTTGCTTTCCTTTACCACTCACTTTGCTTCCCATTAACTGCTTTACAAGACCTGTTGCGTTTCAGTCGTGATTTACGCCTCGGGACTGAGCATCCCTTGCAACACAAGTCTTGCCTCCTGCCCCTGGGGTTTGACGGGGAGGATCTGGTTCCCAACGTTGGGATTTTGCAGCTGTGGTCTGCCCGGCTTCCTATCCACCCATGGAAAAGAAGGAAGCGCACAGCAACAGCGAAAGCCCCGCTCCAGGCTTCAGGCTTCTCAGCTGGAACAACTGTTGCGGTTGGAAGTTGTTTTGTTAACTTCTTTGGCTAATTGATAACATCTGCATCTCGCCACCCTTCCTTGTGTCTCCAGCTACTTCCAAAAAGATCGGACAGATAATCCCGGGGCAGATCTCAGTTTCTCTATTCGTGAGATATCGTCACGCTTTCGGGAAATCGTGGGAGAACTGGGGGGCTTCTTCAGAGAATGTCTCCTTTATGAAGGTTTCTTTCACACAGTCGCAGAAACAAGCCCAGAGACACCAAGAAAGCCTCATGCGATTCAGTTGGCATTTCCCTCGTGCTTGTCTTCAGAACTATTGATTTTACACTTTTTCTCCCCACCATACTTTCTAAGTTTGAAATTTACATTTGGGCTTTCAAATATTGGAATTAGCTTTTCTTTTTCATTACTTTTCATTTTCTTTGTATTGCAATAGATGGATCAGGAACTGGTATACGTGATATCTTAGCAAATAAAATCCTTGTATTCAGGATCACTCTTGAAGTCTGGTAATACACAGTGACACCATATAGGTCCCAAGGAGACATTATGGTTGTAATGGAAATATCGTATATCTCATATCCCAGGTCTGATATATCAGCTCAGCCATAAAAAGAAACAGGATATTTGCAACTATATTTTAACAGGGATTTTGCTGTTACCATGAGAACATGGATTACTTAGAAATTTTGGTGAGAAAACTCTTTAATGGTTTCATCAATGTCTAACCCCGGGAGATTTCAGTTCTTTCACTGCTATTGAAATAGCTATTAAGGCAGTGAAAATCAGAAACGTATGAGCGTGTTGCGTTGGTGTCTTACCCTACATCTCAGACGAAGGTCTCAGTACAGGTCAGACGGTCCCTTCTATCACATTTCAGGATTCCCAAGATCGGATCGGGGTTGTGCCTAGCGACATGTGTCCGCTCTGAACTCTCCCCAGCTTGCCCACCTTTCCCATTTGGGCTGGGGAGAGGTTCCCTCCTCCACCTCCCTCGTGCTGTTGGAATGCTGTTACTGAGCAAGGCCTCGAGATGTCCACAAGCCCTGAGATGTGCAGGGAGCTGATGTGGTCCCTGGAAACATTCGAGGCCAGGTTGGATGGGACTCTGAGCAACCTGATCTAGCTAGTGGTGTCCCTGCTCCCTGCAGGGGGGTTGGACTGGGTGACCTCTAGGGGTCCCTTCCAACCCAAAACATTCTATGATTCTATGTGATCCAAGACTCGAAGGCTTGCTGTCGCCCAGCCAGCCAGGAGAGCCTCATGAATTTCCTTGTAAAAGGCGTTTCTTAGGATTTGGGGAGACTTGGGTTACATAATCCTTTGAAAACCATATTTGACACGGGGTAGGGCTATCCCCTTTACGAAGTCCCCAACAGAACCTGCAAGACGCCCTGTGAGCACTATTATTATTGCCATTCTTTTATTTTGTGCCATTTCAGCATCGCTAGTATCTACCAAAGAAGTCAGATAAAATCCCAAATACAGATCACTCGTAACTTCACCTAACGCAAGCTCAACACATTTGGTCTCAATCTGAGTGCCTGGGCTGGGATGAGCTCTGCAGGGCTGTAATAAAATAAATATTTTCCTGCACTGAGAACGGCTCAGCGAAAGGTTCAGTGTCAGGTCAGCACAGCAAACTCTTTAACCATGTTTTGCTAGACATGGACCATGTCTTCACCTGAGAAATCGTCACGGCTCCATAGCAGCTGGTGGAGTGGAAGTGATTTAAATCATTCACCTCTTGCTCGCTTTAAACGCTGGTTGGGTCAGCATTTGAGGAAAGCTGGGCAGGGGGTACAGCCCCAGCTTTCAGAAATAAAAATGTTTCCACCAAAAAAATAAAAAAAATAAATCATGAATGGACTTTCTGTGGTGTTCCCTTTCCCACTCTGCCCTGCTCAAATTGGATTACTTACAGAAGCAAAGGGAACAAGCGGCTGTCTTGCAGCAGGCTTGTCCCAGGTGAATAAGTTTGAGCTCCTTAACAATTGGTAATGTAGGGAGAGCTCTTTTAATTGCTTTTTTCAAACAAACCTGAACCACCTGTTCTGCCATTTTAATGCAGGAACCAAAGGAAATGTGATTCACAGGTGTCTTATAAAAGGGAAGGCAGAGATGCTTGGGAAGGAAGCTTGCCTCTTTGCTGTAGTGTGAGCCAGACCTTGAGAATGTGGTGACTGAATGGTTTGTGTCATTGCACAACTGGGGTAGAAGTAACCTGCTCATCAGAAGAATTTGCTAAGGTTAGTAGTTTTCCATTCCTCTGCAATTGTGTTGTCTATCAGTACGCTATAGGTGAGCAATAAAAGCCCACCTCCATGCTAGGTCATTCCCAAAGCTGTTCCTAAAGAGAATATCACTGTGCTATAAACTCTTGGTAACCATATATTTATTTTTGTCACTTTTCTTCTAGCTGGGTGCTGCTGCAGAGTCAAGGTAGCTCCCTTTCAATTTAGTGGGAATTGATTGTGAACTCTAGAGGTAAAATTCAGCTCTACAGGTGGTGGTTCCTTAGATGAAACTGGTGTATCAAGGAACTCTTCTAATGCTTGATACTTTCCTAGTTTGAGAAGTGGCTCCTCTTCTACCTAACCATGCCTTTGGTTATTGACTGTTAGCTCCAGTGTGCCAGATATAGAAGCATAAGGAGGTTGTAGCGAGGTGGGGGTTGGTATCTTCTCCCTGGTAATGGGCAATAGGACAAGGGGAAATGGTATCAAGTTGTGCCAGGGCAGGTTTAGGTTGGACATTAGGGAAAATTCTTTCAATGAAAGGCTTGTCAAGTACTGGAAGGGGCTGCCCAGGGAAGGGGTCGAGTCCCCATCCTTGGGGGTATTTAAAAGCTGGGCAGACACAGTGCTTAGGGACAGGGTTTAGTGGTGGGATGGCAGGGTTGGGGAACGGTTGGGCTTGGTGAGCTTAAAGGGCTTTTCCAACCTAAACAATTCTATGATTTTTTTTTCATTTCCAGACTTGTATCAGCCCATACAAAAAACTTAAAGGTTTGATTAAATTTGTAAAGAGGACTATGAGCAGAGCTGGAAGTGAATGCAGGAGTTCTGGTCCTAGGTCTTGTATCTCTCACTAACTAATTACTCACTGATGTGAATTAGTCTCCAGAAAGATCAGCCCCACACATCATCTCAGCTCAAAGCAGAGGTATTGCATGTACCCTTGCAGACTGAGGTCAGCAAGAAAACCATTGTGTGCTCATCACAGAAGCAGATGATGCTCCACACCCGGGCCTAGAAGTTTTACTGCTCATTTAAATCCAGCAAATGCATCCCATGTAATCTCGTAGCTCTTGGCAGGACCTTGCTGTCCTTGTTCAGTGAAATAGCTATTTCCTGAGAGATTGCAGAGGCTGCTCTAGGAAGAGAAGGTGGCTCTCTTGGTTGGCCTTACTGCAAAAATCTTCATTGCTGATGTATTTTCAGGAGAGGACTTTCAAGGAAAGATTGATCCAAGTATGTGGTGGTTGTTCACTGGCTGCCAGTAGAGAGGTTGGTGTGTCCTGTCCTTGTAGAAGCTGGTTAAGTGAAAGTATTTCTTTATGGCCATTGCCATTTATCCTTTCATTTCGGAGCAGCAGGAATCTCTCTCCTTTTGGGGTGGGTCAGTACATTTACAGGCTACGATAAGTTGCCCTGCATTGAAGGGTTTACAACCGTATGTATATTTTTTGATTTTTTTTGGGACACATATAGATCATGTTAAAAACCAGAAGTCCATTGTTCAATCAATCAAGTTAATCCTGGTGCTCCTTGATAACTATAGCTATCGCGTTTCAGAGTGATTTTACTGGATATTACTGGGATTACTTGTAGTAGCCACTCAGTCTAGACAGGGGTTTCTATTACAGTGAACACAGACAAAAGGGTAAGAAATATTAATGCCCAGCATCCATTAACCATGCACAAGCTGCATATCGGAGAGTGGATCCTGTTCGCTTGGCTGTGCTTCCCCTTTTGTTTCTCTCTCAGGAGGGCACTGGCTTTTTTAATTAAATGAAACAGGTTGTCTTAATAAGGGGTGAGGGAGAAAAGAGCTGCTTGACAAGTGCCACTTAGGTAGAGAGATTTTTTTGAAGAACTGTCCCATTAGGGCAAGGTCCAAGTATTTTGGCCCAAGAGCTGTCTTCAGGATGACTTCCATCTTGCAGAAAGGTCAGAAGAGAGAGCAGAGCTGTGGTGATCTTGCTGAAATGGACAGCTTGGAAACTTGGATCTCTGAGAATCCGGTCGCTGTGAGAAATATGGTGAAGGTGGATCTCCAGGCTGTCATCAGGGCTGGATAAAGTTACACTACCCACTGTTTCTGACACAAAGCCATTTAGAATGACAAGCACTCCCGGAATGCTGCTCCTTGAAGAAGTGTAATGTGGCAGTGACATGGAGTTCCCACCATCCCCTAGAAGACAATTCTGCTGCAAGTAAATTAGGGCAGTTGGCTGATTAAAATTATGCCTTGTTAACAAGGCACTGAGTGAGGTAATAAAGTTAAACTCTAAAGCATTTCAAATTCTCATTTTATGCTACTCCACATGTTCAAACTCGTAACACATGGGCAAACATTGTATTTGCTGCTGAGGCTGCCTGTGTCACAGATTTTTATTTTGGATATGGCATATTTCAGATTGTTGTCAAATTGCCCATCATAACTGAAGCTCTGCCAGGTCTTCCAAAGCATGTTAGGAGTTAGGGCAATGGTAGAAACGCTTAAACATTTTGCTTGCATGTGGCTTGCCATCCTATATACATTCACCCAAAGACCTTGGTGGTCCTTTGATTCTTGACATCCTTTTAAGACTTTGGGGATCAGAAGCTAATTGGCCTGCTGTTGGAAGGGTCTGCAGATCCTCTGGAAGCAGAAGCTTCCGAAACTTTTTTTTGGGGGGAAAGGGAGAATTAAAAAAAAATTGCCCAGTTATATGAGAAGCTTGCAATTATTTCAATTCAACCCTTAAACCCTGGGTTATGAGACCAATTCAGCACTATATGGGTACCTAAAGCAAGACTTCCTTGCAAAACTTTAGCTTGGTGTAGACTTGGAGAGCACACTCTGTGTGCCAATGCTCTCAACCCCCTTTTATACCTGGCAGCTGATCTCAATGTGTTTGAATGTGATGCTCCTTGGTGGCTCCTAGGTCTTCCCTCTAGGCAAAGGAGAATAAGTGATGGGGTGGGGTTGGGGTTTTTCTCTTTCTGTGAGGCCAGAGTTGTGTTTATATCCGTATTTTATAACATGGAAGTGTTGCCATCAAGAAGCTAAGGTCCAAGTTTATTGAACTATGTAAGTACCTAATTCTCTGGGTTATTTTAATCAGTGGTTACACTCTTAATACAGTTATGGATGTGATAATATGTTACTGGCATAAAACCTGTGGAGTGGGGCAATGCAGTTGGGTTCCCCCAAATTTCAGGCACACCAATGAACATTTTTTTTTTCTCTGGCTGTGTATGTGTTTATCTTGATCCAGAAGCTGCAGGTCTGCTTGCCTTGATACACCTCCCCCTTTGAAGCCTCCTTTCCTGGTAATAAACCAGGAGGTTCTGGGCTATTTCTTGCTGTCCTCTCCTTTCTGACACTACAGTATGAATTTCTGCCTTCATTTCCAGGAAGATCATCATGGCTGGTGGTTTTTGCACCCATCTTTTGAAAGCAAAGCCTTTCAAATCAGCCCATGGGGACAGCCCTCTTCAAGCAGTTAATGGGTAGAGTAAACCCCATCCCTCCTTGGAAGAAGCTCCCTCATTTTCTTACAGGTTTGTGGATGGGATGTGGCAATTCTTGCTGTCATCAGGTGTAAGGAGGGTGTAGGGGGATCCAAAGAACACATACGGTATTATGTTAGCGTCTGAGGAGAACAAGATCAGAAAATCTCCCCTATGGAAGAGATTTGCCTTTGTCCAGGGTGTTTTGCCAGGCAGCATAACCTGACTCTATTGGAAGAGTTGAATTGCTGTCACATAGCTTTAAAAACACAGTATCAAACTATACATATAATTTGAGGCTGTTTTTAATGAGTGTTTTCTCTAGCCTGTGGTTGCCTCTGGTTTAAATGTTCTCAACATTTTGGTCAAAGAAATAATAGCCTAGAACTGTATTTTTAGGAAAAGATGATGCTTGGTGATAGCTGGGGATTCTGTGGCTTTCACTGCCCTTGGGATGGCTTGGACTGACATGTATACTTTTCAAGAAAAGAAAAATTAACAACTTGAAGGCTTTAGCTGAAACACCATCCAGGACAGTTCACAGCTTTTCCTCTGGTTGCGTTAGCTGATGTGAGGGTTTTTCTTTTTTTTTTCTGAATATAACTGGGCTTCCTGAATATCTATGTACCTCCCCTTATATTTTCTTTCCTTTATTTTTCATACTTTCCTCTGTTATTTCTCTTCCTCCTTATTGCTCTTTCATTCTTCCATTTCCCTCTGTGTTCCTCCCACTGTTTATTCCTATTTCACTGCTTCCCTTCCCAGTTCTTCTGCAGTTCAAAATTGCCTTGTCTTGAACTGTTACAACCAGCCTTAGCAAAAGTGAGCTCCTTGTCAAGGCTGAATTATGCTTTTGATCAAATGCTGGGCTCTAATCTGATCCCAAATGTGCCTGGCTTAAAAGGACAGCATCACAGGCTGGAGAAGAGAAGGTGGCAGGAAAGCTTGGTGAAGTTAAGCCATGGAAAGTCCCAGGACTCCTGCTTTAGTTCAGGGTCATTTCCACAGGGTTGTCAACAGCCAAGGGAGGATGATGAGGGGTGAGAAGAGCTGGAAGAAGCCACGCAGAAAACAGCACAATGACTCAAATCTAGAGACAGAAGATGAGTCTGTATGCTTGGAACTTGTAGGATGCACCAACTCAAGGCCTGGCTTTTATTACTTGAATTTTCTTAAAACATAGCTGGGGGTGGGGAAGCAACTTGGCCTAGGAAGGCCGTACCAGAGAGTGTCAGAAGGTTTTTGGCCGATTCCCACTGGCTCGTGGATAAGGTCACTGTTTTGCTGAGGCAGCTGGAAGTGCAGGAGGCTTCTTCCTTGTACCAGAGCTTCTGTGATCCTTTCTCTCCTGCCTGCTGGACACCCCACACAGCCTGGCCCTGTGGCTTCAGTGGGTGACAAGAACCACCAGGAACTGCTCGTAATGGTGTGGGGTTAACTGTTGTGAAGGATGACTGAAGTCCTGAGGTTTCCTCTTGGCCTTTTCTGCCCAATTTATGCTTCTTGACAAATCCATCGCTTGACTGTGCTGTCACCTCCCCTCGGTCCCTGCTTCTGGGCTGCGTAGCTCAACTCTGGATTTTTAGGAAGCAAAATGTTCTTCAGCCCTAAAGACAGTGAAGAACTGTGATTTTATGTGGCCTGGGATAACAGCCTCAGGCTGTCCTGTGAGCCTTTCCATATTTCTTCCGTTACTTCCCAAATGCCACTTGGGTTACTGAGCAATCAGTGGTACTACACCAGTGTCATAACTTTGGATTAAACCTTTTTTTCTTGAACTTTGTCAATGATGTGGACATTTTAGAAGTTACAGACTACAAAGGAGGTAATCGTCTGTGGGAAAGGCTGGCCAATGCTATTTCATTAGCCATCTGGCTTGGAGATCCTGATCCTGCTACTTCAGGCAATTTTTGAAAGACTGTTGGAGAGGTAGATGTTTAAATGATAATTAATAGGAGCGTTCATCTCCGTGATTCTCTTGGCAAAACTCTTGCTTTAACATTAGCTTTCAGTAAAGCTCTGCCATTTACAACTTTCATTTTAAACAGAAAAAAAACACTTTTAAAGTTTCAGATTTAGAAGCTTTTGTGTTGCTTAATAAAAACTTGCTTTTTGGGCAAAGAGCAGTTGACATTTGTATTCGTGCTGATGGTTTCTATTTAAAAACACTTTCCTTTCATTTGCTGCATCTTGCAGCTGCTGAGGTTCTTGTCTTGCTTCCTTCAAGTTTCTCTTCCCATTTCATAGGCATCAGAGGGGCCAAGTGCCTCCAACACCACCAGTGGAGAGAACTTGATTTTATTGTCTTGCATGGTTTAGGTTGGACTTTAGGAAAAATTTCTTCCCAGAAAGGGCTGTCAGGCTCTGGAATGGGCTGCCCAGGGAAGGGGTCGAGTCCCCATCCCTGAGGGGATTTAAAAGCCAGGCAGATGTGGTGCTGAGGGACAGGGTTTGGGGGTGGGATGGCAGGGTTAGGGGAACGGTTGGACTTGATGATCTTAAAGGTCTTTTTCAACCTAGATTATTCTCTGATTCTATGACTCAGCTCTGTATGTTGGTGTGGGAAGGGTCTGGACAAGCACCAGAGACGCTGGGGAGAAGGTGCTCTGTAATGCACACGGTAAATGGGATGGTCAAATGTTCTGCCATGCTTCACAAACGAGATATGAGGGCAGCAGGATGGCCAAGGGCACCAGGCCTTCAGCAGGAGAAACAGACCCTTAATCCTTGGGCTAATCCTCACCCATGGGCTGTGGCCAACCCAGAGCATCTTGTTGGGACAGAGGCTGCTTGTGATTTGAGTTGCACACAAGGTCCTGTAGAGGCAGCAAGGACAGTGCTGTGGGAATCCTGCTAAATGCTGTTGGGTTTGGACTGGCACTCAAAGGATGGATCAGCAACGGCAAAAGGATAACCTGGGCCATTCCAAGAGAGCAGTTTAGGGGAAAAAAAATCACGTATTAATTTACTGGGTAAAACATCTGTCTGGAGAGTCTGGGATCTGGCTCATCCCGCTGTCATGTTCCTGGATGCTTTTCTAGGAAGAATTTAGCAAAGCGAAGGAAATCAAAAAGTTAATCTCTTGCCTAACTAGTAGCTGTGTCTCTTTACCAGCTTAGCACTTCTGGGCCATATATCCGTGTAGGAACCCCAGTTGTACTTCTTTTTATGTGTATTGACTTAGTGGAGTGCAAACATGTTAAAAAGTTCACTTTCTCCTTTATACGAGTCTATAAAAAAGCTCTTAAAGTGGAGTCATAGGGTTTCAATGAGACAAATGAATGATCAGCCGAGACCCAGCAGTCCTTCCCGATGGATTAGGTGCTTTAGTGTGAGAAATTTTAAGATGCTAATCAGCCTGGAGGGCTTTCATGCCTCCAGCACTATGTAATGACACAAAATATTGCGATGCCTCCAAGTTATAATGGAACAGGCGAGTAGGATGCGGTAATAGGTATCAGTCATGATATTTGATTCCAGTTAAAGCTGCGTTTTCAAAAGTCTCCAGGCAGCAGAGATTTCTTGCGCATTTATGGGAATTTGAGTAAAACTAAACATATACATGTTAGCTTGGAAATTTTTCTTACAGCTATTTGGACACAGCAATGCACAGAAATAATTGTAAACACATGCACAAGTGGATCAGCGTGCGCTTTCAGTGCCGGCTTTTAGGAGAAATAACGCATTAACGTGGTTTTCTGAATTTTGCAAATGGCGCTGCAAAATTGCAGCTCAATAAACTTAACTTTAGATGTTCCTCTAAACTGGTGACACCGGTGCGATATCGAGATGTTTTCCAGTTGGGATTTAGGAAGCCATAAGGCATGACAGAAGCGTTCGTAATGGGACGTTTCAGCACAAATTTGAACTTGCGTGGAGCTGATCCAAAATCAGCAGTGTAGGTATCTGGAAGGCTTTGCTGTGGAAGGGATCGATCCTGCTGCCAGGGCCGTAAACCACGCGCTGGCTGCGGTAGTGTGGGAGCAGGTCACAGCTTACCAGAAGGAATAATTTACTGTACAGAGCTGTTACATTTTATTTCTGTACATTTGGCAATTTTGGGCTTCATCCTGTCCCATCTGCAGGCACGTGAGCGCTGCGTTTGTGTTCCCCGTTGGCCTCTGAGGTCGCCAACCGGATCCGTCACTGAGAAAAGAAAGGGAAAAAGCAGGGTGGTTCATCTGTGTAGTGTTTCAGGGGTGGTGGTGGTGTTTTGGGAGAGAAAGGACAAAACTGCAGCGTTTGGCAAGGGTCCCCAGCTGGCCTTTGGCAGGGATGCACCCCAGCTAGCGCAGAAATGGTTAATGAGGAGCACGGGGCTGGGAAACGGCATCCACCCCTGGCACGACAGCTTCAGGAACCCTGCCAGGAACCAGGATCTGAGAGCCTCGCTAAAAACAACAGGACAACACCATTAAATGCCAGGAGTCTTAACTGGTTAGTGGCTTGTCAAGGTGACGCGCCTGTCGTCTTCATCGACGCGCGAGCCGAGAGGCGTCTCTGCTATTTATAGAAACGTGTGACCCGCGCGCTTTGCGAGCGTTTACGTTGCCATTATGAGGACAAAATGTTATCTGCGTAATTACAAAGCTATATTCTGATAGGGATTCTTATTTAAGCCTGTTACGTGCTCCAGCAAAGCAGAAAATCCCTCCCTGAGCACCGTTAATAATGGAGCATTAAGAATACACTGTTTTCTTTTCTTGCTTTATATACATCTATTTATTTTTAAAACAACTGGGTTTCTTGGTGCTTTCTAGGATTTCTCTCCCGGGTGCTGGAGAGATCTTTTCTCCTGGATCTGGCTCTGTGAAGGAATGTCTCTGCATGCATTCCTGGTGAGGTTCCCCATGCCTTGCTGGGACCAGCCCTCTCCCTCCCACCGCGGTCTGCTGCAGGGCCTGGGACAGGGATTTAGGTGGGCGATGGAGCGGTGGGAGTTTGTCAGCTCTAGGGAAAGTACATGGCCTGGGAGAGGCTGCTGATGCTCAGGGATTTCTTTCCACAAGGATTAAATGGAGCGATGAAAGCAGCGGAACCTGATGGCCTCAGCACCCCGAGCGTGCGGAGCCGGGCAGGGATGGTGCCCCAAGCCTGGGAAACATAAAATAAAGCTGGTTGAAAGGAAAAGGGAAGGAGTGTGAACCCCGCACCAGGAGGAGGTGAGAAGGAAGGTGGGAGGGAAGGGTGGATGGGGAGACCGAGCCTTCCCAGGGGCAACCCCGCTCCCTGGGCAGAGCCGGCCTGGCTGCTCCTTCCACCGCCGCTGCCCGTGCACGGCAGATGCAGTGCAGTAGCCAGGGATAATAAAAATGATGGCCACTATCAACCCGGCTTTGCTTGCTGAGCTGTGGGGAATGTGCATCTGGGAAGGCGGTGGAATCGCTCCTCCGTTGTGCGCCGCGTCCAGCTGAGCTGCCGGGGTCGGGCAGGTGAGAGGGGAGGGATCCAAGGAACCTGGATTCCCACAGGGATTCCCACGCTGTGCGGTCCCGTAGCCGGAGGACGGCTCGGCAGGCTGACCCGTACCCACGCCACCGAACGCGATTTGCTGCTGGGATCCAGGGATGCATCTCCCCTTGCTATGGGAAATGAGCTTGTCTCTCTGGCTTTAAGGCACAGCAACAAATTAAGCAGTGGAGGGAAAAAAAAAAAAGCCCAGAATCAAACTTTCCTGGGCTGGGCACTTGTGGAACTGTAAGGGTAACATTAGGGTTGTGTGGCTTCATTACGGACACGTGCACGCCGGGATTTAAAGGCCAGTGGTGAGGCTGAGCAAACAGCGTGGATGGGAGGGAGGGGAAAAATCTTTTTTTTTTTTTGTGCCAGGGCAAAGGATGATGAATTGCCCCGGGACAGCTGCAGTGCCCTCGGAGCTGTGGAAAACCAGCGGATTCCTGCCACGCTTCCCCAGCCGGCGGGCAGCACCGGGGACCTGCCAGGGAAAAACCAGGCTCTGTGCTTTGTCCAAGTCATTAGAGCTCCACTTGGAGAGAAGGGAGCAAGGAACAAGCTTTGCTTCACTGCTTAAAGAGTTACTCAGAAAGGGGAAAAAAAAAAATACCTGGAAGAAATATTTCAGTCCCAAGTAATATTTACTTGGGTGCTTAAAACTTTGTGAAATGCCCCGCAGGTCACAAGCCATTCATCCTGCTGTGTATTTCTCTTTAAGAAGGTGCTTGTAAGTACTACTGGAGCACATGTGTGATGAGGGGTTGCCATGGCAAACAGGTTTTGGCACTATTTAAGACAGAGTTTTATTGCGCAGCAGAATAAATAAGCATGTTAAAGCCACATACAGTAACTTGTTGGCACATACATTAAT
Source organism: Butorides virescens (assembly GCA_017310255.1). Taxonomy (NCBI): domain Eukaryota; kingdom Metazoa; phylum Chordata; class Aves; order Pelecaniformes; family Ardeidae; genus Butorides; species Butorides virescens. The sequence goes on from JADKXX010005094.1 coordinate 59,480, forward strand.
GCTCCCAAGGGCTGCAATAACTTAAGCACCCTCCCTTTAAACATTCTTCAGCGTTTTTTCTTTTTTATTGACTACATGCATTTAGTATTAGGGCTAGGAATGTCCCATTTCCACCCCCTTTTGAAGTGAGTAATTGAGGCAAAAAAGGAGGACTGTCTAATAAATCATAAAGGGGCATTGTGCACAGACAAGAGGGGCAATTCTGCCTTCCCTGCCGTGCGTGGGGCTGAGCCAGCGTGAGACCTGGCCCTGTGCTAAACCCTGACCTGCTCCCTCCAGCCCCAGGAGTTTCTATTTCTGCTGGAGCCTGAAGAAGCAGGGATGGTTTCACACCATTTTCTGCAGTTTCTGCCTTGCTCTGCTGTGCCAAGCCGCCCTTCTGCCACCTCGCAGCAGCGAGCTCCTTGCTTCAGGGTCAGGCACTTTATGAACCACCTGTCCTCTTCCCAGTCTGGCTCCCAGTTCACACCAGTGAGTCCCATCAGGTCTGGAAACGCTCCCAGCCTGGATGAAGTGCTGCAGGGGGATGAGAGGCAAAGCCTGGAAGAGGGCTCGGGTTCGCGGTGCTCTTAAAGGTGAACATAAATTACACTTTATAATGAAAGCTCTGCTTTAAGAAGAGTTATTGGTGTATTAGGCTGGGCTTTATTAGCTGGGAGGCTTCGGAGCCATGTGGGAGGTGTGGCACTGGCTCCCTCTTCTGTGGGAAGCTGAAACTTGTCTGGTTTGGGGAACTTGGAAGCTGCCAAAAGCAGGCGAAGCCCCCCAAACCTCCCCCATCCCTCCCATCTCCCAGCCATAAAAGCCCAATTAGTGCAGCCATGATCAGGTGGGGGCAGAGCTGGCCCCTGCCCCAAGGAGCTGGTCCCAATGGCTTCGTGTTAAAATCTGGGGAACTGGACCCAAATATCCTCGGTTTTCTCGGTGAGTAAGGAAGTTACTGGGGAAGAGCAATGGAATGCATGGCCTGCCCTAAAAGATGAGTGCAGTCGGTGCCGGCTCCCCTTCTGCTTGGAAGAAAAATCTGCTTTATTCATTCCCTCTGGTTTAGGATGAAAGCTGCGATGTATTTTACTCCTTGGGCCCTTTTTGCCTCTTGCCCCATTGCCAAGGTGACCCCACAGCCTTCAGCAAGGCTTGGGCTGCCCTGCAGAGCTCAGCTCCTCACCTTCCCCGCGTGCCCGGCCATCGCCGAAGTGTGCTCAAGCCTTGTCAAATGGGGGGGGGAAAGGTTGGTTATTTTATGAAACATGTTTGTAATATTGCATACTGATGGGCTCATTATGAATGACAATTTGCTGAATAAGAGCATTCAGGGGGGAGGGTGAGTGATGGAGAGAAAGGGAAGAAAGAAGGAGGGGGGTGGGTTTTATGCCCATAAAGGGGTCTCCTGGGCACAACTGGGGTGGAAGACCCACCATTTCCTTCCAATGGTTTGGGCTTGCTTGCAATTAAAGCCTAGTGGAGCTGTCAGGGGCTGTTGACAAATATATTATAACCAACGTAGGTTAAAGGGAAAGTTAGTTGGAATTAATCCGTCCCCGCGCCGTACTCCCACATCGCTGCGGAAGAACGTGCCGGGAGGAGCAAGCGCAACGCCGGCCGCGTTGGGAGACCCTTCCCGAGGTGGAAGTGTGCAAATAGGGCTACCGTGGTACGTAATGAGAAGCTGCAGGGCTTTCAATTATCCCGCCTGGTCTGGCTCTCTGCAGCTTGACTGACAGCTAATTATGCCGCTGCCATTTTTTTTTGGCAGTGGAATTTAATCTCCCAGATGGAAAGCAAATCAATCTGCCCATCGCTACAGCTGAGGCGTACTTTGGCTTGACTTTAATTTATTCTCCTAAGCCTGAGCAGGCTACTCGTTTCAAGGTACAAAAATATCAGATTTCTTCTGTTAACCAGGCTGGTGGAAAAGTGTGGAAGAGTTGGGATTTCGCCGGCTACGCTGCGAAGCGTCGTTGCCCCTTCCTTTGCATTAGGGAAGAGCAGCATCATCTCCCCTTGATTCCTGCTCCCGGGCTCTGCCAAGGAAGAAGCATTTATGAGCGGGTTGTGAGTGATAATGGTTAAACATGAGTTGGGGAGGCATTAAGTGGGATTCTATGGAGGAACGAACTAAATCTCTGAAGAACTCGACACGAGGAGGAGTCGGTGGCAATTTTCAAGCGCTTCAGCCAGCGCGCGATAGCCCGGTTCCCGTTGGGTTTCACGCCGGGGATATAAATGCAATCCTTCTGCTTACCTGCACTCTCCAGGCCTATCAATTACGCTGCTCCCTCCGAGTTGCTGTTACAACTTCAGGCATTACCGGCCCCGGCAAAACCGCCGCAGGGTGGGGGGCGACTCCTTACCGCAGGGCGCAGCCGGATCTTCAAGTACCTGGGCGCCTGCAGCTCCTCTCAGTGCTATTTTTCAGGCTAGAAACCCCAATTTTAGCTAGGATCAAGGGGAAGGGAGCTCACAAAACCTTGGTGCTAATGAATGCTGGAAAATGGGAGCCTTGTTTTTCTGCAGGCTTTCACCCATTTGGCTGGCGCGGTTTCATCCGTCTGTGGGGTGTTATTTTCCCTTGGGGGTGCTTGCTCCGACTCCTCAATCTCTCAGGTTACTGGGTGTAAGTATGCTGGCTTTTTGGGAGAGTTTATGCACAGAAAGGTTCCCAGTTCCCCTTTTTACTGAAAAAGGCATTTCTAAAAGTGCTTTGCTCACGCCCAACGAGTCCGATTCCAGTCTTGCACTCGTACACCACCAGAGCCATTTTACCGCCTCTTCCTTGGCGTCTTTGGAGGCTGGCGGGTTACACGCTCTCCTAATCTAGCCGTTACTGCCCAGCTTTTTATGTTTTCATATTACGCTTATAATTATGGTGATGCTGCCCCTAGTGAGCCCTTGAATGATGTTTTATAGCTACGATGAAATCTCATGCACGGAAGCGTTTGCTCATGACAGATCTCCAGAGAACGGCTCTTGCAACGCTGTCCCATCGGTGCCTTCGTGTCCGTGCCTTGGCTGCGCGATGGGGCAGAGGGAGCCGGCGCGACGCCCGCTCCGGCTGTAGCAGAGAGGGCTCGTTCAATAGATGATCAGGGGGCTAATTGGTCTGTGAGAAGGGGGGTCAACACCTGGGGAAAAACGGTGAAGAAGCAACTGAATGTGGGGCTTGGAAAGCAGCGTCCTGCCTGTCTCAGGGCTGGCGGTGAGGTTCTAATGCCATTTAAGATGCTCATGGCTGGCGGTGAGGTTC
>JADKXX010005095.1:0-75862 GCA_017310255.1 Butorides virescens
TGAGGTTCTAATGCCATTTAAGATGCTCATGGCTGGCGGTGAGGTTCTAATGCCATTTAAGATGCTCGTGGCTGGCCTTGAGGTTCTAATGCCATTTAAGATGCAAGCTGCAAGGCCGTTCTTTGAAAACACCCATGTAGCAAATGGCAACCCAGCATCCCCTGGAAATAGCCAGCTGGATGAAGCATCACGAGGAAACCCAGTGTTCTCACCAGATGTTGGACCTCTCTTTGTAAAGTGCTGTAAAATATTGGTGTGTCCCCACGGCCAGAACATGGGACCCCTCCCCACGTAACCGTGCCAGTGGGGCTGGCGTTACCCAGGGGTGAGTTGCCCAGCACGGTGGTGGCGGTGAGGAGGGAAGGTGGCTGAGCTGGGATGCTTCAGGTGGGAGCGATGGTTTGAACTGGGTACCCGCTGGCAGGCAGCCCTGGCCATGAGGCGATGGAGGACGCTGACGGGGGGACGGTGGTTGGTATACAGGAACCAGCGTTAGTGCTCAGCTTCCAGGTGGGTTAAGTTATTCATCTAAAATTAGATTATTTTAAAAAATAAATCCATACTTTATTAGTCTTAAACAATTAGAACAGTTACTTCTTCTCAATTATCCTAGAAGTCTAAATACTGATGACAAAATGTACAGTGGAAGACCCAAGATGTGGGAGCTGAGCGTGAGGGCTGCAATCCCACCCCTTGCTGGCCCGCCTGTCTGAAAGCGGGGGGCAATGGGGTCCCCCAGGCCACCGGCGGGGAGCGGGATGGGCAAAGTCTTACCCGTGTTTCTGCACCTCCCATCAGGGCCGGTCCTCGCTCGGCCACCTCACCCCTTCTGCTGCCCCCCCTCTGCCGAAACGCTAAATCCAAGCTTCCAGACAGTCGCCATCCGAAAGGAGCGGAAGGCGCCGCGGGAGGAGTTGTTGCTGATTCTTAAATTGATGGTGAAGCACGGAGGGCTGGCTTCAGTGGGACGTGGCGGGGGGTGGGAAGTTGAACCTGTCCATCAGAGCATGGATCATCCAGCAGGCACATCCGCGTGGCTGCTGGCAAATGAGCTGCCCTTCCCAAATCGTTTTGGAGAAGTAAAGGTTATACAAATGTTATTTGTCGCTCCTATTTTTCAGGATTAAAAAAAAAAAAAAAATGGACTTCAGGAAACAAGGATTCAAAGCGGTGGATGAGCGACAGCGTGGTTATGAACCCCTCCTCTTCATGGGGGGGTGAAGTGACCCCAAACTTGCATTTTTGCCTCCTCTCTGGGGCACAGTAACGCCTCTGGCAAGAGCCGATTGCCTGTACAGCCCAGCCTGGCCACAGTTTGGGCAGGGCCGTTAGCCCGGCTCGGCACAGGGTACCGGCTGATGCCTCAGGACGAGCAAAGCTTTGGAGGGCGATGGGCTGTAAAATCAGAGGGAACTTCTAAAGTTACCCGATGTGATGCACCCTAGGGACAAGATCGCAATGAATTTTCTGCTGTGGAAGAAGTCAGTGGACTAAAAGCAGAATATTAATGGAGGGCAGGATTCGAAATAGGGAATTGAAAATGCTGTTGGCCACAAAAATGCTTTTACCTTTTACAGCCTTGAAATGGTTGAAGAGAGAACGTCTGCTTCAGCTCCTGTCTTCAGGTAAGATCCATACTGGCCCTCCCAGTAAGAGAACAAGCTGTGAAGGTGCTTTTACGGAGGCTTCCCCCACGTGGCCTTCCCAAAGTGCCATTCATTTATTTTGTTTTGCAAAGGGAGCTTGCACACTCAGCTACAAGAAGCACAATTCTGGGCCGATTCCCAAAGTAACGCTGTCCTGGCCGCAGTGCACGTGGTAGCAGGAATTTCTTCCCGTTTTCCTTGTTATGCACGGAACCTGATCTGTTGCTTTTGAGGTTCTTGAATCCGTGCCATGATCTCCGCAGGCTGCCCCGTGTGGCAGAGTTCAAGCTTGTTCTGGGATCTCCGGCTTTCCTGGCAGAGCCTGCTGGATTTCAGGACCTGGGAGCAGAATTTTTCAGGCCGTGGGAAACGCGGGTGGCCACCGAGCGGGCGGCTGGGCTGTGCTGGAGGCCACCTCGCCGCTCCCCCGGGCACCGGCCTGGCTGCACAGTGGGGTTCGGGGCTGGGAGGGGTTCAAGGTCACTCCCAGACCAGGCTGGGTCAGAGCAATGGAATCACGGAATTCTCCCAACGCAGGGAGGGGGTACGGGCCTGTGAGCGGGTAAGAAAGGAAGGGGACGCCCGGGTGTTTGTACAGGAGGATCCAGCGATGTTCCCCCGGGACCAGCTCAAGACTGCAAATGATTTTACACCGGAGCAAAATGTGGTCCGTAGCTAAATGTGGTCCGTAGCTATGGGTGGGAATGAGAACAGAGACTTTCTGAAAGCAGAGCATTTTCCAGTGTGAAAAAATCCATGATGAACTGTTTTGGTCGCACTGGGGTGGTGCTGAGCGCTCCAATTCCCATCAGGTGGGAGATGCTCATGGCTGCCTTTTTTTTTTTTTTCTCCCCAAAAGCACCTGAATCCGACCAAAGCAAAGGGCACATGCCAAGGAATCCCAGGGAAGTCAGCAGAGCCACCTCTGGAGCCAGCAGCTGACTGAGCAGATGAGATGTGCGGCCAGAAGAAGTAAGCCCACGTGATGGGAATTACAGTCGTTTGCTTTGGGATTTTCTCGTTGAAGGACAAAAGCCGGCCCTCCCGGCACGGTGTAGCAGTGTAGAAGCTGGGTTTATCGAAGGCCGCTGTGCTTTTAACTACTTCACAAATACTTGTGGACAAACACACTTATTTTTCCTGTTGCTGACGTAAAAATTCGGAGACTTTAAAGCAGTCAGACTTCAGTGTAGTAAATGCTGCAGCGCAAGGAGACCGAGAACCTGCGATCTGTGCGCTCATGCTGATGTGCACGTTCCTTCTCTGTTAAAAATCCCCTTCTCTGCTGAAAAAATGAGGGCCCTTCTCACACCCAGCGATCCCCGAGGCTCAGCAGTGCTTTTTTCTATTTTTTCCGTCCTTTTAGTGACACCTTGTGAAATTCGTGGGAAGCGCAGGTGCCGTTTCCTGGGTAAGAACGGGGGCAACCGCGGCGAGCGCCCACCTCCATCCGCTGCCTTTGACCAGTGATACCGGCTGCATTCTGGCCATTTAAAAATTTCAAGTTTGAGCCCGTGGCATGGTCAAACACCTCATGTATCGGAGACGCAAAATTAATTTCCTCTCCCTCCTTTTAGCTTTGTGTGCCTGTTTAGAATAACACTGCTGGGTTAAAATTTGCCTTCTGTTGGTCCTCTACAGCAGTCCAGGTGAAAGCTGCGGGTACCTGGACTTCTACACAAAAAAAACCCCTCAAACTCTTGCAGGAGCTTAAGCTACACATTTTTAATATTTGGTATTCCTGAGCTTACCAGGAAGTCGGTCAGATTGGGTCCACTCCTTGCTCTGGATCAATCCGAGGTGGATGTGAAGCGCTCACTCATCAGCAAATGAAGTTTTCAACGGAGACGGAAAACGTATGCTTGCGATCTAGAAAGTAAGCTAAAGACTTCAAAGGAAGAGATTCCTCTTCCACGCTCACGCTCATATGCGACAGCTTTTGAACGTGTAACCCCTTCTTTCGCACAGCACAAACCCCAGCGGCTTCCGTAAAGGTTTATGTGGGTATGGCTTTCAGCTGTGCAGATGATACGGCAACCAACACAAACCCGGCTCATAAATATTTGGAAAAAGTACAAAATGGCTTCAAACAGGCCAGTATTAAATGACTGGAACCAGTTCAAAAAATCCTAGGCCTTGCTTGATCTAAAAGGCTTCAACCTCCCAAACTAAACAGCCAATTAAGTCAGATCCTGACCAGGAAGATCTGAAGCTCCCAACTGGGAAGTCTGAATGCTCGCTTGGAAAAAAGATGCGACTGGGAGCGGCGCTGGGCACGCACCCAGCCAGCACAGGTCAGAGGCCCAGCATCTCCAAACAGGTTTCCAGGCCACTGGTTCAGACCTGGCGTTCAATCATCCCTCTCATAGCTAACTAACTCCTCAGAGCTTAGAAAAGGGAGGCTTAAGGGAAAAATTAGAGTACACCGACAGCAACAGTTCAAACATTTTACTAAATCAATTCACACAATTTCAAAATTGTAAATATAATTAAGGACAACAGGATTTCTGTATTTTTTTTTTTCTTCCAGGTTTATCATTAAGACAATAAACAAACACAAATTAGGTTTATAGCATCTGTTTCTTTTAAAAAATGAAAGGAACGCCACTCGATGTATTGATAAAGCACCACAACACAGTTACAAAATAGGGTCGGGCCTGTTTCTTTCACAAGTAAAAGACTACGTACTCCTAACGGCTTTCTGCTTCGATCCATACTTCATTAAAATAAAACTATAAAATCTCCTAGATTACACTAAGTTCAGACGATGCCTGGTATACAGTGCATTAACAGCAGTAATGCCAACTATCAGTGCCAACATAAAACATTTTAGAAAGTGAAAACAAAACAAACAACCCCCCTCCCCCCCCCCCCCCCAAACAAAACAGAAAACCAACATAAACCCCCACCTTTATTCCCCTAGATGAGCAAAATTTAAAATAAGGGATGCTCCGCTTCACAACGAGTTAAGGATTTGGGGAGGACAGGCGAGGGGGCTGGTACTGTAGCGCTCTGGGCTTAGTTGGCATCGAGTTTGGCCATTTCCTGCACGTATATCCCTATACTCTCACTGTCAAAGAGCACGAAGTACACCGTCTTGATTGAAGAGGACATCGTTGACACAAAATAGCTGGAGATGGCTTTCAGGATCAGCTGAGCAGCCGTTTGCTTTGGGAAGCCGTTTCTAGAGGGAGAGACAAAAAAAAACAAGCAAGAAAATCGAGACTTGCCCAACCAGCTCTCGGTGGCATAACCTCGCAGGGAAGGCTCAGCCTCTTCTCTACCGCCACATGGGAAATAAAGCTCCAAAGCCAGTGTTTACTGGTTGAACTAGAAGCTACAAACTTGTGTAGGCAAGACTTAAAATGTTCCGACAGAAGAAACACATTCCCAAGATATGCATAGAGAGTCCACGGGCATTAATGGGTTGAACCTTACGATATCTGATGGGTCAATTATTCTCATTTAACAGACAGCAGTGGCCTGATGTGCTCAGGAAAGCAGCATGTACATTAAGAGTCGCAGAGTCAAACCCGTCCTGAAAGCAAACCAAGCGTTACAGAAAAGCAAAAAGGGATAGAGAACTTGATATAGAAAATGAAACATGAAAAGGCACAAAGTACAAAATGGCTTTACCACTATTAATGGTTAAAAATGTAGCACAAAATTTTCAAAAAGTTACTGGTACAGCCTTGCTGCAGACTGAAAGGGAAGAGAGAATGAGTTCTTGGTCGTGAGAAACAACCCCGGCACACCCTTACCATTTCACACCCCGTGCAGTGAAGGTGAGCGAGTCTGTCCTCCTGGGCCACAGTCAGCCTTGTCCAGATGGCCTCAGCCTAACTTTACGGGGCTTGGGAAGCCAAAGCAGCTGTGTCAGGGCTGAGGACAGACTTAGGGGACTTGATGGCTTTTCTAAGCCAACCTCAGCGACCCTTCCACCGCTCCTCACATCTGTTTTAATGACGGGCTGATTCAGTGTGAGTACAGCCCTAAGAAAAATATCCTGAAAGCCATCTGCTTGGTATCAACGGGAGAGATTTGAAAACCAGAGGCCTTCCTACTCCTCTAGCAATGCCCAAGGAAGGGGCTCCTGCCTCCTTCTTCTGGAGAAGCCACAAACAGAGCAAACCTTGCTCAGATAACAAAGCTGCATGTGCCTGAATTTCAAAGCTCAGTGCCTGGCCTGGGAACCCTTACAAGCTTTTTCGCATTTTTATCGAGCAGCCCTTGTCTGAAAGTTTCATCTGATCTTAAAACAGGTCAAGCACAAGTAGAATGGCATGAACAAGGCCATGACCAGAACTGTTGAGTTTTACAGGTCACGGCAAACACCTGAAATGGCACCTTGTAACTACTTTGAACGTGGCTCGAGCTTTGCTGCAGTATCACTCCTGGTGTACTGCTACCCCCCCAGACCATGGTTCCACCCCAGCCAATGTCTGGGCGCTCCCCGAGCTGCAGGGAAACGCGTTGCAGCGATCGATCTGAAGGTGATGGGGCATCATGAGTGCTCTGGTGTGAGTAGGACCCAAACAGAATTTGAAAGAGCCTGTTGAGCATCGCCTGCTTGCCTGACACGCACTGACAGATACACAAGGGTCAATGCTGCCCGTTACAAAGTGTGTACTATTAATGCTACTAATAATTCACAGCTTGCACAGATGGCCGAGTTCCTCAGGAGTTTCCTCAGCAATTGGAAGAAGCGGGGATGAATCTGAATTCTGGCACTAACAGGTATAGCATCACTTAGCATTTGCTCACTGAAGCACCAAACTCTGATAATAAACTGCTGTTGTACTCTGCCTCTCATTACATGCTGCAAGACACAAAATGAGAAAGGCAACTGCCTGTGTCATGGCCCGCTTACTGCACATTACCTTACCATAAAATATACTTCGAGAGCAATTCTGGGCTAGTGCTGCCTGTAATGTGATATTGTACACGCTGCCTGAAGGTAATGCTTGTGATAATTCAAAAATGATGACATGAAATAGCTCATGCTGTTTCTTTCTTTTCTGAAAATGCCCAATTTTTTCTTTTACTGAAGAAGAAAAAAAAAAAAAGAAAAAGGAAAAAGCCTTGTGAAAAAACCTTGTACTCTTCTGAAGCCAAATGAGCTGATCAGGGAGAATCAGCTGTGTGACAAGTTAATCAACTGAGAGCACAGTTTTGACACAGGAGCTGCTTCCGACTGTCAGCTTGCACAGAGCAAAAGACAGACTCAGCATGCCCCCCATCTGATCACTTGCTACTTACTTAGGAGTGCTGCATCCTGCCATATACTGAACTTTGAGGGATTTTGCTCCTGAGCAGGAATTGTCACGTAGGCCAGTGTCAGAATCAGGGCACGCACTGTTTCTGAATTGCTCACAGGGGACTCTGAACTCCCAGCTCCCACTTCAGCGGTGCTCCAGCAAGGTGGTCACAACGGGGCACGCAAAGGAAGAGCAGCCCCGGCAAAGGGAGGCATGCACAAAGGGAAGCTGGTTAAAGTAAATCGTTTAGGACCACTCTCCCAACAGAATAGGAGAGAGACAGAGTAGAAAAACCAGAAGAAAGGTGCTGACCCAATGGCCATGTGTGGGCTGCAGGGAACAGAAGCCTCTGGCGTCGATCTACTGGTCTGAGTTAAGTCCTTGTGAAAAGGCAGCCTGAGACTTCAGCCAAGCTTGTGTCAATTCAGATCAAAGTCAGAGCCTCGGAATGAAATCCCTACTCCGAGGATGATTTTATGTTCGATCCCTAACTCCCCTTTCCCTGTTCTCCTGCTGGCCCTACCAGGCTGAACTCCAGGCTACCTCTGTGCAGCACCCAACTTGTGCTTTCCACTTGAGCATCTGGCCCACCGAATGCTACAAGTATGCTATTTTATTTCCCCCCATGATTTATTTGAACTGCCCTCATGTAATCCCATTCCTCAACTATAAAAGAGAATGAAACTGTTTATGGGGGTTTATTGGGTGATGTCTGCTTGACAGATGTCTGTACGAGAATAGCTGCATACATGTGGCGTCTTTGGCATTTGTTGTCTTTAAAAGCTTTACTTCTATTTTTTTGACCGCTTCTGACTTCATAAAAACAAGAGTATTGTCAGAATATATCCTGTTCTCTCCCAAATTAATTTATGCTTGAATATCTCCAATTAAGAGAAAAAAGGGAAAATACACAACCTCATGTATTTCTTAAGGCTTCTTGATTCCTCTCCATCTTTTGAAAGCGCCACTTCACCGGCTTGAGTGAGAGTGATGCGCACATGCCAAGCTGAGAACTTAGCCACAGATCTTGCCTGTCAGTAACCAGATTTCATAACAGAATGTGAATCTCATGATTATTCAGGGTTTCACTGCCTTCCAACGCCAATCAACCACTTTGCAATGAGGGATGGGAATGGTTCTTTGCTGGGAGCTATCCAGAAAAGACAGGGCTCTGGGGAAGGCACTCTATGTACTCTCGGTTTAGGCACCTATGGAACCAATTCCACGGTCACTCCCCAGTCCAGGGAGGAGCACAGTTCCTCCTAAAGAGCAATTCAGAGCTGCTTCATGTACTGCCTAGCCTGTGAACCTGACAGATAATTCAATGGGTTAGTATGAACCCTCTGCTCTATTTCTCTACCATTCCACAAAGTTTGCTCATGTTACCTCCTTAAAATAACACCCATGCAAATTAACCTTATTCGGAGCTTTGGCTGATGCAAATCCCTTACATTCATTATCCTAGTGATACTGTGGTTTCTTTAGTGTCATTCACCCAAAAGCTCAAACAGCACACCCCGCCCTAACCCACAGAATAAGCAGGAATTAATCTGGTGTTGCAACACGGCACAACGGGAAGAATATTCTTGCTGTGCATCAGCCAACCTCTTTCATGGCAAATTCAAAAGGGGCAGCTGTCCAGGGTTAAATACACAACTGTGTAATTCAGCCTAGATTTGGCCCTTGGTCTTCATACTGAGCCATCGTTACGGGCCCAGTGGTCCAAACCTCCCTCCCCACCCCAAACCCAAGAGCCTCGGATTAAAAGTGTAGTCCGTATTTAGACCCTTACAAACATGATCCAACTTTCAAAGGCACAGAGCACCCTATACAAAGCCAAAGGACCTTAACTTTAGACTTGGCTTTCAGAAACCTTGGCAAAGGCTTTTAAGGCCTTTTTTTTTCTGAAAAGAGTCCCATGATGTAAACTGCATGCTCACAGTTTTGGGTGAAAGCTTGAAGTGACTCTGCCAATCTTGAGAGTTCCCCTTCAGGTTTGCTGCTTAAACAAACACTGAGCTATGTCTTCTGGCCATCCTAAGGCTTGTATTCAGGAAATTTAGTTATGCACTAAACCTGGGCATAATAGAACCCTTTTCTTCATGTCCTCCTCCACATCCCCAATTTATATAAACAAAGTGATAGTCTGAAAAAAGTCTTTAAACGAAAAAGTTTAAGCTCCTTAACCTATTTGCATGCTTTAAGATCCTGCAGGGATGACTACTGAGACCTGCCAAAGTTGAACTAGAATTCAGGAGAATACTGCAGGCTTCATGCACAGCTTGACCGAACCTAGGAGGAACATTTCATTCAGGGAACTGACCTAAACCAACAAGATTAAGTCAGCATTGTAGCAATGGGTTTTGTACATGAGAAGGAACTGGAACATACAAGATGGCACTTAGAAAGTGTGACCTATGTGGCGTCGGGTTTGCGCAACAGCCTTACCTGCCACTGCCAATTGAAGGAAACGCAATTGATTTCAGCTTCTTTTCATCAGCCAGAGCCAAGCAGTTCTTCACCGTCTTTTCCAGCAGCTCCTCGCATTTGTCGGAGCCCCAGCCCGGGCTGTTACAGTGGATCACAAATTTCGCAGGCAATCCGTGGCCAGCACTGACAACAGCTAGTAAGAACCGAAAGCGAAACATAATTGTTTTCCTCTCCTTCGGATTAAAAGAGTGCATACACAATTAAAATAGCAAACAACTGACAGGCATTCCCTTAGCCCCTGTGAATGTTTTAGATTACAAATCACACGGCCTTAAAATATAACAACATGATTACAGAGACTTTGTATTTTCCATTTCCAGCTGCGCTTTGCTGTGGTAATTTATAAATCATAGCTATAATCGAGCTTATTTTAGAGAGGGCAAGAATTCATGGCTGACATCAAAGGAAACACATTTATATTGGGGATTGTGCAAACTTGTGTACCGTGTAAGGAGAAAAGCAAGTAACCTGTTGGAATGCCAACCCGCTGCAGCGATGATCTCGCCTTGGCTCCATTTACTGCAGAGCTGCAGTGCCAGGATGCTAGGCAGTCGCACAGAGCTACAACTTGGGTGACCTTCAGCCTCTCCTGCTAAATACAGGTTGTTTAGTTCGCTTTGGGTCCCGCTGCAGCCCAAACTGCATCAGTTCAGAGCTGTTAGTGCTCTGCAAACTGGTAAGGAGGGCTAGAAAAAAGGTTAGTGAAGATTTTTGCTTTCTTTCCAGCTTTTTGTCTGAATAAAGAAGGTATTTTGTGTGAATTCAAGACTTTGGGCCTGGTCTTATTCAAGCTTTTTTGTGTGTGGGTCATCCAAGACCACTTAAACAATGCTAGTTTTAGTTTATCTCTTTCATCCATTCTTGGCAGATGGTTGGAGAAGATGCATTTATAGATTCACAATATTTGATTCACACTGTTTACATACCCACAGGCAAGGCCTTGTATGTACAAAGAAACGAAGCATTTTTACCATGCTAAATGTGTATTATCACCATGATACTACCACGGACGTGTGGGGACTAAGAGGACGCAGCGGAGCCTGCCTACGAACAGGGATTCTCTCGGCAGGAGAACGTATTTGGGGCTCACCACTTCCCATCCCAGAGCAACAACAGCCGGTGCTCTGCCTGCCAGAAAACAGGGTAAGGGGATCACTGCCATTTCTGAACCCACAGGTCTGTGGTCACAATTAAAAACGTGCCACTTTGGTTTGTTAAAAAAAAAAAAAAAAAATAAAAAGGAGGGAAGAAAAATGCCCTAATGGCAAGCGGAGGGAAGAAAAAGAGCTGGTTGAAATCTCACTGAACCATCATAAAGAGTCAGCCCCCTAACACGCACGCTTTGGGATATAAACATATGAGGCCACAAAAGTGTAGGCATAAAATGGCAGCTTATGTCTTCAAAACCAATAATAAAAATATGAATAATTGAAAAAAAAAAAACCAAATCAAGTTGGTAAAGGTCCTTAGAGGCCAGAAATCCTCTGCTCCATTGTGGAATGTTTATGAGGCATTTTGTTATTTAAGTGTAGTATAAATAAGCCTTGCAGCCCAGTCGTCACATACGTGTACTACCCTGGAGGTGCTGCAGGGAAGAGAAAGCAGGCTTTGTCACGTGGCATTCTGACCAGAGGTTCATCAGAAGAGTGAGTTTTGCAGGACAATGGAAGCACAAGCATTTGTGTTCTTAGGGGTTTGTAGCTTCTCAACATGTTGAATAGCCTCAGTGTTAGGCAATGCTAATTTGTCATAATGTGCAAATAAAATGTTGGCGGATTCAGAATACATCATAAATCCAAGAAAAATCTATTAAAAGCAGCTGACAAATCTTGTCAGATGTGAAATGTGGGTAATATCTTCATCCTGAAAGAATAAAACATCGTATTGATACGCATCACCAACTTTAATATTTCTCAGGGAGTGTTTCCTAGAGCAGTCATTAATTAAGTCATTAGGATTCTGTTGAGGACAGCTGTTAATTACCAAGAGCAGTTGTCCCTTACTTCAAACGCAAATGCTCCGAAAGGGGAAGCAAGCTATGCTTTTGCTGTAGAAAGACAGAACCATGGATATGTTCTGGGCTAGTTACAATTATATTCCAGGTAAAGATCCTGATTATTGATAGATTAAAGGGATACCCATACAGTTGAGAAATCTGAAAACTGGGTATGTGTATGATGGAGCAACTGATGGGTACCAATTCTTCTCTAGAGTCCTCCAGCAAGTCCCCAGCAGCCCGTTTCTGCCGGCGCAGCGCAGAGCTCCCCACGGGGTAAGGCTGCCAAGCAGCCCCCAGATCCGAGGGCTGCACTGATGGCTGAGAAAGAAAATCTTTTCTCTCCAACTTACAATCTATTTGTAAGCAGTTTGGGCTGGGCTGATAAGGAATACGGTACAGAAGTAAGCAAAAAACCAAGAAACCCAAACCAGCGAGTAACCGATTCTCCGTATTTTCGCAGAACAAGAATTCCAAGAAAAACCTATTAAAAACTTTAAAAAGCAAGGGGGGAGAAAATCCCCGTATTAAGCACCAGAAGTAAACAGTTGTAATTTTTCCTGTCAGACCTGAAGCCTTACATCTCCTCTGCAGCTTTAGTCAGAATTCGTTTACAAAACTGCGCACGCTGTATTTATTTTTATAGCATAAACACAGATGGCAGAATCAGCCTTCTATATGAACAACATGTATCAGCAATTTCACAGATGGTGTAAAATTATATATCGTCATTACCAAACTTTATTACTCATATAGTAGATTTCTCTCAGATATTACATAAATTTTGATAACTAGGCATCAAAAAGTCATAAGCTTTTATAGTGATGATTTTGGCACTGATTAAACAAAGCACCCAAGCAGATGCTTAACTTTAAGCACGTGCTTAAGTTCAGTGAAAGTCAGCGGCACTTCAGCAAAGCAGATGTTTAACAGAGTTGGACTCGACTGTTCTGAAAAATAAGCATCTGATTAATTGCTTTTCTGAACTGTGCCCTTGATAATCAATGTTCACTGTGTACGCGGGTACCTGCGACTAGACTGATTTTCCTTGCGATATGACATCACGACACCGTTTCCCAGCTGCTTTGGAAAGGTTACTTAAGATGCAACGTGTGTACTTTCGCTTTGGAGAATACAAATAGCACGTAACCCATAAAAGCTGTCTGCAGACAGCATGAACCCAAGGGCTGGGCTAGGAGGAGCTTGGCTGGCTGACTGCAACGAAGCCTGCCGCCGCCAGCGAAGCCGGTGCCCGCCGCGTTTTGTTTGCAGGTTTCCGAAGCGCAGAACCTCACCTCCAGCTATGTCCAACGGCCCGTTCTTTTTGCGAAGCTCAATGACAGCTTCCACAAACTCCTTGCCGCCTTTCTTTTCCAAAGTGCTCCCTGAACAGAGAATTGTTATTTTACTCCTCTGATCCCAGGTTTCCACAGCAGACATGAGACTCATCGTTATTTTTTATGACATCATTCTAGAGTTTTCTGCCCACACATTTTTTTTTGGGGACTGCAAAGTAAGATCTAAACCTTTTGGGACTTCAGAATTAGCTAGTCATTAAAAACAACAACAACAACAACAAAAAGAAAAAACCAAAAAAGACAACCCTAACAACCCAAAAAGCTCACATCGCTATCCCTTGCTAAGGCTCCGGTTTTAAAGTCAGCACATCTGGCGTGACATCCCTACCTCCTTCCTCACCACCAGCATCTGTTAGCGTGGAACGTTCCAGCAGGATGTGCTAGCTGAAGGTTCGCAATTCCTTCCCCTAAGATTCATTTCCCCTCTTCTCTTACAAATTGTTTTAAAGAGCCATTTGCCACAATAAGGATTTGAAACTCACCTGATCTTGGTCCCTGACCCCAACAGGTGGCACCAGGAATGAAACAGTCTCGTGAGTGCAGCGGGCTGCTTTACTTGGTAACTGCCCAGCTTGTTGAGCCACCTTTAACCAAGAGGAAGAGCCTCAGAAATCAGGAGAATCTCTAAGGAACATATTCCTCCAATGAACTTCTCTAACTACAGCTAAGGAGCTGGGCAAAGTCATTCTGGGAGGAGAAGAGCTGTGCAGCGTTTCAGGGCAACCAAAAGGTATGCTGTTTACAAAGGCAGTCCATCACTCAATGGTTTAGATCTTATTTTGCAGCTCTAGTTTTAAATATTAATATAAAAAACAGCCCAAGAAAGCATTTTCCTAACTACATAAGCATCCCACATAATTTTGCACTGTGCGTATTAATTATAAAGGTAGATAAGTACAAAGCAGTGATATCATAAAGGCTCTGATTTGAGAGATTACTTTGAAAACCGATTTCCAAAAATTCAAAACTAGGATCTCTAAAGACATTTATCTGGTGAAACCCCTTACTTTCACTGATGACGAAAGAAAAAACGCATTTTCTGATGGAAGTGCACATACTGTATGCTCAAGGAAGCAGAGCCCCTCCTCCAAGATTCAGTTTCCTAAGTAGGGTTACAGCTCTAAGGACTAAGAAGGCTGCAAGATGCTTTTGTTTTGACACCATTGCTAAATTTCTTCCAAAATGAAGATTAAAAGTTGAAAACAACGCACTTGGTCATTCAAAAACTGACTCCGTGACCCTGCCTCTATGTTGCTACTGGCGGTTTATTGCTTTTGAGGTACAAAAGCTGGGGGCAATTAAAAAATGTGTGCCTTGTCCTTTGCTTTTTTCATAACCAACTCAGAATGGGTGCTTGCCCAAAAGCTGGTTGCAAGGTCAGACTGTGTCAGTCACAGTGTAATTTGCTTTGTGCTCAGTTCAGCTTTTTAATGTGAATACTCCAGTCTAAGTTTATTGGGACAAGAATTTTCTGCAACTCAAAGTTCCCTATCCCTGAGCGGCTGAGTGGAAGGCACCGTCTTACAAATCTCTCAGCAAGAGCAGCAGTGGCTTTATCTGCCAGGGTGCTAGGAAAGGAGATCTGCCCCAAACTGAGGGGCCCGAGCGCGGGACCCACCGTGCCCCTTGCTGAGCCAGTCCGGCAGACGTGGCCGACACCGGGGCCTCACAAAATCACCCTGACGGAGAAGGGATGGGGAGGGAAAGAAACAGGCTTCCGTTCTAGTTATGGTCTTGTTGTATGTATTTCCATATCGTTCCTATTTATATTTGTATATATTCCAGTTATATTCCCCTTGAGTCCATCAACTCAGATCAGTCCTAAAACCCATGACATTCATAATCCTTAATTTCTCTTGTTTCAAGGGGAAACGTAATTAAGCCTTGTGCAGAACCTAGGAACAGAAAAGATCTATTAAGTAGGTCATTTCTTCGCCATTGCAAAGCTGTTGTACATTTAATGGAATTTAGCCTAGTTTGGTTTAATTCAATCCAGAAGGATGAGCTTTTTCCCTTCTACTGGGAATTAATTTATAATTAAAAGCAATGAAGAACCCTGTCACTTTATTTTACTGAGCTCTCCTCTTGTAGACCTGGTACAAAGAAGAGCAGAAGTAGTATTTGGTAGGAATCAGTGAGGTTTTCTGCATTTACTCCTCAATTACGTTCTTCTTCTGATGAATAGCGAGGGTTTATATTGAAATGATATTTCAGAACTATGTTGTAAATTAGCTTCATCAGGGAAAGGACATATTGTATTTAACCATTTTCCACTACATTAGCAAGTTTCTTGATGGAAGTCTTGCTTCACAGCTTCAAGGTTAGTAGCTTATTTGCTCACAGGCATAAATATGTGTCACTCCCATGAGAATAAGACCATTATCTCATGCTTTCCAAGCAGGCATTGGTATCAGTGTTGAAAACAGCGTTAGCAGAAATTTAGGCTCTAAAATTCTCAGGGTAAGCCCCCAGTACATTTAAATTGTTAGGGAAAAAAACCAACAAAAATTAAAAAAAAAAAAAAAATTTAGATGGGTAAAAGTTAATCATTGGAAGCTAAGCATTTGTGCACTTCTATTCTTTCTTACAGCAGTCAGAGGCAACAGGAACCTACACTAAGGAATAAGCAGTGCAGCTTCGAGAGACAATTTTCTTGGTAGGGTAGCAAAGCATTTCTTTGTCAAAGGGTAGGAGGCAAGCACATTAGCTAAATGAGTCTGACAGACTTTAGAAGCATGTTCTTCAGATACAGGGGTTTAGGACACTGTTGTTGTCATGTCTCTGCAGCACGTTTAGCCAGCCAAGTCACAGCTGTTCCTGCTCCAACAGGCTACACGGAGCTACGTCTGTCTGTGCATTACTCCAAGTAGCCCCTTCAGGAAAAGCAGGTCCTGTGGGACACGCCAGCCCCGCGTGGCGCTCCAAGCCGCTACCCAAACAGGCCTCTGGTGTGGAGGGAGGCTGTTCACGTAGCGGCGATGAGGTTAAGATGAGATGTAGGACAGAGGCTGGGATTAAGTGGCTTTTTTTTTTTTTTTAAGCATGGTGGGTCACCACCCTCACCAGCAGCTTCAAATTCTGATTTGCCTTCTCCAATTACCAAGGCAGTTCAGTTAAGGGACTGCTACCCTTTTACAAAAGCCTTCAAAATACTGTATGCAGAGAGGGGTATTGCTAAGATAAGGGTTACTCAGAGGACACTTAAGATACTGAATTAAGAGGTCTGTCATGTTTTCTACCATGCCTTCTCTCATCGGTGTAGCTTAGATGACCGACTGCCTGAAAAACGTACGTAGCATCACTATCCGTGTGCTTGTGGGCACGAGGACCGTCGAGCAGGGCTCTGGAGGTAACCGGTCCACCAGGTTAAATATGAAACCACTAACCAATCTTAAAGAGTTCGGAAAACACAGGTGGGCTAGGTCCAGCGTGTCAGATGTGAACATCTGAAACTTGGCATGGAGAGGGTGTACTGGAACTGGTTAGAAATCTAAAGATCAAGACTCAAACCATATTCAAAACAGGCATTTAACACGTCAAACGAACAATGCGGTCATTCTTTTTCCTTAGTCACATGCCTGCGTTGAACGTACTGTTCCTGCACTTCAAATTTTGGCGGTGCATTCTACTGTTACTTCTGAAAGTCCGATTTGGTGATAAAAATCGAAAATGCCTACTGGGTTTGCAATTATTCATTACTTTTTGTTATCAGTCAGGACTGCTGGAAGTGAGAAATGAATGCAAATCTGCATAGCTACAACAAGCTTGTGGCTGCTGATTGACCATGCACACACATACAAACTCCGCAGCACTGAACTTTCCATTACCTACTTCACCACCGGTGTAGAAGTCAGAGTTTGTCGGGTGAACGACAGCATCACTGTCGATCGTGGCAATGTCAGCCTGTACAACTTGCAACTACAACAGGTAAACAGATGTATATCAACCACGTTGGACAGAGACCCAGCACAGGCTCTACATTTACACATGTACCAACGTCCATATTTTCCTACCTTTACATCTCCAAACCTTGCGCCAAAGGAGTATGCTGAGTTGTGTGTGCAGGTGTGTGTAGAGAAAGGGGTGTAGGGAACAGGAGGAGGAATATTGAGTATGACATGATCAAATAAATGTTAAAATGACAAGTCAGAGCAATCACATGAGATCATTTCCAAAGTTTTAAAATCAGCTAATACCCCATTTCACTTTGCAGAAACCTAGAACAACCAGTTCCCCACAGAGCATGACACTAAAATATGGAATCTGTTTAAAAAAAAGAAATTCAGGATCATCAAGCCAAACAAAATAACTAGTTTCTCCATTTTGTCAGCACCAATAAGCTGACAGGCACTAATCTTCATAGGTACCGTGATTCGTCATTTTGTTTCTAAGAATGCCAGTCTCCTTCATAGGGAGGAAACCATATATTTGCAGACAGGGTTGTAACCGAATTTGCTTCAAAAAATATAAATGATCATTCTTTTATTTTACAGGTAAGGCATATTATCTAACCATGTGTTGGGATGGCTGAGACACTTGTAAAAATATGCGTAAGCCTGAGAAAGGCCGATTTAAAAATGAGCCTTCTTAAATCTTTTTCTTGTTAAATCACTTGTGTATATGCCCACAGGAAATGCAGTCGTAGAATAATTACGGGTTGGATTCCATTAAGGAAGTTTAACAAAAAGACAGCAGCAGGCGTAATCAAATAAGAAGGGAATGCAGTTCATAATGCATGGAAGTTAATGTTTCTTTTACTTTTGCTGAAGAACAGACTTCAGTTGAAGAAGGATTTAATTATTTTATTTTTTTTCCAATCTGGAACAAGATAGAAGCTTTAAAAGCAATGCACCATCTATGGCAGCATCTGCAAGTTCACTGCTGGGATAGTATCAGTATTTGTTTTCAGCCGAATGTGAAAGTGATGGGGAGTAATTGAAACATAATGGAAACAAATTATTTGACTGAATTAAACATGAAATCAAGGTAGAAAAGACTGGGGGATAGTTAATTATTTAATCATTCCTCTTTAATAATTTTATGCCTACTCTAAGTATCAAAAAAGCCCCCAAGATTGCAGTTAGAATGGAGAAACTGCTTATTTTGAAAACAACCTGACAAAAAAGTATTTTAGTCCTCAAAGTATCCAAATAAGAAACCCCCCAAAATAGCTAACAGTCACATATGATCATTATGGAAAAGAATTTAAATGATTTGTTTCACTGAAATCAACTTGAAGACTAGCAAGAGCTGCAAGTATTTGGATTTGGTGAAAAAGTATTTTGAATAGAGTTCTTCAACAAAACAGAACCTCCAAGATTTGAATTTCTGCTTTTTTAAAATGTATGAAGCCCTAGGGAGTAAATTCTGGGTTCCATAATTTCCATGTGACCGTTAGTTGTGTCAACCCATGCCCCATTTACCTAGGTCATCTTTAAGGTCAATGTCAGCATTGGTAGGATTGATAATGGCCTCCACCTCGAAGCCGGCTAAATTACTGATTTCACTGTGAATAAGGTTCAGCTGAAAAGAAAAGCATGAGGTGGGAAATAACAGGACAGCTGGGAAATCACAGAGAAGCTGCAGAAAAGTGAGCTTTGCAACACAGATGGAGATAGCATCACTGCAAACAAATACGCAAAATAAAAGGCAGGTCATAAAGGAGGGTTATTATCCAAAAAAAATTCAAACACAAGACTCAAACATTGTTCACACTGGGAGGACATGAGCGTGCCTACTGACAAGGTCTATTTTGGCTTTACACTGACCCCTATTTGGATTCTTATTTTGAGATTATAAGGGGGGGGATTTGTTTCTCCTCAAATTAGAGATGAAGGACACCCTAATCATTTCCTAAGCACCGATTACAGGAACGTGCCATGACCGTTCAGCACTGAAACTGGGTAAAAGATGCCCCTCCTCCTTCTTTAAGCCAGCAAACATGAGCATACCATTGAGAAAGTGATTCCCACCCCCCTCCCAAGGGGACAGGTCTCTCTTTCTTTCCTTATTAGCGGTCACCGCATTTTTTCATGGCGGGCACCTCAGTTTTCAGTGGCACAGTTCCGCTGCCTTTGTGAATGGCTGGTGAAGGCCTGCAAGCAGGCACTCTTACGTGCTTCTTGCTTCTAGGTTTTATTTTATTTGCTTTACTTCCTTTTGTCATTTATGAAAATAGAGATTTTAACCCCACCCACTAGTGCCCATCAACTCCTCTCATTAACACCCGTGTCTCCAAAGCACGCTTCTCCATTGCTGTCTGAATCATCACAAACTCAGAAGGATTTCTTAGGGGCACGGGGTAAGGTGAGGATGTTAGCACAGATATCTAGATATTAACCTCACATCCGCACTGCGTGCCCTTAAAAGAATAAAAAGAATTAATGGAATACGAGGAAGTGCAGATTTCAACTCCTAGCAACACATTTTGAGCAAGACTTACAAACTCGGATATAAAATAAGAAGTCCACGAAAAGCCCAGCAACGGTAACAAACTGATCCTGCCCTGCCCATACTAGTGAGGATGCTTTTTTGGAAGTGCTTAGAGGTGTAAAGTGGTTGTGCAATTTGCTGACAGCTCGGGTGCGACCCACACCGCAGAAACAGCTCTGTAATCTGAGGCAATTCGATGCAAATGCCAACCTTGGCAAAAGTCAAAACTGCAGTACGCTGACCGGCACCTGAGGACGCTTAGATCCAGGGGTTTGTAACACGGCTTCGTAGCTGATGTTGGGAAGTCCGATTTCACATGCACCGAGTTTATTACTGCCAAAATTTAAAATACTTCAAAGTGCAAAAACTTTTCCAGACTCTTTCGTATGGGGAAATATATTATCTACATTGTAAATTAGGCTTCTAGCTACAACATGCATTTAAAATGACCGTTTCAGTAGCTGATTAGGCAATATGGAAAGCAACTATGAAAGAGAAAGTTCTCATTCATTGATGCAAGCCCTGAAGCTAGCTGCAGTTAAGCCCGGCTTTCCTTCTAATCCAAAGCCCACTGGGCTCAACCTATGAAGCATAACGTATACATTCAGGCATGGCAATTAATCTCATCAATAACTGGATTTTGTCTCTTGGTTTGTAATCGACATTCTGTAAACTTAACTCTCCAAATCTTCTCCTTGTGTATGTGGGTTTATTAGGAGGGAATACGAGCCAATTCATGAAACCAATACAAGTGAATGGGTCATTTAAGGAGGCCAACATCCATATATTTAAGTTTTATGAAAAAATTATTTCTATTTCATTCATGTGATTACATGAATTGACCTTCTTTCTCTTTTTAAAAGCCTGCAATTTCATATAATTTGCATATGTTGCTTGAGTAAACTACGTTCCCTCAAAATAGGGTGATTTTGGCTAAAATGACTGTAATTCAGCCCTGTTTTAAGTACGGGTCTGTTCGGGAATTTGTAATAAAATCTAAGAAAGCTTGCTTTCCAAATAGCTTGGAATCCTTTAATACTTCACACGTGGCGAGTTATTCATACTTGAGTTTGAGTCTTGAGTTTGACTACAAGCAACTGCTGTTTAAAAAAAAAAAAAAGTCAAATCAAATCAAACCAAAATGTTAAAGAAACTTCATGAATTTTGAAATAAAAAAACAACAACAAAACACATGCACAACACCAAAAGACTGTTTTGTGGAGATTTTAGTATGTTCCTAAGCATCTGTTGTTCATTTTATAGGTGACTCACTTTGATCCCTCATTCTGTGTTCCACAAGGTTTTGCCCCAGATCTATTGGCTGCAGACCATTTTGGTTTCAGACCTGTAATCTATCTCTGCGCCTACTTATATATAGGATTTACATAGCAACCAGCTAGTACTTAAAGTTTCAATTTAACAGCAACAACAAAATGCTTAAAAAGCTGCCCATCACTGGTAACGTGTGTTGGCAGCTAAGTATTATCTGGCTAAATTTTGCATTTACTGTTCAATGCACTCTTAGCTATCTGATTGCCAAAACCAATAATAATAATAAAAAAAATAATCATAACTTGTCTTGTAGAATGAAACCCTGCAATGAGTAATTGCTCCATTTTACTACTCAACAGTATGAAGCATCTATTAGACCGAAGAAGCGATCCCCTAAAGGGTCACTTTAAAAAAAATAAATAGGCACAACTTGCATATACATGTGCAACAAAGAACGGACATAACTTTAGGTAACATTTTAATTAAATGTTAGTTAGGTAAAATGCAGATGGCACCTAGCACATCCATGAGTATTCTCTGAGGCAAGCCTTGCATTTCTTATTTCAGACAAAATTACCTTTAAAGTCTTGGAACTTTTTCTGGTATGAGTTTCATACAGAAAACGGAAGATGCCTGTTGCAGACAACAAGCTGAGGTCTCTCTGAAAGTCCAAATCCTAACGCTTAGGCTTGAGGTCTTACAACTCTGCCTCTATCTACTCCGTAATTGTCTCAGAAAAACAAACTAGTTAATGCTCAGAATACCATGTTTCCATTGGGATGCCACTGGTAGGGTGTGCAATCATTTACATATTAACTAGATTTTAATACTTAATTAGTGTAGCACTAATACACTTCTGCAGGTATAACTGAAGGGTTCTTTGCCATTTCCTGACCTCTAAGAATTTCTAGCCGAATGTCGGCAGTTACCTAAAGATTTAATGCATTAAAAGTACTTTTTAAAAACTGAACAATACCCAGGTTTGAAACATTTTCATTTGTGTTTTCAGTAATTAAATCTGGGGGTATTAGAAGGATGAAGAGCCATTCTTGCAAATACAACCCTTCCCTTTCTGTTCTGCAAACATGGAGCCAAGAAAAAGATTTTCCCCATTAAAACACTTGTGAATGACATGATACTAAGAACAGGATTATTTTCTTCCTTCTCTGCATCTGGTAAATTATTTCCTGATCTAGGAGACAGTGGTTTTGCAAAGAGACACGCTGTAAAGCTGTTCAAGGATGTCACAGGAGGTTCAAAAGATACCCATCGTGTGTTTGTGATTTTCGGTTCCAAGTTTCTGTGTTTGCCCTGTAGTTTATTAACACACAGAACATGAACATATACTGAAAATCCGTATGTACACACTTGAGAAAAATCAAGTAACCATGATTAAGACAAATATTTTTGCTTTTCAAATGGAAAAGCTCAAAATGTTTTAACTACTAAGCTCTCCTACCATCCATGTGAGGAGCAGAATTATCTCCATTTCGCAAATGGAGGTGATTTACTGTGTCTCTGAATCAGCCAAATCCAGAAGCCAGGAGTCCTGGTTTCCTGAAGCACCTGACCACACTGTCCTCCCTACCCAAGAGACTAGCAGATTTTTCCTCCCCTCAAAATGCTGTCAAAGGAGAGCGAGGCCATGCTGAATAGAGGAAAGGTTCTCCTCCAAACAGGCAAACACCTTCTGCCCTCATGCGCTTTGAAAAAAAGCAACACGCACAAGTCTAAGGAATCGAACTGCGACACCGCTGTCCTGAACTGCTACTGAAGAAAATTCCTAGTTCATTATGTTTATGGGCACCACGTGGCACTAATTTAAGGCAACTATAACTAAACAGATTTTCTTCTGTTAAGCATCAGACTTAAATACTTTGAAAATCAATATTATCTTTTTAAACAGCAATTGCATGTAGAAATGGCTAAGCAGAAGTGTTGAACTGATTCAAAGTCACTAGAGTTTTTGTAGATAATATATTTAATTTGTAAATTTCCAAAATAAATAGCAACTATTTGAGGCTTCCGTGTGTCAGTTAAATAACTAAGAACCACCACCATCAATGAGATCGCAGTCTGCTGCATCCCGTCACGCGCAGGAGCCTCCTGGCCCACGCAGAACACACCTCAGGTTTAGGGGAGAGGACACATTCAACTCCCACCAATCCCACGATTCAAAGTTTTATCTTTGCCTTTTTTATCACAAGAAAATCAAAATTACTTGGATAATTTTGAAAATGCGTGCTTTGAAAATAATTTCTGGGGAATGGTCTGAAAAGATTTCTAGGAATAAGCCAGCACAATACATTGGTTTTGGTTGGTTTTATGCTAAATAAAATCTCTTTGATCACTACAGTGCGAAGGTTTTTTTGTGTTTTAACCTTTGCACATTTTCAGTCTTAACAGGAATGCTTAAAATAATTTAGTTTGGTCTAACGGTGCTATTTTGGGGGTAAATCAGAACAAAGACATTAATATATTATTTGTCAGCTCGAACAAGGCAAGAATCTAGTTTTTAACTTCATACCTAATAGGACACAGAAAATTCTTATTTTTGTTAGCCACAGCCTACTTTTCTTAGATTTTTTACACTAACCATTTACTGCCTCTAAAGACAGTTTCTCACAGGGAATCAAAAGCAAAATAGAACCTGTGCTAGACACAGCTCAACAGCACCTATGCGTTCTCGACCCCTCAGAAACTAATCCGTTTCATTTGGAGTGTTCCCTCACAGGAGACAAACGGGTTGTTGTTTTTCTTTTCATTTTTCCATTAATTATGTGTACTGTGTCACAAATAAAGGCTAACACCTGGCCTCTCTCATGTGCAGGGCTATCTGACAACGAACCAGCATGGGGATGGACACGTCGTACCAGTAATTTTTTCAGGGGCTGCACTCCAAGTGAATGAGAAAGCCAGAAAGTCCATTTCCCAGTACACGGTACGCACTGGAAAGCTCTACAACAGACACTGGCTTTGCTCACCACAGCTTAAAGCAGTCCTGGAGTGCGTGATTCTCTTCCACTGAGCCCAAGAGCAAACCCTCCTTGATTTGCTGGGTCAGTCTTGTTGGAACGCACTAGGTCTTATTACAGGTTTCCTGTGGTAACTGAAAGGAGTTCAAAATAAGGTCCCAAAGTCTGACATTATGTGCTTTCTTGAAACAGTAATGTAGTTTATAAATTTGGGGTTCTAATTTAGTCTAATGTTTTTAAAGCTATGTTCGAAATCACCCCCCTAGTAGTAAGTCAAATTAACAAAAAACCCCACCAAACCAACAATCTAGCTCGAGCTGTAAAATTAAATGTGGAAAATCAGAAGTCTTGCAAAAAAATAACGTTTCTCTCATGCATGTTAAACTTAGCAAACAAACTGTGGCAGGATAAATGGAGAACAACCTCAGTATGAAATAAAAATGAGTCAGAGGAGATACATTCCACAATGGACAATGGCTCGTCTTTTATGACTTACAACACAATGATCTGATTACTGAATGATAGAAGAAAGATGCAGTTTTTTTACTTAACAAAATTTTGCATCACGAACTAAAGGCAGGTTTCAAGATAAAGGACCAAATTAATTTAATGAATTGTCTCTTTAAATGGATCCTCTCTTTAAGCAGGTATGTATTTGTATTAAACCACCCCATGTCCCAAACATATTCACAGGGAAAAAAGGATTGTTGACTTCTAGCTTTTCATAAAAGCATCATTCATTATTACACAGCATTAACTTTAGTAAATAACAAAGCAGAACAAAACAGAAAACCACTATTATGAACAAATGTCTAAAATAGGTTTTGATAAAAACCTGTAAATCATTTGCATCAGCAATGAAGTGGACTGCCCATTGGAAAAAGACATTTTATTCTTGGAATAATCTCATTTTTGGCAGACGCTTAGCTGTAACAATTATGCTGTTTATGAATATGGTGAGATAGTTTACAAGCACACAGGCTTTCCTTCTATTTGAGTATTTAATTATGTAGCCATATGAAGACTCATTTTTGTATTTTTAAAATGTTCTAGAAGTTGTTTCAGAGAATTTCTTTGTTCAAAAACTAATACCATACACCTCCTCGAGTGCTCAGTGGGGAAACGTCCATAGTACTTAGACGTTGTGGGGGAAGGGGGGCGGTGGGAGGGGGTATTCCCTAAGCAGCACTGAAAAATAGTTATTCATTTATAAAAATGCAGGAGCATACCTTCTGGCCAAGAAAGAGACTTTTGGTGGACAGGACTGTGAAACCATCTGCAGGAGTTCCCTCTGTTGTACTGTCAGCACTGGCTGATTTGCTCACTTCTCCCTGCTTCTTCTTCCAAAAATACAGTTAATTAGTTAACTCAAGGCTGAGGGAAAAACGCCGTTTAATAACACGAAGATATATGACACGCCATAAATGCTCACCAGGCAATAAAATGCCAGTACAAACACTGGTGTTTGGATTTTATCCTTTAACTAAAGCGACTGATTACAGCTGAAGGAATCAATAGGAAAAATGACCTCAACGTCTACATATCTACATAAGCCTTTTCTTGCCCAGAACAGCGCACAATTCAGGTGATAGTTGCCTTAAAAGTTGCAGGAAAAAATACAAACCACCCCAAACTTTTAGCAGCTTTCTAATGGCTTGTGTGCAGGAAGATAACATATCTATTTGTATGTGCAGGCAGACGTTCATTCTAAGTTAAAAACTGACTTGTCAGAGTTCAGATTTTGTCTCTTTGAAGCGAGGTGCTCCCAGATTTCACAAACTTGTTTTTAGAAACAGTGCTTTGAAATCTGGCCATCCTTAGAGCCACTGTCAGAACTTCCCAGCTACTGGGAAGAAAATGAACCCTATCCCAGCTGAATCCAGGACGAATACCTCTACTTTCTACCTGCCTAGTAGTAGGAAATGGGCTGAACAATTTCCTCTGTCTTCTTTAACATGATCCCCTTCTTCTACCTCCAGTAAAACTGTAGGGGGAAGAGGAGTTCCCCTCAATCACCATTCCTTTTTTTTGCAGCTGCATTACTGAAGTAGAATGATAGGTTTCAGGAATTAATCAATTTACTGAATAAAAATGGGAATTAGGAACATTTTGAAAATGATGCTTCACAAAGACAGTGAATGGGCTGCTGTAGTTAGAGACTCAGTTGGTGCCAAAAATCATTTTGTGTTTTCAATAAAATTACTGCTTATGATGTCATATAAATAAATGGCGCCTCAGCAATACCTACGCTGAAGCTAAAATGCACACCTGGAATATTAAGTAAGCCACTGTTCTCCTATTGTCCCTTTCCACAGTGTATAAACTAAATCTGTGGCTGAGCAACTAAAGCGACTTTGATGCAAGGGTATATTGGTCTTCTAGAAGCTGTAACCATGCTTTACTTTACACAAATGTTTTGAAAATTAGATTGTCATGGCTCCTATTTCAATTCCCCAGGAGTTTACTGTTAGCCAAATACCAATATAGTAAGCAGACAATACAGTTTATTGTGCAGAAGAAAAACAGAACCCCACAACAGATTTCCTGCTTTTGTAATCAAGTAGGGGAAAAAAATCCAGATTTAGGGAAATTATTAGTGCATGGTTATTAGAAGCACTGCACTTGAAATGTCAGCTACTAGGTGTTCTAAGAGACAAAACGAAATTTAACAGTTTGAAAACAAAAAAGGGAAGCAATCAGAAGAGTGACCAAGTAAACAATAACAGACACATACAGGATGATTACAGAAGCTTTCTTTGACTTGGAAGGCAACTTTTCACATGCGTTGTCCATTTCATGTGAATTTTGCGTACTTTTCTTCCCCTTTCATAACCTATTTGCTTGAATGTAGTTGTTTTGCCAGGACAAAAAAAACAACCAAGTCCTTGGTTACACACACACAGAAAGGTTCCCTACTCCTACAAACTGAAACTAAAAAAAAGGAATGAAGGAACGTTCTCCTTAGCTTAAAAAAAGGTTTTATTCTTAGTTTCCTAGCATAAGAAAAATCACGTTGGTCCTCTTGTTCTTCCCCTCACCTCCACTCTTCATTTTGAATGAGTTTGTTTAATTAATAGGAAGGAAAACAAAACAAAACAAGTCTAAACATGGAAAAGTCTCATCTGTAACAAACTAGTAACAGAGGGGGACATTTATGGGTCTTTAACTCAGCCAGAGAAATTCTGTGTAGCCACAATACAGTTTCTTTGATGCTGCAAGAGACTCAGGTCCTGATCTAGCAGAATTGCATCCTACTTCAGAAGTATTTCATGCTCCTTGGATGTCATCAAATCAACTATCTTATCTTAAGCTGGAACAATCCAAAACCCATTAAAAACCCCCAACAAACAACAGAAAAATACACTTGAAAACGGGGCTCTGACATGCTGAGGGCTGAGGACATTATTACAAGGCAAGTGACTTAGGCTGCTGTTTTTCTTCAGTATTTGCAATTGCAAAATGCTGCTTTAGTGTGACTTTGCTTTGGAAAAAAAATATACCCAGATTCCCTGTTCCTTGCAGACACATATCAATACTTGAACAAAGTCCAAACAAGTTTCCTCTGCCTAGCCCCACGCAGGCACCTGTGCAGTCACAGCAAAGCTGCCCCTACCGCTGCCACGCAAGGTCTCATTTGCTCACCAGTATGGCCTAACTACTGTAGCCCCCATACACCCCCTTCTGCCTCTTGGTGCCTCCAGCCTGTGCCCACCTAATCACCATTTCGTACGAAGAACAGAGTATTTACAGCTTGCCTGCCTGTCCTGCAGACCTGTGTCACTCCTGAGGGTTTTCAGACTCCCAGACGTGCTAGGGAGAGGGCAGGACTCCTCCTCCAGCATTTCTGACACTTCTACTGAAATTGCTGTTAACACCACACAGAAAATCTACCCTACATGATTCTCCCTACTAGCAAGCTTGTTTAGGTTTAAAATAAACAGATTACTCTACCTTGGATTTCCTTGCCCCTTTCTTGCCGCCTGTTTTCTTTGATACAGTTTTTTTCTGTGATGGAGACTTTGCCTTCTTTGCTGGGGGTGGAGTAATGATGGCTTCCAGTTTTCCTTTTGATCCCCGCTTCTTTGCCAACAGCTCTGGGTGAATATTGGGTAACACTCCACCACTGGCTATGGTGACCCCTTTCAATAGCTAATAAAAAAAAATAAAAGTTGTAAATGACACATTTCAGTGTTTACTCACCAAGAAATAGAAAATGGCATTTTCTGCAAACTTTGTACATTGAGTTTTAACTGCTTCTTCTAGGTTTCTCAACACATTATCCTTGAAGAAGAGAGACATGGAATGTATGAAATGAAGCTGACCACGTACTAAATTTTATCTATAAAGGGAATATGCATTCTTCTTGCATAGATGCTTGTTACTGTCAGTATCTCTTGGGCTCACACCAGCTCTGTTTCTGTGAAGACCTGCAGTGAAGACTGTCACCCAGCTACTAGGAAACAGGACAGCCCCAGCCACGAGGGCTTTGCAGGGCAGCCCGTGTCAGGGATGGGACCCCAAAGTCCATGCTACAGGACTACAACGGGCACCACGCTGAGGTGAGTGCAATGTATGTCCCAAATGCTAAAATTTTCTTGAAAGGGCATTTTTTTAAAATAGATTTTTTTTTTTTCATTTAGGAAAAGAAACTTCAAATGGAGGGTAACATTTATACAAATCTCTATACCTGGAAGACTTTCTTCAAAAAAATCTTTATGTAGTTGAAGAAAAGCAGATCAATATTCAAAAGTGGGCAGTTCATTCAAGCCCTTAAAAGCAGAGGTGAAATATATCATGTTCTGTATTTAAAATCACTCTGACCCAATTTTTTATAGGTCTTACTAATTCACTCTTTGGGAGGATACAAATGGTGACACCAAAGTCCCTCAGGTACTCCCACCTTCTGATTCGTGTTTACCGCTCCCCAACCACAACTCCGAGCTTACAAAGGGATGATGAATGGAAAGTATTATCAAATTTCAGACAAAGCCAGAAGGAAGTTGGTTTGGGGATTTTTTTTTTTATTCTGCTCCATCACGATACAAAGGTTTCGAAAAAGTATCTTTTCAGATGTGTTTTTACAGCACCTCACACAAAGGAACATTAATCCTAGCCAGTGCCTCTGGCTGACATGACAACACTGTAATAATAATAATAATAATGCCAAAATATTTTTGGGCGAAGTTAAAGGCATCTTAAAATCTGCAAAGGACACAGCCTTGCAAGAGTTCCAGAACTCTTAATTCTGTGGACACAATGACAGATATCAATGGGAACAGAATAGGTCCCACTGAGTCCTAAGCTGCTTAAAGGGGAAAAGAAAAACAAACAAACAAAAGCATCTACAAGATTTTCTCCACGTCTCCGCAGAGTTTATGACAATGTCCCACTTGAGCAGAAGCGGTTGTAATAGCGCAAGCAAATGTCGTATTACATCTCCATTGCATTTTTACACATTTTAAGAGTCCTGAAATACATAATTAAGCTGGGTGCTGTAGTTAGTTACACAGGCAGCAGGCTGGTGAGTGAATGAGCTGTTTCCTGGGGGGCTACTCTATAAGCAGAGGTCTTGAGTTACAATTCAGCTATATGGAAAGACAATTTAAAAAGCCCTAAAGGAAATCCTGGCCCTCACACAGTGGAGCTTTTTCTTACCTGATTTAATTCTTCATCATTTGCTACAGCCAACAGGATGTGTCTAGGAGTGACTCGACCCTTCTTGTTGTCCCTTGCTGCATTTCCAGCCAATTCAAGAATTTCCGCTGGGGAAAAAGTAAGCCCCTTTTAATTACACTGTGATCATTAAGAAAAATCAATGATTTATTTAGTATCCATGCAAAAAGATATCTGAATTACATCATGTTATTCCTAACTGCTGTAGAATACCCTCAATCGACATCTAACCCCGAAATTATAATTTTCTTTTTATATGTCTAATCACTGAAGGGCACACTTGAAGTCCTGTGGTCTAAATTATACTTAATTTTTTTGTCCTTTTAAAGCAGCTTCCCTAGATTCTTGACTTTTCAGTGTTCTTCTCAAGGCTACTATGTGTTCATCTCCTAGGATCCCTCTCCTACCAGGTGATGGAGTACTAGATGTACAAAAGCTATAGGTTTTTTTTCCTCAAACCTGTCATAAATATGAGTTCTGGCTTGCATCGCTTCTACTTTTTTATTACTGGGAAAGATGCTACTCCCAGTTTTTCATTTTTAACATTATGGAAGCATGTAAGCACACAGACAAGTCAGGACACTAAAAATACAAACTCTGCTGCTACACTGACTTAATGATTTTTTTTCTCTGAGAAGAAGTTTCTGTCCAGAAAAAGTAATTGATGAATGATGTTTGTTTGCTCCTAGTCAATTATCTCCTTAGAAGGAATTTCCAGTCCTGACAAAATACGTTTCACAGCTGTGCATATGATGGCTTTTACTGGAATTAGGAAAGATTAACTCGCTCCCTTGCAAGGCTCTATGAAGCGAAAGGCTAGAGCGTTACCTGCTAACTTATCTGTCTTCAACTCAACCAGCCTTAGGCAAAGAATGCAATTAATTATAAGAAAGTCTGGGAACAATTAAAAAACTGACATAACATGTTTATCTGACTTTGCAATTGCATTCTATTGCTGTCTCCATTACACATAACCTGTCATCTCCCTCTGTTTCGCTATTGCTTTTGGTATACTTCATTTTGCAAGCCTGGTAATGTTTGGAGAAAAAGAGAAAAAAAGAAAATGAAAATGCCTTTTTTACATCTATTGCACACTAATATATTGATTGATTTCATATTTAAGAACTGACTGTACCATGAAGCTCTTCCATAAGCTTGTTTTAGAGGCAAACAGAACTGAATTAAAACATTAATCTGGAAATGAAAGAGACTAAAATTAAAGCTCACATGACCACATGCCCTTACCATAGCACACAGTAAATCTTAAGTAGCACTAGCACAGACTATGGCTTTTCATTAGGCTGAATTTAACACTATTCTCCAATTATTTTTCATCCTAAGTCTCATAATAAGCTAGTTATGACACCAACTGGAAAACTTACAGCTGCTTCTGGATGTTCTACAGCTAAGCTTCACTGAGGATTTTGGTAGGCTTTCAGTATTTTTGTGTTCTTCAAAGCGCACAATTAACTTTATTATAGGGTGAGATAGAATATTAAGTCTAAGCCCCCCAAAGTAACTCAACATTTCATGCTGACAACAATTGCTTTAATTTATTTTTAAAGAAGGATTAGCAGGGTAAGGTCAACCTGACTACGCTTTCCACACCTCCAAAGAACTCAATTAAGCTGGCATAATCCTTTTCACATACTTCTCAAAAGCCACAGCTCAGACATGTGAGGTTCCACTTGCGCTCGGCACGGCATACAGCTGCCCCTTGCGACAGAAGACCTGTCTCACCTTCCAACAGACAAGCTGTGCTCTTGGCTACACCCTGCGCATCCCCGCTGACCTCCGTAAGATTCTGTGTCGCTGGAACAACGCCAGCATCTCCATCTCTCTAGATCACAAATTGTTTTGCTTGTATCTCGGACTTTCTTACCGGCTGAAAAGCAGGGGAAGGATTTGCCGCAAACAGCAGACTGTTTTTTGGTTTGCCTCTTGCTTCCCCCACCTCCGCTTCTTTACTGCATCGGGCACTGCTAAACAGTTGGGCCGTGTTATTCTCTGCAACTGATCAGCATAACTATGCAGACAGGTCATTTTGTAACTAAAGAGTCTAAGAAAGTGTTATGCCTGTAAAGCACAGAGGAATGTTTTATTTGTTCCTCATAAAACTAAAATGTCTGCCTTGTACAGTGGAGAACTGTTCCTGTAAGTGCTAAGCCCTCTTCCTTGGACAGGAAACTCATTTTGAAATTACAGTTTTCTAATGGTCCTTTAGGGAAGTTGAGGTACCCCACTTCCTTTTCAGGAACAGAACGCTTTGCACTGGCGTTGACGACCACAAAAGAGGAGCTTGGGGAGAGGGAGAGGGAGAGAGGAGGAGGAGGAGGGCATGGAGGGTGGAATTTTTCTTCTGGCCTTCTCCTCAGCTCTCCCAGAATAATCAAGTATTGCTTGTGCACGCAGAGAGACTCACAGCACAGAGAACAGCAAAACTCAGCTGTGCACACAAGTCTGGTCAAAGGGGGACTCTCCCCTGTTTAAAAACAGAAGATTAGGAGGTATTCGAGCTGAAGCCAATATAGACAACAATTTTTTGATTTAGCACTGACAGAGACAAACCCAATCCAAACCCAAGAGATCAGAGCACGTGCAAATGCTAGAAATGAGGACTTTCTGGATCCGGAGGGGATGCGGACTACTT
Organism: Butorides virescens; assembly: GCA_017310255.1. NCBI lineage: Eukaryota > Metazoa > Chordata > Aves > Pelecaniformes > Ardeidae > Butorides > Butorides virescens. Next base: position 31,751 of record JADKXX010005095.1, read on the forward strand.
GTGTGGATTTTGCTTGCAGCCAGCCTTACTTTTGCATCTGTATTATGTGCCTTTAGGATTAAAGATGTATATGGTGTTTCATCCATGTCTTAAACCAATTTTACATTAGATGAAAAGAGCCTCCCTCTCTGTAAGGGAGCTGACTCAAATTTCCAGAATAATCACTCTGGATTTAGGTGTGGAGCTGGAAAGAACACTAGGTGGGAAAAGGTATTCAAAATTGAGATTGGATCTGAATTCTTAGGTCAGATCCATCTTTGGAAGCACCATTCTGCTCAAAGGTTTGAGTCACTAAAGTTCTGTTTCATTAATCTTCCAACAGTGGGGAAAAAACCAGACATTCGAAAATCAACTCCTGCAAGCAAACGGGGTCCAGAGAGAAAAGCTTTGCTTCTAAGTGTTGAGGCAAAGGAAAGTGTTAAAGAGCTTCCATGACATCAGGATTCACTCAGCTTGTATTTATCCAGCCAGAAGACCAAAACAAGAACATTTTACAAAAATGAGGCCTCACAAAAAGGATGGAAGTTGCATAATGTCTATTCCATTCCTTCCATATATTTACTCAAGGCATTTCCCCCCTAGAGAATAATTACACCACCACCACTCAGGCAAAAGGCAACTATGAGACACACTTTACAGAAGTACTGAACACCAAAATCTCTGGGTTTTTTAAATGAGGAAAATATACAAGCTATTCAATATTACAAGTTTCTGAGCGTCTAATTCTTCCATTACTACATATTGAAATCTTAGGTTAATATGAAGAGATACTTTATATTTGCACGGATGACTTTTTCTGTACTTTTGAATAATTTCAAACAGAAAAGCAAACCAACGTGTCTTGCTTTAGCTGCAGATATAAAACAATCCAGTGAAAAAGCTGTGAGAAGTAGATCATTAGGGAAGAGAACAACTGAGTCGGAATGCCATGTCAGCATGTGATATATTCATGTATGGGCAGCTGTTACGTAGCAAGAAAAGGGTTGGATGCCTTACAAATCTGACTATAACACCAACACATCAATTTCATTTAAAAGACACATTTATGATTAATATTTTTCTTCTTTTCAGTCATCATTAGAGTAGAAGGTTAAAGGGGGAAGAGAAAGTCCTAAAAGTTACGACATTTTCTGTTAACATTTAACTTGAAGGTAGTTCTCATTTATATCAATTCAAAAAATCCTTTGTAATATTTAGAACTAGGCAAATGGTTATGGGTAGGGAAAACTGGTCTGAGCCTGTTCTCAGCACTTGAACCAAAACTGCTTTTCTCCTGCTGAGGTTTGTAAAAGTTCAGTTAAATATTTTTAAAGGAGAAAAGAAAACAGGCTGTATATCTTTGTACTTAAGCTTGAGATAAGACCACAGGAAAAGCTGTTCTCAAGGCATTTCCTACTCAAACACAACCCAAAAGTGTTCGAAGTCGCCACAGAAACCTCATCCTAAAGCAAGTTTTCAGGGCGAGTTCCTCATCCTGCTTGCCGAGACCCTGATCTCTGGTCATCTCTTGAACACCCTCCTAAGTTCTCAGTTTTGTTATTTGCATTTCCCTGTTTCACGGTGGTACCCTGAATACCGTTGCTTTGCTATTTCACAACACTTGCAAATTTTGGAACAAGAACTCAACACAAAGTTCAAATGAAACAAATTACTATTAGACCAAAACAAAGCAGGCACAGTAGCAACTGCAGACCTGAATGGAAACAAAAGCAAATACTCCTGGAGAATGCTCTAGTTCATTTATCCTGATTTTTAAACAAAATATTATGGTCATTACTGGATAAAACCCCTTTACAGCCTAAACGACAAGACCTTTAGCTTATCATGCATTCCAAGCTGTAATACTTTCTAAATGTAAATATTCAATTCAGTCTGGTCTGAGTTCATCCTCCCAATTTTTTTTCTCTTTTTTTGGTTTACATCTCAAGCTAAACCACTGCTGTTGCATTGAATCCCTTTGTCCACCTTCTCTGCAGGGAGATGAAATCATAGCTTTGAAAATTAAACTCTTAACAACTAACAGGTGATGTGCTGACACAAGGCCAATTTCTGAACACGCAAGCTCCAACAGGAACAAGTCAGGGGTTACTAAAAAATTCTGAAGCCTCCCCTCTAAAGAAAATTGAGAGCAATATCCAGAATCAAAGAAAAATGAATGTTGATACAATTCCACTGAGAAAACATGTATTTTGCTACAAAGCCAACTACATGACAAGGAGTCTGTTTATTGTACTTTAAATTAATCATCCTTCCATCAGCATTTTATTGACTTCAGAATCATTTTACATGATTCCGGAAGGTTTTAACTCAATCAACCCCAATCAACCAAGACTGTTAAGAGTTTCCTGCATTCTTCTCTCTGTGTATTCCACCCAATCCCCCTGGAATCTGCAGTTGTGAGAGTGAAGGTAGAATCATTTAACAACACTTTCCCTCTCATGCATTCCAGTAAAACAGTTCTCAGCCTTGGTTCAAAGTCATGGAAATTTGATGCAGTGAAAATCAATTCAAGAAATTTTACTGCTTTGAACGAGCCTTGATGAAACCTCAACTCTCAACAGGGCAATCATTCTCTTAGGATGCGATAAAAAAACCCCCAAACCTTTCAGTCTTCAGTGTCTGAGCTGGATCAAAACTAGGCCCCTTGCAGGAGAAACTGTTAACTTGGCCAAGTTATTGTAAGGTTTGCATGTCTGTGAGGCAGATGACAGACTGCTGTTTACATAAAACTCAAGCTCAGGCCACAAAAGCCACTTCCACTTAGAGCCTTCTGATCTGACTCACACTTCTTTTCAGCTCTTCTCTACGCTTTAATATCATCCTTTTTTTTTAGTAAAAGATCCCTTGTTATTTAACTTCCTAACGTTTTCAAAATTTTTTGCTTAACTGTTGATCTGTAAGAGGTATGTAAGTTCACTTTTCAGGGAAACCTGAAAGCCAATTTCAACTCAAATGTTATTTATTACAACAGTCACACCCCGAGTACTAATTTAAAAAGCGACAGCCTATTTCTTCTCCTCTGACTTAAAAGAATCCTGATCTAACTCAAATTAGCCTTTTTTCTTTTTCAGTGGAGCTTCCTCTACCTAGCAGTTTACACTTTGCTGTTACTCCTAACAGTTTACATATGTTTTCAAAATGCACTCAAACATGATTAATATAACTGCTGCCAGACGTTACTTGATCAAGTGCAGCATGTACGCGTCGGTCTGGCTGTTACAGGGTACAGGAGACTACTCACGGCTCAAGACTTGGCCCTAGTTTAGACTTTGACCTTTGCAGGCACATGTTAGGAACTTGCATTTCCAAACATTAAAGTAGTCAAGTGGCAGATGCCAATCATCTACCGAAACTCAGTGAAAATTCATGATGTTATTAACAAAAAGAGGAGAGGACTTCATATTGAAATTATGGGTTTTACAGAAGTGACTCCAAGCCCTGGGCTTGAAAGAGGAAATGGATGTGGGTATCAAGGGTGTGCATGCCCATGCCCCCACCATGAGGAGCAAGACATACAAGTGAGTGTCAAAGGCTTTACTGAGCAATGACCAAAGGCAATGAAATCCATGTATGCTGTGCTCTCATTTTTATAGTTTACTCATTTCAGTGTGATCTGGCAGATGGTGATAATGGTTTCGTTAGATACTGCCTCTGACTGCAAGGGACGTGGGATTCAATGTTTATTACTGAAAATATTCTGACTCATCAAATTGCTGTTGTCTCAAAGTCTTTCCCGCACATCAAGTCTTTTTGTATCAAGACAGCAATGGAAGCCATAATAAATACAAGTATCTGTAGACAAATACAACTGTTATTATTTAGAAGACAAATATTTACAAATATTCTCCCCCATTACTTTACAGAAACGTTACAGGAGTGACCATATAGCATGTTCAACACCCCTTTTTTGGAAAAATCTATGTCTTGAGACAAAGCATGTTCTGTGGTAGGTGAACATATGGACTAGCTATAACTTCATCAGAGCAAAAAATACATCCAGCCTGACATCCTGTCCCCAGCCAGTGCCCAAGAGCAGATGCTCAGGAGGATTAAAGGAACAGGCAAACCTGAAATCGTGTTTTTCCAGAACATTCCCTCTGATTTCAGCCATGTGCAGCTGAGTGGTTTCCCAGTGTAGAAATGCCATCTTTGTGTTCAGTCCCCCAATGGATTTTATTTCTATGGATGTGTCTGATTGTTTTCTGAAACCATTCAGAATAGTTTGGTATACATTTTTGGTATCCATAACATCTTGCGATAACAAGGCTGACTACATCACAGACGTTTTTGCAATTTGGAGGAAAAGTACCTCCTGTTTGGTTTAAAAATATTGTGTTTCACTGTATAACCCCTAAATTTATTTTTCCCCAATGAAGTTTATATTGAGGATGGAGCGTTTCATCTGACTGCACCTAAGAATCCACATGGAATTTCATCCCTAAAAGAAATTCAGGGATAAATGTACTGTGGAAAAAAAAAAAAAAAAACAGACTGAAGACCAGACACATAGCACTGAACTGAGGCATTCTTAAATAATCCTTATGGAAAAAAGAAAAGGAGAAAAAAAAATCATGCTTACAATATTTGTTGTAAGAACTGCTAAAATTCGAGAAAATCTGAGGAAAGAAACTGCTTGCTAAATCCTGCACGCTGCTCTAGAAAGGTGGGATGGCTTCCCGCTTTCTAGGTATTTGTGCTCCAACTGTCGGTCCCAAGAATAAAGGGCCAAAGAAAAGACTTAACCTTTATAGATTCTTTTGTTCTTCTCAACAAGAGATACAAGTTAAGACAAAGTTAAGGGTAAAAAAAAAAAAATGCATAGCAAAGTCAGCCCTATTTTTGTTTTACACTTCGCTTCAACCCCATTCTTCAAAACAAAGGGTGATAGCAATATTAAACTGAACGGCAAATTTATAGAAGTCATCACTCTGTTGCAACTTTGCCAAATAAATAGATGTAATGGCTGTTACTAGAATAAAAAGTATTAAATTCTAAATCTAAGAATATTGAAATATAATTAAAATTTAACATTTTCAAGGGAGAAAATAATTCAGTGAAGTAAAAAACAAACCAGCCCAGCATTTTGTACTTTATCACAATATGACACACATCACAATGCAAATTCTGATGCATATTTACTCCTCTGAAACAAGTGTCTATATTGACATGCACTGTTAGGGCTTTTATTATGAGAAAATGCTTTGGCTTTTATTATTTTTCATCAAACCTGATCCGTGCAGCTTGGAGAATACATTAGGACCCCAATCAGGTAAGCACTTTTGTACTGACTTAGCTTTTGTAACTCTGAGATCCACTGAAGTTTACGGGACTACAGGATAAGATAGGCACATAAGTAAGTGTTTACAGGGCTGGAGCCGAGGAAAGGCTCATCAGTGAAAGAAAACTCTTTGTTTATATACATTTGAAGCAGACCAATTCATGCATTTATAAGTTCAGAAAGAAAGTTAGTCATTCAGTTGGTAACAATGCAAAGTTTTATATCTGAAGAGGCACTTCTTACAAGTATAGCAATTTTAAATTGTGGTAATCTCGCTTCTGTTGAGAGCATGACACAAGTCTACGTAAAAGAGGAACGTTACAAAGGAGCTTTGCTACGCTGATATTTTTGAAAGATCTCTGCCTGTGAGGCTATTGCCATCAACAACCCTGCTGTATTTTAGGTCCAGTATTAATCCATATTAAAAGCATACTGGATTTGAAGAGGAAGTTTCCTGCTTGCTCAAGTAAGGCACAGGTCCTACAAGCCTCTAATTTATTTTAAACCCCTTTTGGGACACAGTTTGTGGCACAACACTGTAATAGGGATTAGTGTTTCTAAAGCTGCCTGTTTAAATAGAAGAAATGCATCTTGGTAGTGAATGCACATTTCATCGGTATCAGAAAGATACTGTCAATTAATTCTCGTCTTGAATTTCATTACTCCCTAAGTACCATTATTTATGGCAGTCTCAGGATGCCTGGAACTTGAATCTGCTTTTAACTTAATGCTATTTTACTGTGGACCTCTGAGCTCCCCTCTGCTTCCACGCACAAGTTCAGCAGTACATCTGCTTTGACAAACAGGGCAAATCATTGTTTTCCTCTGCGACCCTGTAAAAATTTTCAGCAGCAAGCAGAACACAAGAGGTGAACAGCAGTTCAAGTCGATCAGCTTGCACATCGGAAAGTGAGCATCTGAAGTGAGCAGTTAAACTTACTGCATTCGGGAAGGACTTTCATTTTGCAGCCAATCAGCAGCTGGCTTAAGAAAGTTTTCCACATCGAAAATTAATCAAGATGAAAATGCAACGAGCTGAGCTCCAGCACGTGAACCTCCATTAAGGGATTCTGGTGACATCACAGAGCCTGAAAACAAAAACTCAGGTAAGCACCAGAATGCCTCAGATGCAATTCTAACCGTGGGATTCAAAAGGTGCTTTTTTTACATTTTAACAAAATACATGATCAACAGTACACAATGGGCAATAAAAATGCAGTCGAGAAAAAAAATCTAATGGAGAAAACAGACATTTAACATTTTCTCCTACCTTACTTCAGTATGTACAGAACAAATATAAATCAAAGCCTCATTTCTTCTGTATTCCTGTTCTCCTGCTGTTTTATAAACTTCTCCTTCTCCTCATTTGCTATGACATTTCAGCAATTGAAAATTATTTACAGTGTAGAGAAGACGATGGGGGGCAGGGGGAGCAGAAATCACTTGCAGGCCTGGTTCTTGCTGCCTTTAAATATGCTCAAGAGGTTTCCATGTTTTAAGGGCAAAAGGAGTATCTTTTAAAGTTAGTAAGAAAGTTTGGATTATATTGTAACTTCTGCAAACTATACATCTGAAGGGACCACATCTGATTACGTGTATGGCTGGACCAGTTCTTGCCAGTTCTGACAAATACAAATCACACAACTTCACCTGAGCGGCTGCAATGCCCCAAATTAAGTCTGTGGCTATCCTCTGGATTGACCTAGAATTTTTTTTATTTTATTTTTTTTGACATAAACTGATATGGATGCACTACTTTGCAGAGAAAATAAAGGGTGGATTGCAATTTTCTGAAGTCCAAGTTAGGGAAGATAAATAGGCAATGAACCATTGTAAAACAAGTGCCACAATAAGGAAAGAAGACAAAAGGAATTACTAACACTGAACTTCTTGCTAGCTTAAAGCTGTTGATAATGCTTAAAATTAAATCAGACCTGCAGCATAAGCAGAAATTAATCAAATATTCTGACTATTCCCTGCAAGACAGGCAGCGCTGCATAAACTGCTGCTGCAAAGAAAGAAATAAAAACCATGCATTGTAGCTCCTGAGTAAAGAAAGGAAGCATATCCACTTGCTTCAGTATCGGTAAAACTCAAAGGTGCTTTCTGCACATTCACCCACAAACACACACTTGCATCCTATTTACAGTGGACATTAGACTTCATTTCCTTAGAAAAAAAAATCAGGGAAGAATAAGCAGGTCGTACACTTAAGAAACCAAAGTGCGTACACTGGGTGTGCTGATGAGAGAATTGTTCTGTAATATTACTTGTAGATAACAAGAACCTTTAGTGAATAACTAAGAGCAGGAGCATACGCGCTGTGCAGCCCATTTATATGTCAAGTCTATTGACATGTAAGATAAGGAAAACCACTTCATTAGCTGAAGACCAGAAGACAAATTGTACGTCTAGTAATATAGTCATTTTATTATTATTATTTAAAGGTACTATAACAGACAACACAGGGAAGATGTACTCCAGCCAGCCCCTGTAGAAGAAGTTGTCAGAAGCCGAGACTGAAAAGCAGCACAGCAAAGAGGCAGAGTTTTTAGTTCACAGCAACTGAAGCAGCCAGACTAATTCCTGTGTGCTAAACCAGTGCACGTTCCTGCTAGCGGAACGGTACCGCGTATAAACATGCTAATACAAAAGTACGAGAACAATACAAATGTAGTTTGAAAAAAGCACTTTGTCAGGCACAGACTGAAAAAGGGCTTAAATTACAAATGGGCCCATACACTACAAGAAATTATAGATGTATTTTTACTGATGAGTACATGGTAACAGTAAGTTACCTTCAAAGTACAAGGTGGATAAAGTCATAGCTACAGATGGACCCAGAAGAGAACTCCAAGTCTGAACAGCTGGAAGCATTATGGAAGTTCAAATCTCAAATTGAACCAAACCAAAATCCCAGATCTGAGCACATTGTGGGCTAATTTCAGATTTACAGAGTTCACCTTTAGCAAAGAACCTCATCTTTGAAAGGATTAAAGTCAGTGCCATATTCTGCACACACATGAACTAGTTTTCAGACCTTGCAAGGTTCCTTTCTATTAGGTCACGTCTCTGTCATTTCCCCTCCTAGTCTTTTCTGAAGTTCTTTCCTACAACTGCTTTTGATATTTTACCTTTTTCCTCTCCTTTCTGGATGCACAGACTGCTTTTTTGATTTAGCCAATTTATTAGCATGCCACTTCACATGGTCTCCTTCCTATTATGTCACGTTCCTGCTTTTATTTTGAAATGCTTTGATTTAATCTCAGATCATGTGCTGACATGAGCATCTTTAAAAACTCTCCTGGAGAGAAGTCAGGATTGCTATGGGTTTGTGAAGTAATAACTGCCATGAGGTGAAAAGAACACAACCCCAAAATTTCCAAGCATCCCGTTTCAAGGGATTGTTTCTGAATTACACTGAAAAGATGAATGACCTGAAGTTCAGAAAACATGCTGAGCATTAAAGGCTAAAAAAATTACACTATATAGCATGTAAGAAACTTAGAGAAAGGGAAATAAAAATACCACCAGAGTGAAACAGTCATAAAACATAAAATTATCACTAACTCAGTAAAGAAAGGAGTATCTGTGCTTTTGAGATGCATCTATATATAAGAATGAAAGAAACACCTGAGATGCAGGATACTACGACTATCTATCTACCTAGCCTTCAGAAGAGGGGGGGAAAAAAAGCTTAAAAATATTTAAAGGGAGAAAAAAAGAAGGCACTTTCCCCCTAGCTCTCCTTCCTCCCCTCCCTTTTTTCTTTTTCCTAAAGAAACCATGTGTGCAACTTTTTTTTTTTGGCCTTTTTTGTTGTTAAATCTCCTCAGACAGTTTCCCAGGATGCACAGCAGTTAAAGAAACACCTTTATTTCCCCAGCCTATTCTTAGCTGCCTAAACCATCACTGCCTCAGTAAACACTAAATCAAACAGTTAACCAATAACATGTGCTGCTCATTAGCAGTGCCTTAAGCTCACCTGTATTGTTCTGTTTCTTTAAAAGGGCAACATTCAAAGCACCCTTCACCCTAAGAAGCATTTTATTTGAGTTGTTATTGCTGTAAGCAGGAACCTAGCTGAAGGAAATGTTAATTTTTTAAGGCCGTCTACGAAGTTTAAAAGCATTCTTTTAAAGAAAAGGCCCAAATAAAGAAAACTGTGAACACGAACAAGTGAAAAAAAAAATATATTTGATGGCAGAGAAAATTCAATAATGTAGTATGAATACCTTACAGAAAACAAGAATTCCACTAATTATTCTTAATGTTGCCAATCTGCATCTTTAAGGGAGGAAGAAACTTTACAGAAAAAAAATCAGCCTATTTCTGTTCTTCAATGTCAATATCCACTATGAGGTGTGTTCAAAATTGTGCATCTTAAGAGCCAGGTCACTTCAGTTTTAAATACTCTCAAAGTTAAACCACATGCTTTGCTACTTTGTGCTTAAGTCAAAGGAGGAATGAAGTGCATCTCCTCCTCGGAGACTCAGTGCAAGCTTTAAGCTATAAGGATGCACCAAGTCTCCGAGGAAGAGATGCACTTCATTATAGTTTAAAGACCTCTGTCCCCTGAAACACTGGTATCTGCTGCAGCCAGAACACCGACATAAGCAGATGCACAGTAAAAAGAAACACTGCTATGAGAAATGAGATCCAATTCAAGCTTTTCCTTCGTCATGCTAATAGAATCTGTCTCCAAACACTAATCCATCTAGCCCTTGCGCTTTTTGCTAGATCCCTAGCCCACAGGTGTGTGCTTGTAAGTCAATCTGGCCATGCGAATGTGACTGAATTTGTAGTTTCTTCTTATCCTTTTTTTAAAAAAAATTATCTTATTTTAAGCAAGCCAATATTGTGAAAAGCCCGTTTGTGGATGCTATTACAGTTGGGGTTAATTATCCGTTAGAAGACTACTTTTGTAGTGTGGGGTGAACTTGCAATGTTTTAAGTCTCGTTTGAGAGGAGAACTGCTATGTAAAGATCTTTACTTGCATGTCTAGTTGTGTATGTCTTTGGGCAAAGCATTTTATTCCTTTGAAGCTTCTTTCTAAATAGAGGAAAAATAATACTTTCGTCCTCCCAAGAAGGTACTGTGAGGATGAGATAATTAAGGCGTTCTCATTCTGATGTGATGATAGGAACAGAGAGAGGACTACAAATGTAAGCAAATAAGCTATGTTGATCCGGGGCAGATGAACAGAGTGTGCATTTGTACACAGACTCAACCAAACAAATTGCAAACAGCATATGTAGTCTCAAAAATAATCTGTAAATTGAACAAAAATGTTTATAGACAATGCTGTAAGCAATCTCAGCCCTGTGTAAACACTGAGAAGCTCTCTATTTAAAAGGAATGTATATGCTTAACGGACAATTAGAACCCAAACAAAGCCATCAGGCACAAAAATCAGAGCAGGCAGGACTGCAACACTGAAGGCCCGACCCATACGCATCGATGGTAGCGGGAATCCTGACTGCCTGTGCGGAAGAACAGGTCAAAGCAAATCCAGTGCTGGAGTGCACAAAAGCCAGAAAAACTGAGAGGCAGGGGTGGAGGGACCTTGATTTTGGCTTAGATGTGTGAACAGCATAGCACGCACTTCAGCAACAACTTTTTTAGTCATCTATACATCAGAGGATCTTTTTCGCTTTTTTTCCTGGGCAAATGCAGTTTGTATTATTACTTTCACCGCTGCTATTTCGCGTTGTTCAGCAAAACCTACCAGTCAGATATTCCAGTACAGCAGCCATGTACACCGGAGCACCAACACCAATTCTGTACTTTGGGTGGCCTTTCTTAATGTAACGTAGCATTCTTCCAACAGGGAATATCACCCCAGCCTTTGCGGAGCGGGAAGTCTTGGTTGACTTCTTCTTTCCACCCCTGCTGGACATTTTGTCTGTATTAGGTCTGGAACAGCACTCTATATATTAGGAAGAAAGAAAAAAAAAAAAGAAAATATTAAAGGTTATCAATAAGGACTGATGCTGTAATACCATATACTGAATTTCAAGACAAATCAGTATTTTGGGGTAGGCGATGCATTAGGGTACCTAAAATATACAAACAAGTTGCCTTTTTAAAAAATACACAAGAACCTAAAATAATTTTCCACAGAATGTTTACTTGCCATTGTAATCTTGGTATAATTTTATACAGTAAATATATAAGCCAGAGACATTACTTCCTATAAATCTGCTTTGGAATTACTTTTCTGAAATTCCTAGCAGATTAAACCCAGTACCATTAATGGAGCACAGAGTGACAACCTACCCAACGTAAAACAGAGCTTCTGCATTAAAGCAGAGGATGCTTTCTGCAAGGAGGCTGACGCAACCCTCTGCCCTCCGGGAAGAGCTCTCGACTGGGCATTTGAAGAGCTGTGGTAGGACTGTTATGCTCCTGAATAACTATGTTCCTAAGTAGGAAAAACTGTATCCACTACAGCTTTCATAACGTCACCTTCTGTAAAAACCCTAGATTTTCAAGCATGTGTGAATTTACAGAACAAAGACTTATGCGTGGCAAAATATATCTCCTGTACAATAAATGTCCTATTTTTAGAAAGATCTGAAATGGACCCCTTGAGATTTGATCGGAAACCAGCTATCTCCCCATCGAAGACTGCACTGCTTCAACACACCCTCTAGGAATCTGATGAGCTTCAGCCTGCCACTTCCCTTAACATAACAGTGGTCTAAACCCCCAGCAGATATCTGACAATTGTATCACAGTTCAGCTCGGTGAAGAAACCTACTGCTGATACAGCTGTCAAACATATATTTTTTTTTCCCTCTTTGATTTCTGCTCAGGCTGTAAATAGAAGCTGACAAATCCAAAGAGGTGGAGGGTTTGCAGGCTGTCAAGGTATCTTTGAAGGTTTAGGAATTAAGTCAGAGGACAGGAGGCAGTCCCCATCTCCCCCTCCCATGCATCTGAACTCTGGGGAAACCAGCGGCATGCATCGGTGATACACATACCTCCGTGCATCCTAGTTCTTTCCTTGCTGCACAAATCCCACCTAAGACAAATGCAAGTTTGCTGGTGCATGTTTAGATATTCCACAAGGAAACCTCTTTAAGCCTGCTTTCCCATCACACCATTTCTCTGCTTCCCTTTTTGTTTTTCTCTCATTTATTCTGAATTCTCTCCTTGTCCTTAGGAACCTGACTCTGTTTGCCGTACATCTGAAGCCACAACAATTGAGCGAGCTCAGAATTAGGCAAAACAGGTTCCCCAAACCCACTCCTAAGTCTTGCAACTTCTGTGCTGTGCTGACATGTCCCACAGTCTTTTAAATCTCGATGAGTCACTGAGATTCTGACTACAGAACTATCAAGTGGTGACCACTCGGGACAACTGAAGAAACATGAGTATCAAATGCTGCTTTTCCTTTCCGCTTCCACACTCCATTCGTCAGAGCCTATACCTGCATAGCGCATTAAGTGAAATAAATGCAATAGGCTTACAGCTTGTTAAAGGTAAACAAAATAATCCCATCTTAGTAGCTCAGATGAAAGTCACACTACGTTTCTGAAACTTGTGTCAAGAACCAGACAGGAAGCATTGGAAGGGGAAAGCCACCAAAAGGGCTCCTTCTCCTTTCCTCTGCTGTGAACTCAGATCCACAACTATTATTCTGCAAAGAGGACAAAAGCCAATTTTCTTGCCTTGGGGAACTGCCGAACTAGAGCTCGCAACTGATTGCAAAAAACTTCCATTTAATTGCATTTTCTCATCTAGTTAGCTTTGTCTTTGTTAGCAGGAAGGCTGGGTGTGGCTTTGAGTTGGCTATGGACTTTCTGCCAGAAATGTTTTTCACAGTTCATAATCCATTTTCATCAATACTACAGATGTTTAATCTCACTAGTATTAAGAAATTCACTGAAACAGACACAAGGGAAAGCAGGCATGAGAAATACCTGTGCTTCTAGCTTCTAGTAATTCCTTTGGTTTGTGACTGATAGGTGAATGATGAAAAACAAGATTTTTCTAGGGAAAACCTGCAAGCCTTAAGCAGTAAACTTCTATTAACCATTTGGCTTATGAGTTTATGGGATGGTCGGTATAGCTGGAAGAGAATATGGAAATCCTTACTTCCTGATTAGTTTTTTTTTTTCTTTGGGAAAGTGTCATCTAGCCATCAGCTGCTGTAGCATTTGGATCCAAAGATGAGTAAAGCATGGAGCAACACCAAATTACTGCCAAAGAGGCTCTGAAGGAGCTGGCATAACTACAGCTTACCCAATCTAAAAATCCAAATGGAAGACACACACAGATGGCTGTGCTGTAGCCGGTAACTGCAAGAGATGAAAGAGCACTGCCCTTTCATTTTCAGTTCCACGAAAATGACTATTCATAGAGAAGGAAAGGGAAACAAATGTGTACCGAACATCACTGTCTCTGGACACACATCACCTATGCCAAGCCATGCCAAGTTTGTTGTTAACGTACTGTCAGGTGTCATCGGTCATGCTAAATCAACCTCCCTTATATCACCCTTGAGCAAAACACTTTGCTGTTCATTTCCAACCTCTGCCATCTGGTGTTCAGATGATGTTCTGCCCTTTCACGTATTATTTCTACTTAATACTTTCAAGTCTCCTGTCATTTGTGGCTATCTACACCTAGAATCAGAGAATCGTTTGGGTTGGAAAAGCCCTTTGAGATCATCAAGCCCAACCGTTCCCCTAAGCCTGCCATCCCACCACTAAACCCTGTCCCTAAGCACCTCATCTGCCCAGCTTTTAAATCCCCCCAGGCATTCTCTCATTTCTCCCATTCGCTATTCTTAGCTGAGGGTTCCCAGGCGCCCACCCACCATCATTAGGCTTCAGAGTCCTTCCCCACCAGCCACCTTCCAACCAGCAGCCAGCTTCCTGATACAAGGCTCTGCCCTATAAAATGGTGTATTTTTTTTCTTTCATAATAAGCTTATTTTATCACTTCTGCAAGTTCTAGAGGTTAATTTCTCCCTTTACTTTATACTCCTGGTCACATTTCTCTCATTAATATTTAGGATAACCCTGGCCCTATCTTGAGAATTAATCTGGTCCTCTCATACTGTGTTTAAAGAGCTTTCCAGCTCTAAGTTTATTTGTGGGGAAAAGCTTTGCCTGAGCCAGAAAGGCAGGGAGCTTCCATATTGAAAAAAGCACAAGCTTCTGGAACTTTGAGTATTAGATGTGAAGTGCAATGAAGATGAGTTTCAAAGCTTCCCGTCTCAAGGATCCCATTTCTGCAACATGTAGTGAATCACTGTTTCTTTAGATGTTGGGGGTGGAGGGAGGGAAATTCCAATTAAGTTTCAAGTGCCACTTTTAATTTTGCCAATGATCTAATTTGGAAGGGGAAAAAAAAAGAGAGCCTGGCATGGAAGACTCTTCCGGGCTTAATTATGGATTGAGGATCATTACTTTGCAGAACCTGTTTGTCCTGCCTTTGAGCTGAGGGATGGCCCAACGAGCTCCCAAAGTCTCTTCTCTACTTCTAGTTCTCCAAAGCCAAAGAGAAGGGAAAGAGATTTCACTTGCAACAGCCACAAAAAAAAAAAAAAATCTATTGAAGTTAAATGTGAAGAGCATGGCAACAGATCAAAACCCAAAGAAAAACTGTGTGCCTTACATGTTCTCAAATGTTTTATCTTTGTAACACCAGAAACTCTGGAATGCTGCCAACATTAATGAACCAGAGCTGTTTGCTGAGTCACTGCTAGCCAGGAGATGAGGGAGGCAACCAAAGGGAACCTTATCACATGTGCCATAGCTCAGCCAAGATTTGAGCAGGACAATTAAAAAAAAAAAAAAAAAAAGCCAAAAAACCACCCACGGGCAATGACAGTCAATGGACCAGTCCTTTCCTTTCTTTCCCCTCTCCTGCCTTTGCCATAGAGTTACTGAGAAACTTTACCAAATACATTGCAAAGTCTTCAAAGATTTGCCAATAAAATTATTTTGTTTCAATGTGACAGTTTGCAAAATTATCACTGTGACAATCAGGGGATTTCAGTGAGGAGTCAACTTATCTAGGTCCACCTTTGACTTTGAATCAAATTCAATGCTATATTCCTCGGCAGCTGGGCTTGGACGCAGATCTCCCCAGTTGCAGAATTTAGCACCTGATTCATAGCCTTCTGAAAACCCCTTGAAGACTGCAGCAAGATTCATACTGCTTTTAACATCTCAGCATTCACAGAAGTGAGAATGTGATGGTGTACTAATTTGGCTTACAGCAAAGGTTCAAGCTACAAGGCTCCTCTGCCGGCAGGTCTTTGCAAGCCAGAAATACAGTTTCTAAGAAACAAAATTAATATTAAGGTACAGCAATGAAATCACCATGATTAACATTTTTCTGTTTGAAATTGGCTGTGGTAACTCTGGCTGGCCATATTTTTCTGTGTGAAGACAGATATTCCACTGAACCACGCTTTCAAATACCATCTTCCATTTAAAATGCGCATAGGCATCTGTTTTTCTGAAAGGTTTAACATCACATAATTCTGAAAGCACAGCCTGCACATCCCGGTATAGCTAATTTCCAAATACCAGTTCTTCATTAGCTCAGTCAACTTGACACTTTTCATCAAACAGCAGTAATAATCTCCGCCCCCCCCCCCCCCAATAGTTTTCAGGTACTGGTTCTTATTGACTTCACAAATTCCTATGAATGTAACTGCTGTTAGGCTGGGACTGTTCTGGTTGTGGGCTTACACTGGTGTATGAAGAGCACTCAGCAAACAGATGGTTAAATGTAGAGCTACACGGTCCCATCAGTAAGTGTCGTGGAATCCAAGAGACCATTACTACAATAGGATAAATACTAAGACTTAGTAATTACTTTTCACTTCTTTCCAGTACAAAGACTAAGCTGGAAAGTTCATTTTTGTATCACGAGAGATTAACTGCAACGCTATTTTCTTTCTGTTGTTTCAAAAGATTAACAATGTAAGTGCTGCCATTCCCTCTTAAATCTTTTTAAGTACTATTATTACAGCCGCTCGATGAACTCTTTTTGAAAAGGTGCATTTGAATTTGCTTTGACAACTAACTTGCTCTGCTCTTGGCTAATCAGAAGCTAGTTTGGCATATTTGTAAGATGCACTGCTCGTCGAGTCGGTATAAAATGGTCTCTAATAACGCTTGCCTGGCACAACAGTGTCTCAGCCTGTGACTGTGGTTTCTAGGTGTGACAGTAGTAAGAGAAGAGCTAATCACTCGGTTAGCATTTGATCTGACGCGGTTGCAAATTTTCACTTAAATGCTTTATCAAAGCAGCAACTGTGGTCTGGAACAGAGAGAGGAGTGAAAGCAGTTGTGAAACAGCCGTTCCAGCACTACGTTCATCTCTCATTTGAAAAGGTAGCACCATACACACATTTATTTTCCCTTGGAAAACTGAGAACATTCCTCATCCAGGAATGACCAACAGATGTACTTCCTACTGAAGATTAATAAGACTAAGATTCCCATAGTGATAATGTAAAAGATGGGGAAAAAAGAGGAACAACATTTTCACAAAATCTGTGCAACAGTATTTTGTTTTGCACACAATCGTATTCAACTGGCAAAAGCCCCCCCCCCAGCATCTGAAACCCCAAACCAAATATCCCCTTAATGAGCAAGCCTCCACTATGAACAGTACTGGGAGCACGACAACAGTTTTAGCTGGGCATCCTGCCACCAATAGTCAGGAAAACGTAAATACAATTGTCTTCACTGACCACTGCTGGGAGTACTCGCACGAAATCAAGCCCATTGGTGCATTATAGCTTTTTGTATGCTAAGTAGGAAGCATAAAATTTGATACAGGACCTTAAATCACTGGCCCAGGTAGGAATTCAATGCTCAGGAAAACTGTTTTAAAGAACATTTTGAATACTTTTTTGCCCCTTGACATTTTTGGAAGAGAGCAAAAACACAATAAAGAATTCACGTGGTTGCTTCCGAGGCAAAATCCAGCTGTAGGAGGAAATTTAAGATAGGTGCTATACTGCTGAGGGAAGCGGACGCAACAACTCAGCCCAGTGGAAGGCCACGAATGGTGCGATTCTAGCATCGCTGCTTTTGGAGCAAGGACCACGAGCTGAGCCCTGCCCATCCTCTCTTTAGGAACAGTCTGGGTAAGGAACTATAACCTCTTGATGCATCTGTAGGCTCTTCCCCTGACAAGCAAGCAAGCACTGCACTCTGTCCACAAACGCTGCGTGTTTCATTTCAGATTTTACCTCTAGGAAGCACTGAGCTGACAAAACTGAACACTCAGGGCACTGCCCGCTGGGTGAATATCCCTTCTCCTGAGGGAGGCTCTCTCTGGAGGCTCTTTTTTCCCCGTTGTGGCATCAGTTCCAGATTCCTGCTCCTTTATCCCTACCCTATAACCTTGCTGAGGCAGGACCACCCTTTATGGGGAATGGACAACAGGCCTTGATCCTGGTTGGCAGAGTTGCACAAAATTACTTCTGAATTTCTTTGAGAGCACAAGATTTTGACCATTCTTCGGGAATATGGCTGTATCACCTATCTTACCAAGAGAATGTCTTTTATCAAAGCTCATTGCTGTGAACTGGAATTTCACCTGCAGAACCAGGCAACTTCTAAAGACAAATTTAAACATGTCAATTTATTTCAAGGCTAAGTTTGCAGTGGTGGATTTTTCTTTTTGCTAAAGCTGATCTATAAAATAAGCAGTGCTTAAGCACTCTTCCTATAGTACTGTCATTAGGCCAAACTCTAGTCTTACTACTGGTTTTTAGATCAGTTATGGCTTAATCTGCACTGTCAACATTTGGCTTTACTGGCGACCAGAAGGGTACGCCTCACAGACAGCAAAACAAAGTTACTCTTTAGGGACTCAGAAGGCCTAGGGAATTTCAGTGCAAAAGGTTATGAGACCTAACACAGCAAAACAACGTGCAACCATTACTAAATAAACAACAGTGTAATTTCTTTCCTTCAGAACACTTAAAAAAAAAAACCAAACCACACAACACATTGGGGAGTTTTCTAGGGACCACTTGATACAAAGTCTCTCATACCCAACTGCATTAAAATACATTTTGCAAAGCAACTGTAACTGTCTCGCTCCCACCTAAATCTTAGGCTGTACCTAAGAACCCAGGTTCTGTTTTTAATTGCTCGCTTGCCCCTCAGCTCATTTATTTCTTCTACTCTTAGGAATGGGGGAGGCAGTGGATCTGCAAAGTTCCCTACAGACCTGTTGCTAAGTGACAGCCACACACAGTCCTGGGGAAAAGATGGTCGTTCATTTGTATGGTCAAGAGCTAAATAACAAGCCTCATCCAAATACATTGCAACAACCGGTCTCCTCCCTGCAACATAAATGAAGCAACCTCAGTTGTACACCACCCTGCTTGCATACGAGCTGGTTCCAACTGCCGGCTTCAGATGGAGCTTCACCGGCCTTCTGCAACTTACTTTTAAAAATTACAGAAGAAACAAAAGGCTTACAGGAAGATACAAGTTACAGAAGCGGTTTGTTCCCCTTACACCCACAAACCCGTCAGTCGCCGGTCTAAATCCAGGCGCTCCTGTGAAACACCTTGTGCCGAGCCTTAGGAACCTGCATTCACCTGCGTCTTGCAGCACTCGCAGTCCCCCACGAGGAACACCCACACCCAGACAGTCCGTATAGGTTGCTCAAATCCTGCAGGCAGACATATTGCAGACTATACAAGAAGTGACAGTTCCAAAAGAATAAGGGGCCCCGTTCCGAGCCGAACATTTATTTTTACCGCTCTTGCAAGCCTTTGCTTACGGTTTTAAAAATGCCGTTTGGCTTTTTTTGGTTTTTGGTGGTGGTGGTGTTTTAATGAAGTCATTCACATGTGGCAGGTAACTTTTATGCCAGGGTTTCCTCACCCCGAAACGAAACGCACCGAAGACACGTCCTGCTGCTTCGCCCTGGCGCTTTCCGCAGTCCCTCCGGATTATCCTCTCCTGCCCGGTGACCCGAGGGGGCGAAGCCGACAGAGGAGCCCGTGCGGGGGCCTTAGGGCAGGGGGATGCGCGGGCCGGCGGCTCGGCACCCCCGCCGGCCCCCGAACCCACGGCGCGGGGCCAGCGCCCGCGGGGCCCCTCCGGCCGCCGCACCGCAACCCAGGGGCGGACTCAACCGAAGGAAAACCCCGCTGCCACCATTTCCCGGGAGCGGGGTGGATCTCCTGGCTTCACCCCCGCCGCAGCACCGAGAGGCAGAACCGGCAGGCGCGGCCCGGGCCCCCGGGTTTCCTCAGGGGAGGGCGGGGGACAGGACCCCACCGCCCTCACTGCCCGCCCCGGCCGGTTCGGGGCCCCGGGCACGGCGGGCCGGCTGCCAGCCCGCCGCGGCACAGCCCCCCCCTCACCCTCCCCCGCCGCCCCCGGCCCTTCCCCACACGGCGGGCGGCCCTGCCTGAGGCGGGCGCCCCGCGGCAATGACTTACGGCGCGGCCTCCGGCGGCAAGATGTCTCCCGTCGGCCGGCGGCGGCCCCGCTCCCGCTGCCGCTGCCTCCGCTCCGCCCGCGGGGCCAACGGGAACGGCTGGACGGGCTGGCGGCGGGCTCCCACAATGCCCCGCGCGCCCGCGCGTCACATCCCCCCGCCCTCGCCCCTCACGGCGCCGCTCGCCGCGGCGGCCGCCTCGTCCCGCCCCCCCCCCCCCCCACGCTCCCGGGGGGGGGGGGGGGGGCCTCGCCTCAGCGGCGCCCCGGGGGCCGCTCGCCCCGCCGCCTGGCAGCGGTGCGGGGCCTCCCGCCTCGCCGGCCCGCGGCTCCCGCAGGCGGGGGGTGGGTGGCGGCCCCCGGCTGCCAGGCGGGCGCCCGGTTGGAGAGCCCGGTCCCCCCCGCGGCTGCTCCCGGGCCTCCTCTCCCTGCGCCCGGCCAGGCCATTGTGTGCAGGCGCGATCGCTCTTAAATGCTCGGCGGCGAGCGAGGCAGGGCGGGAGGGCAGAGCCGGGGGGTAGCGCCGCGTTCCTCCCGAAATGGAAGTTTCTCGTTCGGGGAGGGAAGGGAACCAGCGGCGGGATCGTTGCTGCGGTGGGGAGGCGGACGCGCTCTGCCCGCTCCCCTGGCGCTGCACAGAAGTGGCTCGCTGCCATTTTATCAAGGCCCCAGATGGAGCTTTTGGAGGAACTTGAGCATGGGAGGCGCGGATGGCCCCGTGCGCATCTCGCTGGGTTGGGAGAGCCGCCTTGCTGCTGCCCCCCGCTCGCCCGCCCAGCCGGCACCCCCTCTCCTCGCCCTCTCTCCTCTCCCACCTTCTTCCAGTTGCCTTCCCCACCAGTGGAAGAGGGCGGCCGCCGCCGCGGCGGGTCTTGGCTGTGGGACAGACCAGTCGTAACAGATTGCCTCTGCGTTTGGGACCAGAGGAAGCTGGGGTTTTGGGTGGCATGGAAGACTCCTGACTTGCCAGCGCTCCCAGGCCCTTCCACCGCCTCCGCCTGAGCAGAGCATCCCCTGTCTTCAGCGCCCAAAGCAGGATGCCAGCCCGTAGCCTCGTCCCCTTGCTGTTCTTTCATGGCTAGAGCTATGACAGGTGACGGTGGCATCGTGTCATTGCAACTACCAACAGCTGGTAGAGGCAAGGAGCTTCCCGCTCTTCTCATCAACCACCCTGGGCTCCGTCGCTCCTTCCTTTGCTCGGTATCAGCACATAACTCACAGTACCTTCGTCGTACGACATAGAAAGCAGAAAGGAAGAAAACGGTTTAAAGGAAGAATGAAAAACGGGGAACTGGGGACAGGCTGTGGTAAAACACGTGGGGCTGATCTGAGAAACATCCCTTCAGACAGTGTTTCTGAAATAAGGGGTGAGAAGATGTAGTACACGCAGGGCTGCCTGCAAGGCGTGTGGGCTACAAAAGCAATGCTGTGTGCAATTCCACTAGCCAAGCTCCGGCATTGTAATTGTGCTGTTCTCATCCATATAAATGGCCGGGCTTGGTCTGGTTTATAACGCAGCTGAACTCTGCCCAACCAAGAGATCTCTCTCTGTTGGTCTCTGTACAGCACACGGTCAAATGCAGCCTTGGCCTGACTGCATTCCCCGGGTGCTGTTGTAACCCAAATCTGCTCAGACACGGTTTTGCCTGACAAAGGCTCCCTGCTGAGTGAGGTACCCTATGGTCCCTGATTGCCCTTACCCCAAGGATATGGATATGGATACAGTACTTACTAGGCCATCTGCCGTGGCTCCTCTACACAGCTGAGGACACGCTCGGCTTTCCCTGTGTTCCCATCCACGCACACCATCTCCCTCCCACCTCCTCCTCCTCCTCCTCCTCCACGGCCACAGCGGAGCTCTGCTCCCTTTTTGCTTGCGGGCAGCGCTGCCCACCCAGTAACGCTGCTCACCCAGTAACGCTGCCCACCCAGTAACCCTGCCCACCCAGTAACGCTGCCCACCCAGTAACCCTGCCCGTGTGCTGTGCAGGGCACTGCACACAACGGGTCCGCCCATGCTGGGCTCTTCCCACTCCATTCTGCTGTTGCCCACGCACATTTTATTTAAAAGAAAAACCCCAAACAACCCCCAAATACCTCTGTTGGCGTGATGAGCTGCAAAGGCCCAGGTGGAATTTAAAGAACCCACAACATCGTCTAACGGGGTTGATATGAGGTGAAGGGAGCTGACCGACAAGGGCAGATAGGAGGAGTTATCTGGGACAGCAGCGTAGGCCGCCTTCTGTGCACTTCTACTATCATCGTTCAGTTTCTCTGTTTTTTAAGGGAAGTCTCTGGATTTTGTGCTTTTGAAGAAAGCCTTCGAAACACAGTTGGTGAGAATTTCTGGAGTGAGAGCTGCCTGAGTCTGCAGGGGGTCTGAACAATTTGTCCGCGGCACAGGATGGAGCCTAGCGCTAGCATGGAGGCTGCTGTTGATCATTTTAATGTTGACATCAACTGGCTCGCCTCCCACCAAGGCGCGGGTTTATCACACTGAACAACCTCTGGGGCTGCAAAGGGCGCCCATTTTGAAAGCACACAGCGTGCCACGGGTGTCTAGAAGGGAGCCTTGCTGCAAAAGCCTGTGAAACGACACTACATAAACTACCTCACTAAACCAAACCCTGGCTTAGATTGTATTCCCTTTGCCAGTTTAGTGATGTCTTTAGTTATATCTAGAATGATAAAAAGCACCTTTCCAGAGCTCCACTGTCTTTATGATTAATATAAACAGTTCATATTCTTACATTCTTGTATTCTTACTTCATTTTGACACCCTGCCTCCCTAATCAATTTTAGCAACCTCGGGGGGCTATTTGCAGAAGATAGTTCTGAGTGATTGAGAATATAAACGCCTAACTTGTTTATGCAGCATAGGTGGCGGGGAAGGAAATATTACTTGGGAGGGGGCAGAGCAGTGTGGGAAGGGTTGTGGCTGACAGTAATCCTCTTAAACTTAGATAAGCATTTTCACTTTGGGGTAGCTATCTCAATTCTGAATGCGTCACCTCATTTGTCATTGGTGTTTATTTGTCATTGTGTGTTTATTAGATTGGATAGTCAGAAGGTATGTCCCGGGTTACTTCAGTTTGCTGGTGTGCCCAGCCAGCAGATCCCCACTGAATCACAGAATCACAGAATCACAGAATGGCAAGGGTTGGAAGGGACCTCGGGAGATCACCCAGTCCAACCCCCCTGCTAAAGCAGGCTCTCCTAGAGCATGCTAGACAGGACTTCGTCCAGGCAGGCTTTGAATATCTCCAGAGAAGGAGACTCCACAACCCCCCTGGGCAGCCTGTTCCAGTGCTCTGTCACCCTTAGAGTCAAGAAGTTCTTCCTCATATTCAACTGAAACCTCTTATGTTTCAGTTTGCACCCGTTGCCCCTAGTCCTGTCGCTGGACACCACTGCAAACAGACTGCTTCCGTCCTCTTGACTTCCGCCCTTAAGATATTTGTAGGTGTTGACGAGATCTCCTCTCAGTCTCCTCTTCTTCAGGCTGAAAGGTTTTCCTTCCACCTTCTCATCAAGAGAAAGTGCAGGTTCCTCAGGCAGGGCCTCCTTCTCCGGAGGGGTTTTCTGGACCTCCTCCAGCTGCTTGGTCTTTTCTCCTCTTCGCAGGCTACGCCACTAACCCATGCTTCAGTTAACTCCTTACAGTCGGGTTGCAATCACCCATATATGTCCCTGTAATGCGCGTAACGCTCTTGATATTCTTGCATTCTCCGTCAGATGAGCACAGCGACCTCGGACCAAATCCAGTCAGTGCTCGCCACGCTCTTAATGCACCCCACAGACCCAGTGTCTGTCCCAGCGGGGTGGTAACTGTGATGTCCAGGGAGCTGACGCTGCCCTTCCAGCAGATTGCTGTAACCCACCGCGGTTGTTACCATGTTGAGAAATTCCTCAC
The DNA here is from genome assembly GCA_017310255.1 of Butorides virescens. NCBI lineage: Eukaryota > Metazoa > Chordata > Aves > Pelecaniformes > Ardeidae > Butorides > Butorides virescens. The sequence goes on from JADKXX010005095.1 coordinate 55,387, forward strand.
TGCAGTACCTGAATGTGCGTGGGACCGGTCTCTACCTCTCTTGCCCTTCGCTCTGGTTCCCAGCTGCCATAAAGATACGCAGCTTCGCCGTTATTCAAAATTAGCCCGTCAAGATCAGGGGCTTTCTGTACAGTGTGTTTTGATACCTGTTTCACGCAGGGTCGGAGCCACTGATCTCCAGGATCCCTTTTAATCTCCATTACCCAGCCAAACAGAGAGCTGCACTTTGGTTTCCAGCACGCTTCAAAAACTGGCAGCTGGCTTGGTCGAAGCGAGCTGCTGTTTTACACTCGGCCTTTACCTACCACAGGTAGATAACTCCATTTTCAGATAGTCACTCTTTGCTTTGACATCCAAGTCATGAGAATTTTCAGGAGATTCCCCCTCTTCTGAGCATGGAAAGCAGTTATTTCCTCCTGCCTTGACGTTCTCAAGGCACCGTCGACTCTATGTCATTGCCAGGCGCGTGGTTGTAGAGCAGAAGGGCCAGCCGGTGCTAATATGTTATGGTGAGATTAATACTTCCAGGGCACGAGAAGTGGATGTCTGGTATTCATTTCCCAGGCTGGTAGGCAGAGATAAGTTAGTACAGATAATTCTTTTGTTCCAAGTTTTTGTAGGCAGGCTACCTTTTATTTTTTTTCCAAAAATGAAATTTGTGCCAACCAACTTTTTCAAATATCTGTGCCGTTTTAGTAATTGCTTTCTTCTAGAAAAATACCAACTATGGAAATTTTTATCAATGCTTATGCCCCCTAGCAAAAAAATACTTAATAGCACTGCCAATGTTTTAAATAAAATGTCCCTTTTTTTCGAAAGGATGGCAAACTTTTTTCCATTTTAAATCTGGAAAATGAGAGCCACTGTGATAATTGCACTTTTCAACCCAGGTTGTGAAGTCAATCGTACAGCTCGTGAACGCTGGCACTCAAAGAAAATGCCCAAATCTGTGAAATCACAATTAGTCGGTTAATTAGGGGTAATATTAACCTCTGATATAACGCCTTTCAAAACCTGCTTCTTCCAAATAAAAGCCAAACGCTGTTGGGAGCTATAAAGTGGGTAGCCTGGCAGCGGTGACATCAGGTGATGTAAACGCTTGGTCCCGGCGGTGTGGAAGAGGGGTGCTCTAAAATAAAGCTGAAGCAGCCTGGAACGCCGTGTGAACCGGCAGCCTTGTCTGCCCCTCGCGCGGCCAGCTGGGAGCATGACCCCATCCCAGGCTGCGCATTATGCCAAGCTGATCCTTCTCTTCTGGAATTCAAAACTGCCTCTTGCCTGACTGCATTTTTAATGTCGAGTGGCTGGGGAGAGTTCTGTGTTATTGTGCAAAGCGAGTATTAAATCTAAGAGCTATGATTTATATTATTAAGTCAGAGGATTCAAAATTACATCCCATGATGATGTGCTCAATGGCTCCTGGTAGATGGTGAAAAGCTTGGTGGATAGTCCTGTAGTAATAACTCATATTTCTTATTTTTAGTTATTAAATCCCATTGCTTCCCCAACATTAATTTTCCATGTAAGCAATAGCTATAGTTGCCAGAGGGATTTTATATAATTGCAGATGGTAGGAGCCATAGTTGGTAATTGCAGAAATGCAGAGGGAGATGGCCAGGAGATGATCTTCTATTAAGATGTGGCCGTTGCTATGGAATACTTCGCTAACTGCTGTTCTGCATGAGAGCGCTACGATACATCATTTCAAATAAGAGGTTATTTTTAAAGCGGACCCATTTCTTTGCCTGCAAAAGCAAAATCAGATCACCCCTCTGGAGGATATTAATTAAAAAAGCTCCTGTGCCGGACAACAGATATTATACAGAATATAGTTCATGAAGGAGTCATGAGAATTAGAGTCCACCATAATACCAGGAGCAATGAAATGCTGTTGCATCCATCTCAATAGACAAACCCTACTCTTTAAATTAAACAAAACTTCCCTTGCAAATGCAAAGATCACCAACTGGCTCAGCAAACAGAAGCTTACTAGAGGTTCATGTCCTCGGTTTAAACTGAACTTTGGGAATTCACTCCTACCAGGGAGACCACTGTTTCTTCTGCTTCTCTTGAAGTACATTCTCTGTGCAGAGAGAAGGGTGCTGAGCAAAGAAATGACAGTGCTGAATGCTTGTTTGCAATGGACACAGAAAAACGAACCGTGCCTGCATGTTCGTGTCCAAAGGAGCGCCAAGTGACACCGTCACCGTCACCCTGGGCCCCGCCGAAGGACCCAAAGAGCTCGGGAGCGCTGGGAATGCCGTAGCTGTGTTGCTTCACTGGGACAGATTCAGTCCCACTTTGGGAAATGTTGTAAAGATGGGTTAAGAAAACAGTTGTGAATTGTAAATTTAGTAATGCTGGCTCAACAAGATTCGCCAAGTCACTGCTGTCACTCTGTAACGGTGGCCTCCCTGAATTCCCAAAGTTCAGTTTAAACTGAGGACATGAGCCTCTAGTAAGCTTTTGTTTGCTGTGCCAGTTGGTGATCTTCATATCTGCAGGGGAAGTTCCGTTTGCTTGAGCTCTTTACGGAGTAGAAATCTGAAGTAAAGCTGCATATGAGGACAATGGAAAAAAAATTAATTAATAAACATGAATAACAAGTTCTAGCGCATGCTTTGCTCATCTTAAAAACCTACGTGTTGCAAAGTGTCGGTGCCATGACTGGAGCACATGAAGATTTTCTCATGGCGTGGACAGATAAAAACTTTAAAATAAGGAGGAAACAAAGCAACATCTCCCTCTATGGGAGCCACCTGTACTGCACCCCAGGCTGGTGGCAGCCAAAACCTCTTCCCCGCCCGTCCGGTGGGCCAAGCCTGGTCAGCTCCTCCTGCTCAGCCCAGACAGGCTGTGGGGGCCAACAGCGACCGGATGCTGAGGGTACGAGCCATAAGTGGTTATTCCTAATGAAAGTCTTGGTTTCTCAACAGCTACTCAGAACTTGTGCTCCTAAAGAGTTTGCACGTGCTAATGAGAAACCCAGCGATCGTTGCTGGGTCTTGCTTTTCGTAATGGGCTTTGCAAGACAGTTGCGCTTGCACGTGCTGCTCCTGGTGGGGCATGCATGCAGCTAACTGAACGGGTTCGTCCTTCTGTGCTTTGATAGTCCAGCCCTGCTGCACAGTACCTGGAAGAAGAAGGAACCACGTTGTTCTACCCATCACAGAGGGAGGAAAACGTCACCGTACTGAACCCGAGCAACGGTCTAGGAAAGTGAGACGGACTTTTTTTGTGTCATCTTCAGATTATGTCACTAGACACAATTGAGAGTAAACAGGTGCCTGTAACATAAAAATAAATGATTTTTTTTTTTTGCAGAAAAATATTCCTTGTTGCTTTGTTTGCATAAAGCCCTACAATTCATTTGGGGATACGCTACTCCCTTCTACTTGCTTCTTGCTAATTCATCTGATGACATTTTTGACCATAAAGAATGGCTTACGGAAAGCATTGAGGAGAATATCGATGAGAAATGTGCCAGGATATTTGTTTGGAAGTGCTTAGAGGGTCATTCTGAAGCCTGTGGATCAACCAGGCAAGCAGGATTAGTGTCAGCTGTGACCTGTCCCACAAACTGAACTAGGGAAAGCAGAGCGTTCTCCGGGTGATAGTTGTGATGAATACTTTCCAAACAACTCATACCATAGAAATACGGTCACATAAACTCTTTATTGGTTAATAAATGAACACGAAATATGAATATGAAACAAAATGAAAATCTAAATCTTTCTGTGTACTATTTTGAGAAGAAAATAGTCAGTATTGGGTGACTTCCTGAGTGTGCTGATTATTGTGAATAACCCCTATAGCTCGGGAATACGCCTCTTAAATTAATTTTTGATTTCCCTATATGCTGCGCACTGAATTCTCAGGGGGTTCTGTCTCATTAATATCGTAACATTTTTCTAAGGTCTGGCTAGTTTTGAGAAAATAAGAGATGTGTAGTTTTATGCTAAATTACCCTTATCCCACCTGGAAGCATTTACCAATGCCCAGCATTTCTCCTGCATGCACCTCATATTCTTAAACTGCTCCATAGATTGTTTTTCCACTGAAGTTGCTTTTTAGGTACTAACATAGAGAAGAGAAAACAAAACCCTAATTTTCTTTCAATGTATGGTTTTGTAAAAAACATCGGCCTGCAGGAATCCTGACAGAAGTAAATGTCCTGCACCCATCCCATTACCCTCGTTACCATGCGCACGCGTCGTGTTCTGCATATGTACGTACAATTAGTGAAGTCCAGACTTACACAATTACTTGAAATATTTCTGTGGAAACTGGATTTGGCAAACAAAGCAACATCTGGTCCCTCAAACCACTATTTCAAGCCTTTCTCATGACATGCATTCCTTTTTTTTTTTTTTTTTTCCTGAAACTGAGAGGACATGTGTTGCTTCTCCCTAGAACCATTTGCGTTTCAGAATAATTCTGGGCTGTTGTGGCCAGCGTTTTCAAATGTGATTAGTGATTTTGCAAATCAGATCTTTTAGACATGTCTCTATAGGGATCGTTAATCACTTCAGAAAGTCTTGCCTGGTATTTCTCTTGGTGGAATGTATCGTGAGGTCTGTCTTAAGCCCCTTACCACTGACAGGGGAGCACCCTGAAGCACCTTTACCATCTCTCCGTGAAGACGTGATGCCATTAAGGAGCTCAGCCAGCAGGTGGAGTTTAAATTGCATTTAAACAGCAGAGCTTTAGGCTCTGATTAAGGTTTAGCTGGAACTGTGCTACTGGAGATGCCTCTTACTGACAGTTCTGGAGGAGCGTTGGGTGGTTAACGCTTCCATCGGCTGTCAACCATGTGGACGTAGGTCACATCGCTAGTGCAAAGGTGGCACGTGTGGCTTATTACTCGCTCGTGTTGACAAGGGAGTGATGAGGAGGAGTGCTAAATAATTGTCACTATCTGTAAATTAATTAGGAATAAAAAAAAAAAGTCAGCTGTCAATTTTATATAGACCTGAACAGACCTGAAGGGAGAAGGAGCACTCAGTTGAATGGAATTCCCAATTTAAGTGTTTTTATTTTTTGCCTTGATGGCAAAAAAATAGGATTAGGGTAGGATTTGATGGCAATGCTTCACTAGAAGCTGCATTAAGCACTGAAAGAGCCGAGAGGGTCAAGAAATATCTGACAAAAATCATCCTGCTGCCCTGGTAGCGATGGGAGGTAGATGAGAGAAGGGTTTATTGCATCTGTCACTGAGCTTTATTATGAACCCAGTGCTGAACAACAGCCAAGGCAAGAGAAACCAGAGCTGGCTGGCCCTTCTGAGCAGGCTACAGCTATGGCTGGCATCTGCCCGGGAATGGAGCCAGGCTCCGGGGCTTATACCTCCAGCTTCGAGATGAACTGTGTGGTCTGGCACCGCTTTATCTTACACTATGAGTTCTGGCTTACGGTTAAAGACAAGACCTGATTTATAACTGCTGCTCTGATAAGCTGGTCTGTTTGGGAGGCAGTTTCTGCTGTTATCCAGAAATCAGTGTAAGAAGTGTGTACGGCTGCAAAGGGAAACAATGACGGGATTTGCTTTGGCTAATAGAGATGTAAGCAGCACTGGCATCCAGGGAAGTCCTTATGTCACAGTTTTCAGGGGGAAAAAAAAAAACCCAAACCCAAATATTACAGCATGCTGTGGTGATTTGAAGGGTGAAATTTTGCACCTTCCAGCCAGGAACAGCTTGCAGAACTTCACAGAGATGCAGTCTACAAAAATCTAAAGTCGTACCAGCCACAAAACCGGGCAGGAGCAGGCAGAGAGGAGAGGGAAAATGAACCAGACAGGCAGATCAGGGCCTGCCAGGTTACCCTGACTTCCTCCCAGCTATGCGGGAGAAGAACGGGAATTGGCAGCCATCAAAAGCACACGAGGACACAACGCGATGGCTGCAGGGACAACGCGAATTACGGGCGAAACACTGAAGGAAAACACACGCAGGCTGAAATTTCAGTTGTAGAGGCTACAGAAAAACCTACTGCTTTTATTTAAACCAGGTCTGTTCCGGGACTGGTGACGCTAAACCTGCGACAAAGGACTCAAAGGAGCGACACAAAGCACCACGAGGAGCGCGTCTGAAGCAGGTGACACGGGCTGCAGAAAAACTGCTGGAAAATGCCCAGGCGTTTGGAGGAATTGAAATGTTTTTCAGGTCCTTGCGTCTGAAAACAGGCTCGTATACTCAAATCAGCCAGGCACGTGCTCAGCAGAATGCCTTGGGAGGGAGAAGGAGATAACGGGAGCTATAAACCGAGCATCTCAGCAGCACCCATCAGGGAGGCAGCAGCGAGGGAGCAGATGGACAAACAGCACCAGACCCAAGTAACATTAAGCAAAGCCCTGACAAGAATTTACTACCAAATACCCTCCGTTCAGCGAACACATTTCACCTGGCAAAAAGGTGAATTTTCTCCATCCTAAGCGCCAAAAAGAGGAAAGTTGGCAACGGGTGCTGGAGCAGTCGAGCCGCCGTGGCCGCGGAGGCTGTCATAAATAACACCGGGGAGCGTTTCGGGAGGCAGGCCGTCCCCGCCTGGGTGGTCCCAGCCCAGCCAGCCTCCGCGTAGTCCTGCCGTCTCACTGCCTGCAAAAATTAACAGTATTTTGCTTGCCACCTTAGGAAACCTCAGCAATGGAAAGGCCTGGCTGATGTGCTTTCTGCCACAGCATAAGACTGGCTTTGCTGATCTAAGGATCTGTTCCAGTCCCGGGTCTAGCGTTTCGGTTTCACATCATCACTCTCGTAGCTCGCCAGGAGGCAATGCTGAATCAGCAGCTCACTCCACGCAGACTTCTTAAAGAAAGCTACAAAAAGCAAAGAAAATATATGGCGTTCCACTCCTGAAACGATACGCTATAAAATACCTTTCCAGTCTCCCGCTGCAATGCTTCATGCCTGGTGGCAGCCTACGCGTGTACTTCGGTGCTTACAGTCCCGACGTTATTATACCTGCCGGTATGGAAAGGAGTTGCAGACATAAAGGAAGAAAAATGTGCAAAGGATGAAGGCTGCGACTACCAGCCAGCTATAAACCTTCCTAAACTTTAAGTGGGAAATTCCACCAAAATCAGGGTCTTTCTTTTTTTTTTTTTTAATTAAATAAACTTTTCTCATATTACTTTCTTTAGCTTCTAAACAAAATCTAGCTGCCAGCATATGGGGTATGAGGTCAGCGGGATGCACCTGAAATCAGCTGGGGTCCCACTACTACTGCAATGCTTGGATTCCCGCATATTAAGGGCAAAATTTCCAGCACACTGATTTTTATTTCGGACATCGAAAGAAATGAACAGGCATTAAAAAAAGAGGGAAGGAATACAAAGTCAGGGATGGTGACTTGCTATATAAGATAAAAGGAGGGATGGGGAGGTAACGGATGATTTTACCTCTGGAGTTGCATCTGAACCTCCATCAACCAGTTCTGCCCTGAGCTCCAGTTTTACTCGGGTTTGCTCTATGTTCTGTGTGCTCTTGCCCTTTCCCACCACCGTACGAGCCGCGGGGAGAGAATTCACTGTTAGAGCGTTGCAAAACTGGCTCTATTGTAATGTTTTTCAGTGAGGCTTGAACTAAGCCTGGGTATTTTACATTTGCCGGGGTGAGGAGTGCTTGGACAGTCACCTCGGAGGGCTGAAACACCACAGCCTGTCCATGTGCCGCCGCACCCGGAGGCTTCGAGACGAGGCCAGTGGCATTTTATATACGTGCCGAAAAAATGGCAAATTGCAGTGAGGCTGGGGAGAGCAAGCCTTCACTTCGTTAGTCAGTAAGTTACAACAGATGGTTTCAAAATGACTTCATCAGCAGTGAGTTTTTGTTTTCTGCAGAGATCCGTGCCATCAACCTCAATCCGAAGACAAAGCAGACGGTGGGTGTTTTATCGTTACCACGTCTCTGCCCACTCCTACCAGTCAGAGGGAACGGGAGGCAAGAACGTAAGATGGGGAACTGGCCGTGGGAGAGGATTATAGAGCATCACCTTTGGTTTCTAGGAAACTCGTGGGTTTTTGCCAAAGGGCCCTTATACCTAAAGGGGCTTATAGGAAAGATGGGGAAAATCTTTTTAGTAGGGTCAGGACAAGGGGTGATGGTTTTAAACTAAAACAGGGTAGGTTTAGGCTAGATATAAGGAAGAAATTCTTTACAATGAGGGTGGTAAAACACTGGAACAGGTTGCCCAGAGAGGTGGTGGAGGCCCCATCCCTGGGAACATTCATGGCCAGGTTGGACGGGGCTCTGAGCAACCTGATCTGGTTCAAGGTGTCCCTGCTGACTGCAGGGGGTTTGGACTAGGTGACCTCTAGGGGGGGTCCCTTCCCACCCAAAACATTCTATGATTCTGTGCAGGAGCTCCTGCTCCTGTATCGTGCGGCTTTACGTGTGCGGGAGACCTATGGTAGCTCGTCACCCAGGGCTATTGCTTTTTTTTAGGTTATTCTCTGCAACCTGTGTTCGTGAACCGTTCAGCTCCCGCTGCAGAGAGCGGGGTGCGTTACCGTGGCCGCTGTTCCTTTGCGGGTGGCTGCGGTAGGCTGCTGCCATACACATGCAGCTCTGCTTTGCACCGCTCCTTTCTTGAAAGCCGGGAAATAGCTCACGGGCCAGGAAAAGCAGTGGTTCCAAAGGCACCCGGAACCCCCCGGGTTTGCCATCCCACTGCGTTAACTGCTGAAGGTAAAATGAGGAGGTTGCGATCGGTTTGCAAGAGGTAAGAACGGCCATTGAGTGTTGGGAAGAGGGGATCAGAGCGTGAGAAGCAAGCAGAGGTAACATTGCAGCTGGAATGAGCAGATTTAAGCTACTGAAGCTGCAAGAGGATTCATCGGAGGGGAGTTTGCTGATTTTATCAAATACAGACCTCTGTCAGGTATACATCCTGAAGATGTATATTTTTTCACTAGGCACTATTTGCTGCGTATTGCACCAGGTATTTATGATTTTGCTTTATATTACCATTTGTCAGTGCTCTGGGTTGTGTAAAACATGCTGGAGTACCACGTTCTCCCTGGCTCCTGGCCTCCCGTTATCCAGACAGCATTAACCTATTCCTCCAGAAGGTAGCCAGGAGGCATGGTACTACATTAAAACACTTAAATGTACAACCCCGATGACCGTATTTTGGTTGTTAGACAAGCTAACAGCTATAAAAGCAGAGTTAATGCAATTAAACAAAAATTCAGTGTTAAAATAATAGAGAAACTTGCAGGGAATGTAGCCGACGGTGAAGACAACCTCTGCGCAGGGCGGTGATGTAGTGTGATTGTGTCTAGGACTTGGTCTGTACTTTCAAGAAGAAATAAATCCTGAATGTAGCTGCAGAGCTGCCAGGGAAATGGGAATGAAGGGATGCTGGAACGGTTTCCGCAGGGTCTGGCAATAAATAGTAAGAGGGTTAGAGAAATGATGAGTAGGTCCAATATTTTACTGCAAGTTTCAGGGTGCAGGAGGGGGAGAGTGGCGTGACAGAAGGTCACGTCCCATGCACGGCCAGCATGACAGGAGGTCTCTGCTTTGCTCAGGAGCTTAAAACCGTTGAGTCCTGCTCAGCTCTTTCTCTTTTTCTGCCTGAGCACCAGATCCGGAGAGGCCCCGCTGCAGGAAGTTTCGAGTTTCCTCCATTTTGTAGTTTGGTTGATGCCCAGATATGAAAATTATTAGGAATATGAGCTGATGCTGTCCACATCCAGCTGGTGAGTAACAGAGGTGGGATTTTTATTTCTGGGAAGTATCAGCCTTTCCTCATGAGCCAACTCAATTCCAGCCTGTGTAATTAATGTTTTCATCAAAGAGGTGCAGATACGAGGCGGAGCTGGCGCCTTTGGCATCCCGGAGACGCCCAGCTTAGGCAGCTGATAGCACGGCAGAGATTTTCATTTAGGTGGCAGGAAAGTGCAGGGACCAACTGATTTGTTAAAGAAGCAGATTTAGTCCAAGTCTTCTCTTCGTAAACCTTTCAGCAGCGGTGTCATTCAGAATGACAGCCTAAAGCAATCTGATTCCAGCAGGGAGACCAAACTGCATTTTCCTAACGAGAGAGCCATCTCCTTCCTGAATCTGTGAAGACATTTTGCAGTTCCACCCTTCGGGAAGCAATAGTTTCAAGCACAGCCTTTCTGTTTTCACTGTGGGTTGACAGCCTTGCCACACATTATTGTGTTTTTCCAATTTGGACTCAAGAAGACTGAAGTAAACCAGAATAAATCTGGAGAACAAGGACATTGGTTTTCCTTTTTTTTTTTTCTTTTTTTCTTTTCTTGGCTCGTTCCTTCCTAGAAGCATTTATCATGTTCTGTAGAAAAAGCAGCCTTGCTTCAACTTCAAACAATTTAAGGCTTTTTGTGGCAAGGCCGTACCGCTGTGCCGAGCACTCGGAGGCAGCAGTCAGCTGCTTCTGCACGGCATTGGAGCATTAGCAGAAGAGATACTTCATGATACATCTCTTCAGATCAAATTTGACCCCCCAAAGAGACTGCTGAAAAACTTAAACCCAGAACATGCCAAGGTTTGCAATAAATAACAGAAACAACTGAAAAGCAAAGCAGAACAACATGAAGGTTTCCTCTACACGTCTGTAAATGGATGCTCCAGAATCCCAGCGACCGGCCAGATGTGCTGTCCAAGCAGTGGATCTTTGCAGCTTGGCTCCAAATTTTGAACACATCAAAGTCTAAAGCTGTTGTACAAACGGCAACGAAACCAACTGACTTCGCTTGGTGTGGTCTCTTTTTCAGGCTGACAGCAAAGAGAATAAACAGTGAAGAGAAAAGGACAAGTTTTAAACTGTCTTTGATTAATCTAGACCGGCTTCAAAAATACAAGCAAGCAACAACACTAACTGGAAATAAATGGCACCCAGTTGTCCATTGGAGTTAACTGGAACAGCTCCGCCGAAATGATGCTGCTGCACCCCTTGGTGGCAGAAGACAACGTGCTCACGGCGTTTCACCCCGGGGACGCGTTGAAGGTTCCAAGCCAGCCATGTTAAGGAGCTGTTCTGGGCTTCACGAGGTGCAGGTTGCATCTACTCCTACCTTTGCTTCCCATGCACGACCTACGGGCGCTGCAGATTCGGTCCCCGCTCAGTCACGTCCACGAGTCCATGGCGGTGGTATGGAGGCACCGGCAGTGCTGCACCTCCGCTAGTAGGCATCGGTTCCGTGAGAAGAAAATTACAGCTGTGATTTTTATTATCGCTTTACCACAACCTCTTCTCCTATGATTCATATTGCCTTAAGAGATTAGTTTTCTTTACCATTTAACCTTTCTCAATATTGCTGCCTGAACCAAATTTATGTCTAGGATAAAGCCATGTCCTCTTTTTATTGAATCCAGGTACTTTTCATAATGAAACTAAGGTCACGTGATCTTTGATTGCGGTACTTTGAATTCTTTATTGAAAATGTATATTATATGCTTTTATGACATTAATGAAATGTCTCAGAATAAATGACAACATAAAAAATAATTAATGTCTCTGTTTGGCTCATTATCTCTTCGGAGTTGATTTGTGTTCAGGGAGCTGGAAACTCATCTGACCCACATAGATTTAGATATTGGGGAGCACTGCCTCACGGCGAAATTTAGGGCTGAAGGGAGAGGGCTCATTTCACGAGCACGGTACTGTATTTTTTTGTTCGCTTGCAAGTTCCCTGGGTAAATTGCCTTCTCATCCACACAGGATGTTATTCCACCTTCACCACCGGAGAGTAGCTGAGTGCCTTCCAGCGAAGCATTATGTGATCCAGCTAACATCTGCCGTGCTCGTTCTCCCTTTCATCCTTACCCAAGCGTGTGCGTGTTTTGTTGTTGGTTTTAGATCTACACGCTGCCATGTGTCAGTGTTACGGAAAGTCATATGTGCATCAAACACTCTTCTAAATAACTTGCATATTGATCCTGCAAGACCCCTCTGGTTTATGGCCTGAGACTCAGAAAACTGAAATAGGGGTATGAAGCGGTTGTAATCTTGCAAGACAGAAATAATTATAAAATTCATCAGGATTTCATTATCTTTATGTATATTTTTATATTGTCCCAGCATCTTGGAGATCTTTAACCATGAATTAGACTGTTTGTACTAGAAGCTGTACAGTCTGTACTTTCAAATCATTTACAATCTAATTATAAGACAACAGATCTCGTCTTTTGATACATTAAACCATCCTATTATAGAAAAAGGATGCGATTGCCTATTAAATCTCATAGAGAAGTCCTGAATGTCAGCAGAACTAGGTTTCTGTTAAGTCTTACATGTAATTCCTACATGAGTATTATTAGTAGTACTGTTTTTATTATTCCTCAAAATAATAACGTGCCATACAAACACACAGAACCATGCCCAAAAGGTGTTTAAAAACTCGTTCTGGTGCACAGCAGGGAGTTGAGGTGCTGTTCAGATCCCAGTTCAAGCCCCGCTTTGGGCTTCATGAAAGGAACCATCTGACGAGGTATTTGCAGTGGAATATGGAAGTGCTTGGAAGACAAGTCCAGTGTTAGAGGACGATTGACATTTATTGACTTCCTGCACCATCTAGTGGGGATTAAAATTAATTGCTGTCATTTTATGAAGACGCTAAACTGTTTGGGATGCCGGTGGCTTTCTCTCCCAGGCACTGAGAAGAGCACTGGAGGACCCAGTTCTCATCATCCTTTGCACCAGGGCACCAGCCTTCGTTGGGATCATCAGTGCCACCCAAGACAGGCTATAACTGTTCCTGGAGCACATTGCATCCAGCAACACAAAGGAGTCAATCCACTTGAATTAAGGCCAAGGGGACCATTGGGAAGGGCAGACCTCAAGGAGCACTACTGGGGTGTCACGGAGCTGCGGGCGTATGCAGGACCATGGGCCATGGGAAGCAAGAGAGCGTAATGAAGACCCAGAAAAAATAGCTGCACACTGTTCAGATAGGGTCACCTTGTGGCTGGGGCCTTGGGATGAGTTTCAAGAGGTCGGAGTGCGACTCCTCCCTCTCTCTCGTGACCTGGTTGGCGTTACAGCTCTGGGGCTGACCTGAGTGACTAGGACTTAGGAGTGACACTTTTCACCAAACGTTAAATTTTTCAGGTTGCTCAGCAAACCACAGAGGAGGAGCCAAAACTGATCCTGCAGGTGGAAGCAAAAATCACTTCTGTAACCTCAGTGTAAGGCATTTCCTTAAACAAAATTTGCTTAATTATCATCGAACAGGATGACATTAGGTGATTAGGCTCCTAATTTTCTGCTCAGGAAACAGCAGCCGGCTTTTTTCCTGTTGCTGGGCAACACAGATAGGCTTTGAAATTCAGTTAAAGTAGTGAGTTATAAACATGTTTAAATAGACATGATATCACCACAGAGGCAACCCTAATTGCTATAAATAGCCAGGAGGTTGGAAAATCCCACCTACAGAATATATAGTTCATGAATTAAAAAAAATGCCCAGGCTAACTGAAAGGGAGGAATATACAGAAAAGCTTGAAGAAGGGGGGAGGGATTGCATCCCCCGAGAAAGAGCGCCAATTATTTTCATATGCTTGTGTTTGTTACTCCTGGTGCGGCCCTTGTTGAGTCAACCCATTGCCCTCCCCTTCTTAGAGTCTGTTGGAGGTGGTCATCCATGTACACGTGGACCAGTATAGCAGTAACGAAAAGCACACTCTGCCTGGGAAATCGGCGTGTCCTAGGCTGGCCTGGTCAGTGGGAACCGTTCTTCACTGCAGATGTTCTCCCCTTCACAGCCAGGGCTTATCTTGGCCTGTCACTGTGGCAGGTTTTGGGCTGAGTAACGGGGACCGAGTGGATTTGGAATGCTCCCCTTGTTGTTTGACAAGTCTTGTTTTGGCTTCGCTTGACCGGGGTCCCGAGGGGTTGGGTGATCCATGAGGTGTTGGGCCCTACAGAGGCATCTGCTCGAGACCTTCCTCCTCCTTCAGAAGGTGCCAGCAGTGCATGAGATGTAATGGTGACGCTGACGCTGGGAGCCTTTCCTGGCTGTGCTCAGCTTTGTAGCACGGCAGCAATCAGCAAGGATGAAGACCTGAGCGTGGTGTCTGCCTTGTTTTCTCCTTGCGAGTGCAGGATTCCAGTTTTCCAACCTGAATTTCACGCTGGCAGAACACCACTCCGTTGTTGCTGTAACATCCCGTGCTGTTTCCTGGTTTGCAATGGCAGAATTTCCTATGCTTTGTTGTATGTTTGGGTTTTTTTTCCTTTTTCATATTGGTTTGACTCTGCCTATCACTGCAGGCACCGACACCTGCTTCATCGCTGTGGCTCAGGGTTTGGAAAGATCTCAATTTCCTTGCGCTGATGTGGATGCAAGAAGCAACTGGTGCATAAAGTTTGTTACCGAACCACGGAAAACAGGCGTTCCAGCTGCCACGCTGCTGCTCTTCAGACACAAACACTGTGACTGTTTTAAAACAGTATTTTCTTTAAAAAGCTCACATTGCAAATTCCTTTGCAAATTTGTCAGCAAATTCCTTCCTTAAAGATGCTAGTACATTCACATGGATAACCACAACATTTATTAGCTCAAAATAATTATAAAGCTGGTGGAGAAAGCTGTATTCCTCTCCTCCCCCCCCGGAAGGCAAAGGGCTTCCCGCCGCCGAAGCGTGCCGTTGCGTTTCTTGGCGATGGGATGCTCTACGGACCGGCAGTACGTGCCCGTCTCTTGGGTCCTGCCAATAAAACCTGACACCACCTGCGCTGGGGAGGTCTCACCCCTTTGGTATGGAGGGTTGACTGTTACCACAACCTGCAAGGCTGTTGTCCCCTGCCTAGCGAGGACAGCCACCTTCCTGGCCTTCATCGTCTTCCAGTGTGCTGGGAAGCTGCCTGGCAACGCGTCTTCTCGGGATAAGGGATCAAGGTTTCATAGGCATTTGTGAATATTCATATTTAGATTTACTGAGAAGAAAAAAGGAATGTCAGCAATTTGGGGTGAATCTTCTGTTGGATTCACTTTTTTTTTCTTTCTTTCCTTTTCAGCTTTTTTATGGTAAATTTTGCCAAAATGTCCTTTAATTGTGTGTGTTGCTTTGACAGATCTGGCAGAATTGCAGACAGAGATGACTGCGGATGCTGTGCTAAGCTTGTAAAAATGGAAACTCCGTGAATATCCCTCTTAAAAACCTGGCTTTAAAGACTTAGTTTACTTTTATTTTACTTAATTGATTAATCTAGATGATGAGAGGCTGAAAGTGCTGGTTCGAAACGCCCCCGCCAGACAGCTCTGCCCACATGCCTCAGCCCCCATCACCTTTCCTAATTCCTGTCTGAGCTTCTTTGAGCAGTAACATCACACGCTTTGTGCCAAACTCTCCAATATTTTTGCTCCTAAGACCGTTGACCATGGAGAGGGGATGAAGCTCATGTCTCGGCACGATCTCAGCATCACGCAGATCCAGTAAGCACTATAGCCACTTGCTAACCCAGAAATAAATAAAATAAAACCTGCCCTGTTTATATTTCGTGTTTGATCTCTGGAGATTTCTTGGCATCCTTGTTGTTTGTTGCTTTCCACGGTAGGATTGCCTGGGTAGCCTTAATGTATCTGCCCAGCTGATACCTACAGACTTTGCCTTCTTTGCTTCTCGTTGTGATTCCGATCACAAGCACGGAAAAAAGCCCTTCTGGAACTTGGATGGGTGTTAATAACTAATGGGACCCCAACAAATCACCTGAAATACAAAGGTGGGTCAGATGAATGGTTCGTATAAAAGTAACTCCCGGTGAACCATCAGGTGGGAATTAAAATTTAATTTAGAATGTACTATCACTGCTGCGGCGGTGGTGGTGGTGATTTACTTGATTGACTGCTGGTTTCTTTCACCTTTGCAAGCCTTAGGTTTTTACTATCTGAGGAAATTAAGGCTGAATTGCAGCAGGAAATTCCTTGTACCCAGGTGTTTCTGGTTATCCGACGAATAGCTCGGCTGGTGGGGAGGCGAGGATTAGGATGGGATGGTTTGGAATCTAAATGGTTCTCGTTGCTTCGTACCACACATTGACATTCTGGCAGCCGCTGCGTTTGTTCTCAGCAAAGGATGGGAAAATCCTACTGAGCCGAGTAACGGGTCCAGCAAGCAGCGATAATTTCATTGTTCTTTTTCAAATAGTTAGGGTGAAAAGCTGGTTTTATTGGGTTGTCCTGATTTAATGGACTGAATTTAAAAAACACTATTGAATCCTGTTGGGTCGTGATTTGAGCTGCCTTAATGATGCAGCTGCGTACTCTGCTGCTCCCGTTCTCCAGCCGGACTTGTGCTAATTTTCCTTCCCAGATGAAAGCACGAAGGGCCCCACCTCAGTTCCACGGCCTTGCTGGGAGCTGGATCGGGCTGGAAAGCCTCCGAGTGGCTGAGCTGCTCTTTTGGGAATGCACACAATCGAACCCAGTGTTGATTCGGTGACTGATGACCCTGTGCTGGACCTAAGTGCTGGAAGTAGGCTTCACAATTTAACTCAGTAGGTGAACAGAGAACCAAATACGCCTAGATGAAAGTCCTGCTTTCGCACCTGAAAATTCACGATAGAATGGACATGCCTTGCAGTGGCAGGCAATCTCGGTTATCACGGAAAATCCACACCAACTGCCCTTCCCTGTGAGGCTCTGGGAATGCAGCTTCTCCAGTGCCACCATGATCTGCTGGGTCTTGTCCGTTGGCCAGTCCCATGGCTGCTGTCACCTCCAGGTGCCTCTGCTCCACGTGGCCCATTCCTGAGGTACGCGAAGGTTTCCCAGACACAGGCTTTGCCTTCTGCCCTGGGCTCCAGACCCCTCCGAATTAGGAGACCTTGGTCAAGAGACCCCTCAGCAAGAGCGGCAGAGTCAGGAATAAACCTCCCAGAGCCTCGACACGCTTCTCAAAACGTAAATTATGCTCCGTCCCCACTTCAGCTGCCCATGAGAAATAAAGGGACTAAAAGAGACAGAAATGTCCTCTCCTTAGCCCAAAGCTGAGGAAACCATATTTCATTTACTGCAGTGAAGCTGAACCCGTGGGACTGCTGTGGATGTGCAAGGGGGCAGCCCGGCTTGTAAAAGAAACAGAGAGCAAGGGAGAGAAATATTTCCCCAAGCCTTCAAAGCTCTAATTCCTGCAGAGCCCTGGGCTTGGTCGCACTGTCAAAGCTAAGGGGATGGAAACGGGATCATTTCCCTTAAGCAGTCATTAAGGGAAACGACTTCAGATTATTCAGGGTTTCAGGTACTGCTCTAGCAGCCTAATGGAGTGATAACCGGTTACATCTTCCCGGACTGCGCCAGCAGACACCACCCGAGTTTTGCACACCAGAGGTATCAGCTCTCCTCCCCAGTGCCACAAACTGCAAACGAAATAGCCCCAGAATAGAGTAATGCTATGCAAACCACCGCTGGTGCCAAATGGAAATGTAATTTGCAGGCATGTGTCAGCAGAGAAAGTCCTTTCCTACAGGAGAAGAAATTCAAGCAGCCACATGGAAATACTTTAATTTCAGCATTAACCATCAGAGGAGATGGCTGTTGCAGATCATGGGAGCCAGGTAATTTAGTTCTGAACTTTAAATATGTGCAACGCCAAGAAATATTAGGGGATGTGGAATGTTTAATGCAGCCCTGCACCATCAGCGCTGCAGAGTCAGGAGGGGAACCGGAGCAAAGCTCTTGCCGAGTTGATTGATACCTTCACCTTCACAGCACAGCAGTCAAACTGCAAGCTGGCTTTGGAAAACCTGCCCTCCCCGCTGTTTTACCTCTTGGACACGAGCTACAAACCGAGCCTGGAGGGTGCCACCTTCTCCGTGGATTCCGATGGTCGGCAGCCTGTGTCTGCCGGGGGGTGAAGGATGGAGCTGATGCCCCCTTCCAGCCTTCAGCCCTCCCTCCCTCGCTCCAGCGGCCCTACCCCCAAACCTGTGAATCCAAATAGCTCCGGGGTAGGTGGATTTTTTCCACCCTGTTCCAGGTCTAATTCCTCTTTCAAACTAGTACCGTATATCTTTCCCCACCTCCCACTTGTCACTTTATGGCTTGCTGGATCTGTTTCCTTTAATGCTTGAAAATATACAGTTAAAATCACCTTAAAAATTACTAATATGCCTTTTTATTTGAAAGGCTTATTTCCCTGAAAGGCTTTCCTAGTCTTATATGAGGGCATGCTCTCTAATATTAAACATTTTTTTTTAAAAATGGGTGCACATCTGTTTGATATTTAACTGGAAACAAATGGTGAGAGCGGAGGACATGAGCAAAATTACGCTTTAGATAGCTATAAAAGGTCATTTTTGCTTTAAACTACAAAGGATGAATAGGGGCATATGACACACATAATAAAGGCAGAGATAGGTTTAAGATGCCCTCAGGCTACGTGGAGGTCAGCTGCTAGCTTACAAGAAAAGACACATTTTGCCCTTCTTTCTTTTGCCACCCAAAAGTCTGGAGAGGCAAGCTGGGATCTGTGCGTCTCTGCTTTACAACACGTCACCTTTTTCTTTATCTTTTTCCTAAGGTCTATCGAACTCTTAAGCCTAATAATTAAATCATTGGCCCCAGACTAACCCCCCCTTTCTTCCTGGCTGAAAATTGTAGAAGAGTTTGGCTTCTCTTGCTGAAGAAGCTGTTGTTCGTGCCCTGCCGTGTGATGAGAAATTTCTCACCGTCGGACATCTAGATGATCTGCAAAAAAACCCACGCGGGCTCCTTTCTGGCGTGGGCAGGGGGGCATCTGCCGGAGGGGCTGAAAACAAGCACAGCTCGGTCAGTGCTGGGCTGAATCTCTGGCGTTTGCTTCTGGTTGTGGGTTTAGCCTGAGCTGGGCTTTTTTGGGCAGGGCTGGGTTTGAAAACCGCCAAGCACTCCCCGTGAATGTGGAGGGGGAAATGAAGCGGGAAACGGGCCATTTCTCATTTAGAGCTGGCACGGGACCAAACCAATGGGAGCAGACGAGATTTCCAATAAAACCTTCCTGAAAGGCAAAGGAGCGTAGAGACAAGATGCTGGTTGTAATCCGCCTCCAGCTCCATCCGCTCCAGAAGCACTGGGAATGCAGGGCAGGGTATGGCTAGCACCTTGTCGGTAAAAGTGCGATGGAAACGTCGGCTCGAATTTGGTCATCAGGTGGCTTTTGCATCTGCCAGAACATCTTTTCTGCTATTAGAGAGCCAGATTAGTGAAGAAATACGGAACAAGAAGGTCAAAACCTTACCTGGAGCTCCATCCCTCTCAGGTTTATTTGAAGCCTTCTATGTGTTTCTGTACCGAAGGGGAAAAATTTGAGTCTTACTGCTTCTTCGCAAAGTAACGCAACTTTTCAGTTCATAGAATCATAGAATCGTTTAGGTTGGAAAAGCCCTTTAAGATCATCAAGCCCAACTACCCCCGCCATCCCACCACTAAACCCTGTCCCTAAGCACCGTGTCTGCCCGGCTTTTAAATCCCTCCAGGGATGGGGACTCGACCCCTTCCCTGGGCAGCCCATTCCAGAGCCTGACAGTTGATTTCCCCCTTCTTCCCCCCCAAAACACGAGTCCTTTATCCTGGCGGGAGTTGTTCAAATCCTGGCAGCAAATCATGGGGTATTTCTGAATTTTAGGCATGAGATACGCATGCATGTTTAAAACATTTGGAGCAGAAACTCAATGTATTTTCTGAGTATTCCTGAGCTTTGTACTCCAATCTGCAATCGCTAGAAAGCAAATTGTCCATAGCTCCATCCCATAACGTGTAGGTTATTAATGGGAACCAGGTATCCTTCTTCAAAGGAACAGGAACATCAAGAATCGTATCTGTTTCTCATGTTCTAGGAGGCATTTCACAGTTTTAATGATTATTCAAAGGGGGAAAAAAAGAAAAGCTGGACAATAAATTCAGGAGCTAGCTCGGTTACAGAGAGGTACAGACACATCCTCTGGCTGAAATGTCTCTTAGGAAAGCCCGATACGCCGCGCTTTATCGTAGCAGGCACACGAGCTTTTGGCTGCCAACACGAGGGCACGCTGGCAAAGAGCCGAGCCAGCTGCCGTGGTGACGGTGCCATTGTGAACTTTATTTTTGATGCTCAGTGTGCATCGAGAGCGATGCCTTTGTTCCATATGGCTTCCATATAGCGACACTGCATCCTGTGTAGGAGAGGTCAAGGAGTGGATTATCAGCAAGTGTTTCAAGTCAGGAATGAAGGGAGCTGGCAGGGCAGATCTGCACAAAGCCTGTTCTGTGCTTCTCATCGGTGCGGTGACCTCTGGGTTTCGGTGCCTGTACGGTCCCCCCCTTCTCCCTTCATGTGCCGAGCACTGGCTAACGTGTTAGCACAGCATTTCCCTGGCAGGTTTTTAGAGGCAAAAAAAAAAGAACAAAAGCAACTCTGAAAGCCTGGCTGAAATGTTTAGCTACGAGCAGGGAGGCTGGGAGCAGGGAGGGAGCAGCACAGGGAAGGATCTGCTCCCATCCCAACCCCATCCCCATCCCCATCCCCATCCCCATCCCCATCCCCATCCC
>JADKXX010005096.1:0-17464 GCA_017310255.1 Butorides virescens
TCATCCTGCTCAGCTCAGAGCACCCCCAATCCTCAGGGCAGCATCAGGAATGACCTCTCCTCTGCCAGAAGAGCTTGGCTCATCTCCCCCGCTCTCCGCTCGTCCCCAGCCCCAGCGCTGCTCCTGTCCCTGCCCTGGGCAGAACCAGTGACTGGGCTGAGCACCAGCAGGGAGCTCCCCAGTTCCCCTTTCCAGCCCAGCACTGCTGAGACCTTTTTCTGAATCCCAAGAACAGGTCCTGGTCCTGCTTGGGTTCTGCTGAAGTTAATGGTCCCCACCAAAAATCACTATAGGTAGTTTTGGGGTCTGTTTCTCCCTGATTTGGAACAGTTTGAACAGGAAATGAAGGGCAAGTTCCTCTCTCCTCTGCCCCACGGTTGAGAGAAATGGCAGGGTTAGGGTAATGGTTGGACTTGATGATCTTAAAGGTCTTTTCCAACCTAAACGATTCTGTGATTCTATGAAAAGTTTGCAGAGCACAAACCTGGGGATGGTGGGAGAGAGGGGAGCTCCTGGGGCTGCTGAGCCACCAGTTCCTGCCTGCCCATCCCGCCCCCACCACCCCCGCTGCCCCTTTCCACCCCCTTGGACAACAGCTTTGATCTCTTTTCCACTCACCAAAATGTTTCTTTTGTCTCTGGGAGCATTACGCCAGACATCGGTAGGTATGCAAAATTAATAACTGCTTTTTAATAACTCATGACCTGTAAGACCTGAGCAATTATAAACCTCATAGGGTTATTACTGACCAAGTAAAAATTATATTCCATTTAAACATTCCTCATATAATATCCCCACTGCAGTCAGCATTTCAAGAAAAACAGTGTTAGCAGGGCTGTTTCTCTGGTACCTAATGAGTTAGCTTTGGCCGGGGATCAGGAGCTCTTGAGGGGTGTAGTTTACATTGACCACTCAAAGGCTTTGGATATTCTGGACCATACCTTGTTGTTTAAGGATATAAAGTTAAATTGGGGCCCGGGGGGAGCGTAGTCAGCTGGTTACAGCCATGCTGGAGAAAATGCACCGAAACCAGAGGATGGGAGGGAGGGGGCTGGAGCAGGGCTGGGGACAGGGCTGTGTCCCCAGCAGTGACAGCAGCCGAGGGGCAAGGACCGAGCCCCTGGCATGAGCCAGGGTGCTGGATGCTTCGGGGGTGCTCGTGGGGGACTCGCGGTGACACCCTCCCACTTTACCCTCGCAGCATCTCTCAAGGGGGAAAATAATTTCTCCTTCATTCTGAAAGCCCTCTGAAATTTTTAAAAAAGTATTAACGCCGCCGCCTCGCCTCTCTTGGATGGGAGCCTGGGGGGGACGGGCGAGGAGGGGCTGTGGCACCCGTCCCGTTCTAGCAGCTACGCCCAGGCGTGGAGGCTGGTAACCCCTCTCGAAGGAGGGATTTCAGGCTGGGAATGTGATCCAGAGAGTCGGGAATATGTAATCGCTGCCATAAAAAGCGAGGCTAATAAAGAGGATGGCAGGGATCGGTAAAGCCGTACGTGGACAAAGCCAGTGGGGAACGATCGGGTTGGTTTGTGGTACGGCAAAAGGAGGGAGCCGCTCCGTGAGAGCACAGGGCAGTAGCTCCTGAGCAAACACAAGCCCAAGTGATACTGGAAGCCATCCTGCAGCCCAGCTAGCCGATGTGAAACGTGGTGGCCCGGGCTTGAACCTCCGGGTAGGGAGCCCCCATGGAGCGGGTGCCAGGGAGCATCACCCCAGGCTCCTCCTCTGCCTCGTTCTTCTGCAAGCCTGGTTCATCTCTGGTGTGACCCATTGCACACACTCCTGTGTACTTCTGATTTTATTTCTGTTTTACCGTTAGTTCTTTGTTCGCCCATGAAACCAGATTATCGCTCTCTGTAATTTTATGCGACAGCAGGGACAGATGCCAGCAGTGAAAACAAATCCAGAAAGTTCTTCCCGTACGCTCTATTTACACTGGATCGTCTTCTGTCTGGTTTGATTTCAGCATCAATATTTTTCCTTTTTACCCTTGTGCCATGCAGAAAATGGAGATACTAAAAGGGCTGGCGTGATTATGTTCCTGTAAATAATGATATGTTTGGGACAAGAGGAGATGGCCTCAGGTTGTGCCAGGGGAGGTTTTTTAGGTTGGACATTGGGAAAAATTTCTTTCCCAAAAGGGCTGTCAAGTACTGGAAGGGGCTGCCCAGGGAAGGGGTCGAGTCCCCACCCCTGGGAGGATTTAAAAGCCGGGCAGACGCGGTGCTTAGGGACAGGGTTTGGGGGTGGGATGGCAGAGTTAGGGGAACGGTTGGGCTTGGTGATCTTAAAGGGCTTTTCCAACCCAAACCATTCTGTGATTCTATTCTATGATTCTATGGTTGACTCTGCTGTGTAGTACAGATAATTTATTTGGGTTAAAAAAGAAATATTCTTGACCATTTCTGCCTGGCGAGTCTGAAGCTCACTTAGACTAACGACACCCACTTTTCAGCTGAATATCCTGGAGCGGTTAACATTCCAGTTTTAACGGCGTGGCAAATGGATCTCAGAAACTCTGGATATTTGGTGCTATAGAAATCCCTGCTGGTGGGCTGTGCCTTTCCAAGTGCCCGGATGCCCTGGTGGCTAACACAGCATTCGGCTGGGTGAGAGAATTAAGAGTAGGGGAAAAATGTCTTTTCCCCCTTCCCGGACCTTAGCAGGGGGCATTTCACTCTATCACTAATATATATCAAGATTTTCTGCCCTGGCAGCATCGGCTCCTTTCCTGCAGACGCCAACGTGCAGAACCAGCTCATCCCTTAAATTGAAAGGAGAGGTTGGGGACCTTACACTGCCCCGGGGATCGGTGCCTTACCACCCTGCAAACGCGTACAAGCAAACGCGTAGGAGACATCAGTCCCGCACGAAGTATTTGATTTGATTAATTTAAGCAAAGACCTTGAATATTTGATTTAGGCTTCCTGGGTGAAACCCTGCATGGATTTTTGTTGGGAGATTCATGGCACTGGAAGCTGGAAGCACATTCGATTAGGTGCGGCTCATCTATCACCGGCCAATAAATGTTGCCCAGCTCCTTTCTGTCTGGAACCTCCTAACTTCTCCTTTGCCAAAGCGCATCTTCCAGGAAGGCATCCTGCCTTCGTCTGAAGACCTCGAGAGACAGAAAATCCAATTCTTCCTTTCGTAATGTGTTAATCACCGCCATCACTCGGAGCGCGCGCGCGTTCTTTCCGGTTCAATTTAGCTGACGTGCAAACAGCCGTCAGATCTCGTTAGCGCGTTATAACTAACGAGGCTTTGCTCTGGACTCGGTGGGGCCAGGCGCTCATTCCCATGGAAGTGTTGCTGGTATTTTAGCCTCTCAAGTTTGTGACTCTTCTCTGTGTGACCCTAAAATGTTTGCAGACTTCCGAAGAAGGGCGTGAATCTGCTGGTTTGCCTGGGAACGTGTGATCGGTTGATTTTGTGCAGACACGCAACGTGTTTCTTGGTTGCGGTGTAACCGAATCATTACAAGTTCTAAATTTTTCTGTATCATGTCAGCGTCTTAAAATCTGCAAGATCTGGAGCATTTCTTTATTATTATTTATGCTTATTTATTATTTGAGCTCAAAATGCCATCTGGATTCTGATAATACTCTCACTTGTTGATTCCAAAAGGACCCGATGCTTGTTTGCTATCTAAACCTGTGATTGTAAACCATAAGAATAAAATGGGAGCAATTTATTTTCCAGATCAAATTTTCTCTCAGCAGGATTAAAACTGCCACAGCAGTAAAGAGTTTACAAACTCACTAAAGAACTGTAATAACTTCCCTTCTCGCTGCCGGGTCAAGGAAAGGTAATACATGTTTCCAATCAGCTTTGAATTGAACTCAAATTGTAGGTTTTATTTCACTTTAATCCATATGTGAGTTCACGTTAAAGGTAAGAGAAATCACAGGACTGCAAACATGGAGCAGAGTTAATTAAATTCTGCAGCTCCTTTTGGAAGAAGCCCTGGATCTCCTTATGCATGAAGGCTTCCAGGGCGCTCCTGAGGGCACGACCAGACGGGAAATGGCTCTGCTGGCACAGCAAGGACAACGGCAAATGAAGTTGTAGCGACCAAGTACATTGAGAGAAACTTTGCCACACTTGGGAAATATTTCTTTTCACTGAGCTAGCCAGAAAAAAAAAAAAAAAAAAAAGCTTTCTCCTCTCCCCTTCTCCTCCCTGCCCCACAAAAAAAAAAAAGAAAATAAAGAAAATAAATAAAGAAAATATAGCCCCGCAGCTGACAGGCACTGGGAGAACTCTGGAGAAACATGGCACGGTCTCAGCTCAGACCCAAACGGGATCTTTCTCTGAGGCAATCCCCCAATCCCAACTGCAAATGCTGTTTTGAGAAAGGATGAACGCTTCCTCATCCTCCAGTCCTCCTTCTGTTTCCCACTTACTGTGGGAATTGGTCCTTTTTTCTTTTTTTTTTTTTTTTTTTTTTTTTTTCTGGTTTTCTGTCCAATCTTGTTTTAAATGTGTTCTGGAAAAGAGCTTCTACAAAGTGGGAGAGACTACTCACGTGCTTAAAGTTAAGTCTGCATTTCACTGTCTTGCAGAACTGGGACCTAAATCAAGCGCACTAAGCCCTTGCTTATCCTTTGGCAGGTCTTGCTCAGCGTGCAGACCTCAGCCCCTGGGAGAGGGGAGAAGATTAATCTTGAAGCAATAAATGCTTATTTAATGTTCTTTTTCTTTTCTTTTCTTTTCTTTTTTTTTTTTAATTCACAGCTGAGAGGTGCTCTTGGGGCATCTCCAATATTGACAGCAGCGCTTGGGGCGAGTCAAAATGATGGTTGTGGCTCACCCAAGCCGTGCACATCGCTGGAAGCTCGGCTGGGGACACATCAGCTGCACACAGCAGCAGGATCTGGGGACAAGGGCTGGCTGGTTACGGCGGGGAAGGCAGCGCGCATTTAATTCTGCACGCGGGCGTGAATCCGTGCCCTTACCAGTGCCCCAGGCTGGTCAGCAAGGTACGAACCTCAGGAAAAATGTGGTTTGAATTTGTTTTGTTGAACGGTGGGTTTCACCCCCTGTGAAGGGTTTGGAAAGTTGAATGTTCACCAAACCGCCCAACAGAGAGGGCTCTCTGGGTGCTCCGGGTGTCGCTGCTTCTCTCTGGAGTTAACAAAGCAAAAACTGCATCCAGAGAAATAAATTTTTCTTCCCACTTGAAGCTGGCAGCAAAGAGGTTTTCCATCTAAAACTGAGTTGTGGTCCAGAATGAATTACCCGCAGTGTGCGAGATTCTGGAAAAGCAAGGCGTCCTCGAGCGCCAAAACGTGACATTTCGAAAATCTGAATTTTAAAATAACGCACAGGACGTTCGCTTTGCCTCGTGCAATAAAATGCGAGTCTCCCTGAAACAAACTTCTTATTCTTAAGCTTCCTGCAGAATATCCACGAGAGTCTGAGGCGCTCAAGCATCAAACGCCAGATCCAGCACCTCCTGAAGGGTTTCTCGGTGGCTTTAATAGGCTTTGGGTCGGGCTCTGCAAGATCATCTACCAGGATGCCAACAACAACCGGCCTTTCTGGGCAGGCCTGGAGCTTCGCCTTCTGCGATGGCTCATCCACTTGACAAACGAGCGCTTCAGACCTTGCTGGGAAGGGCTGAGTTTGTCCCAACGAGTTCTTCGGTTTGCCGCAACCATTTTAATAGCGAGTTCTCATTTTCCTCTATTCCCCTGCTCAGGTGCTTGCAATAGTACTTGAAAGTTATTTGTCCTCAAGGCCACGGGCATATGGAGAGGCTGCTTTCGTAGATGTGCCAACAGCCTTCCCCTAGCGACTTCATTTCCCCTCCATACAGAAATGTCCTTGGCCATTCTGAGGTTCTGTTCCCTGAAGTTTTTTGGGTTTTTTTGCTGGCAAACTCCGACGCTCAAGTGCTCTGTCCTCAGTGTTTAGAGGTGATTTCAAAGCGATTCGCCGCAATTCGCTCTTTTATATAAACACTTCAAAATTACTTCAGCAGACTGAAATACTTGCGCATCAGCCAAACAGGTTTTGATGATGACGACGGTCTTGCGTTCTGTGCACCCAAGTACCTTTGACTCAGGTGGTGTTCTTTTCTATAACAAGCTTTTCTCTCTTAATAATTTCCCGGCTGCAAATTCAAGCTTTTCTTTTGGGCAGATTTGGAGATGGGAACACAGTCCTCTTTTCTCTGTTAACGCTCGAGTGTGTTAAAACAGCAATTCTTTGCTCATAAGCCCTCGTCTTGGAATTAGCCTGGTGAGATTTTTGTGTTGCTTTGGTCTGTTGAGTTGTCCCCTTGTTGAAACACAGCTCACTCAGCTCTCGCTAGTCCAGCTCTTCTTCATACACAATAACGTTTGGGGTTTTTTTTACACCAGCCACCGCTGTTTTAGCCGCATTGATCTATCAGTCCAGGCTTGAGGCAAATCAATTCCAGGTTTGAAGCAAGAAGACTCCCTTGTGAAAGCCTCCGTAGCTTCCTCCATCGCACCTGGACCCCACAAACACGCAGCCCACCACCTCATCGCCATCCCAGCCTCTTCTCTCTGTGCTGGTGACTTCCCCTGGGCGCGTTTCTGAGGCCAAATGCCAGGAGAAGGTCAATATCAAAAGGTTCAAGGCAACCAGGCTGAGTCCATATCCCTCAGCCCGAATCCGCGTGTGCTCTTGCGATGAACACATCATTAACTTTGCAGTGCAGCTGCTGAGAAATATCTTGAAATGCTTCAGCGCGCCAGCCAGGGTGATAGCAGCTCATTACAGCGCAGTATCTGAGCCCCCTGTTCAGAGAGGGTTTGGAGATCACGGCTGTTTCTTCTTTCTCTTCCATCAGAAGCGGGAAGGAAAGAGAGCTCGGCTGACACTTTATGACCTCGCGCGGGACGCGGTGACCTCAGAGTCGGAGCAAAGACATCCCTGTCCTGTCCCAACGCGGTCAAGATTGTACTACCCAACACAGGACCCTCAGTGCACAGGGGGTTAAACTGGAACTGGGCTTCCTTTCTGGGGAGATGCGTCTGTAAGAGCTGTGTGATACCCTCTAACAAACCCAGATTTCAGTTCAGCCCAGCAAAATCCATCCTTTTATGTCCTCCTTCCCCACCCCTGCCGCAGCCCCCTGCAGCGCGGGGCGGAGGGAAGGGGGAGCAGCCAAGCCACTGCTCCTGGGCACACCACTTCTCATCAGCCTCCCCACCCACCACTCCCTTCCATCCACAGCTGATGGAAGTTCTCTTCATGAGCCAATTATCAGCTTTGTCATTACTCTGGGCTGAGTATGTTCCTCACCAGCAACCAAGCTGGGGAGGGGTCTGGAGCACAAGTCATACGAGGAACGGCTGAGGGAACTGGGGTTATTTAGTCTGGAGCAGAGGAGGCTGAGGGGAGATCTGATCGCCCTCTACAACTGCCTGAAGGGAGGCTGCAGTGAGGTGGGGGTCGGCCTCTTCTCCCTGGGAACGGGCGATAGGACAAGGGGGAATGGCTTGAAGCTGCGCCAGGGCAGGTTTAGGTTGGACGTTAGGAAAAACTTCTTCATTGAAAGGGTTGTCAGGCTCTGGAATGGGCTGCCCAGGGAGGTGGTAGAGTCCTCATCCCTGGAGGGATTTAAAAGAAGGATGGATGAGGTGCTGAGGGACAGGGTTTAGTGGTGGGATGGCAGGGTTAGGTTAATGGTTGAACTTGATGATCTTAAAGGTCTTTTCCAACCAAGGTGATTCTATGATTCTATGTCCCTGGTTTTGGCGTATATGCTTGATCCAGGTTGGGCCTGAATCTTTATAGAGGAGAGTTAGATGCTGATGCCTGCAGTGCTTGGTCCTGAGCCCCCCTGTTGGGAGGAGGAGGCTCTCTCCCATCAGCAGCCCCATGTGCTCGTGGTGGCTCATCCCTGGTACTGGTTATGAACAACAGGCAGATAGAGGCTTTGGGGGAGATTTGCCTAAAGGTCATGAGGGGGTTGCCGGAGAAAAAACCTAAGCGGGATAATCCAGCTATTCCATGAAGAAATACGGCAGGATTGTGTATGTGTCCAAGGAGTAAAGGAAAGCTGGTGAACGTGTGCCCCTGGGGCGTCTGCAGGAGGTAAATTCAGCCCTGCTCCTTCTCAGGAGGGGACAATCTTTTTAGTAGGGCCAGCTGTGACAGGACAAGGGGTAATGGTTTTAAACTAAATCAGGGTAGGTTTAGGCTAGATATAAGGAAGAAATTCTTTACAATGAGGGTGGTGAAACACTGGAACAGGTTGCCCAGGGAGGTGGTGGAGGCCCCATCCCTGGGAACATCCCAGGCCAGGTTGGACGGGGCTGTGAGCAACCTGATGTGGTTCAAGGTGTCCCTGCTCCTGCAGGGGGGTTGGGCTGGGTGACCTCTAGGGGTCCCTTCCAACCCAAAACATTCGATGATTCTATGAATTATCTGGGATGCGGCAGGTACCTCTTGGACACAGCTTCCATTTGCCCGTGCTGGGAGATGTGAGCGTGATCCTTTGCCTCCGAGGGGTCCACACTCGGGGCTGAGCTGTGGAGGGGGGCGAGGGGAGCCCTCGCAGTGTGCAGCTGCCCCCTCGTTAAGCCGAATTTCACACCCGCAGCCCGTTAGAGCAGAGCTCTGGGATCAGCGCAGCTGCCAGCAGGTTTCTGGGTGGAATTTCCAGGTCTGGAGCGGAGCTTGCCAAGCCTTAACCATTTTGTGACCTGAGTAGTAAAGAGAGGGAGCTCCTCCTCCCAGCATTGACCCACAGCAGCCGCGGTGTCCGAGGGGCTCCGGCCCAAATCCGTGGTGAGCAGGGGGGATCCTCATCAAGCTCCCTCTGGAGCCACTGGATTTATTGAACCCGTGGACGAGCTGCAGGGACCACCTCTTTTCCAGGGACTTTAGGGATGAGTGGAGCAAGGAGGAGAAGGTGGCTTAAGGGGTAATTGAAGGTCGTGCAAGTGCGTCTGGTTTTCGTTGAGGGAAGAGTGGGTTTAGGCAGGCTCTTTGTCTCCAGCTCTGGATTATGAGCGATGGGGGATATTTTAATGCATCTTTGGGTGGCCAGGTGACACGGTAAGACCTGACAAGGCTTATGGCACAGACCAGGCGAGGAGGTGGTGCTGCTCCTGCAGCATTGGGAGAAGAACCGCTGGGAGAACAGCACAAGGCTTGGCTGGGCACCAGGGAACCGGCCTTAAGTTGGACTTTTGCCTCAAGCAGGTTTTCTTCTGACTTTGGTTTCCCTCCCTTCCCCGCTGCCAGGCTGACACGTGGTTTGAAGGAAGTAGAGCAAAAGCAGTTTAAAAGCAAAAAGGGTGACATGGTGCTAAATTGGAAGGGCCACTATGGACAGAGGGAACCTAAGGCCCAAAGAAATGATGACTTCAGGGGGTTAAACCCCGTTTTTTCTATCTAGTCTGCTGCCTCCAAAGATGACAGAGGAGCAGAATCCGAGCTGCACCTCTCTGTTTGATGAGACTATTGCCTTACAGAAGGTTGAAAACATATATTGTATTAATTTTCATTTCATTTTGTCTGAAATGACTTGAAATACGCTTCTGTAACCAACCAAGCTCATTCTTAACTCTCCCTGCTACACATTCAGGAAGAATTTATAGGCAGGGTTCAAAGTGTTCATATCCTCGCCTATTGTTCGTGCTGAAAGCCTCTGTCCTGGAAGAAGGATTGCGCTTCCTCACGCTCATCCACACGCTGTAAATCAGGAGCTGGGGTGAGCGCATCCTCTCCTGCACTGGCCATAACGTTCTGGGAATGTTTCTTTTGATGAATAAGAGCTACTTCTCTTATCTCAATCCCTTGGCCATGTGGGGAGAGATGTGGTCGGGTCCCTAGGTGGAAAGACCCGCAGGGCTGAGCAGGCACGGTGGGATGCTTCCAGCGTGGGCAGCGTTCCCCGGCAGAAACAGCAATCCCAAACCAGAGCCCCAGCCATGCAGGTGGATCCATCCCTACCACAAACAGGCTGCGGTTGTGTCATGGGACCCCATGTAGACACCCTGCATCCAGCACGTGGTGCTGAGGGCTGGGACCTGCTCTTGGTGGCCCTTGCAGCCCTGCCGGCGTGGTGCAGGAGCATGGGGGGAAGCTCCCAGCACAGCCCCCCGTCTCCTCTGCAGCCCCACCTCACCCTTGCGCCGCCTTTTTTCCAGTTCCTCCAGCACCGCCCGTCACGGGGATGTGAAATGTAGCTGACGAGCTCATCGAAGAAGATCACAGCTAACGAAGCAAACCTCAGGACAAGCGAGAAGAGGGGGAGATCCAGCCTGCGAGGGGGACACCGAAGCTGTGGGTCCCATCGTTTTTGTTGGATTGCAGTGGGCAGAGAGAGGTCAGTTCTGCTCCCAGGGAAACTGGAGCAGCTCCACTGAGGTCTGCTCATTCCAGATTTACCTCGATGAATTTGAGAGCAGAAACTGGCCTGAAGTACGTATAAAAATTTATTAAAGCTTTGGGACAGATTGTGCTTTGCTTGAGTGTGGTGGGGGGGAGGGAGGAGGAATTTCCCTTTTCCTTCCCACAGGAAAGTGCTATAGTCTCTGGCATTACAAAATGCAGGACTTAGTGCATTTATTTGCCCCAAATGACATCATCGAATGGCTCAGGGAAGGTCAATTTGAGCGGGCTGGAAAAGGGAGAAGGCAGTGTTCAACCTCTGTTCCCCAGCTACCGCTTCCATGTGTCCCGGTGTCCTGAGGAGCATCTCGCCTGGAGCCAAAAGGTGCAGAGCCTCCACCTCCCCACGCCTGGGTGTCATGTGTGTCCCCAGAAAGCCAACAGGTAGATGGCAAAAGTGCCCGTCTTGCTTATTGGAACATACTTCAGTATATCCAGGATGAGATCCTGCCTCAGGCAGAGCTCCAATGAGAGCTACGTCAGGTCCTTGGTCTTCTCTGGCCAAGAGGGTAATAAAAACTCATGGTCCTCTGGCCCTAATGGCTCATACTGGTCATCCCACAAGGGGTAGGTGGGAGAATGCTGCTTTTCCAAATATGTAGAAAAGAACTTAAGCATAGTACTGAAGAAAATACATGAAGACAAGAAAATGATGGAGGTGACAAATAATTCCCCTGACATCGCAGCGCCCGGCCTTTTGGCTGATCCTTGTTTTCACCAATGGCCCCAGCACTAAAATCGCAGCGGCTCTTGGTGCGCCGACCCCTCGGAATCACCCTGGAGAGGGTGCTGGCTTTCTCCAAACCTGCCCCTCGAAGAGAAGACGAGCCATGAAGGGGAGGGCATCGCGCCTGTCCTCTCCGGGTGTGCACGTGAGGGCGGTGGTGGTGGCCTGGGTCCCTGGGGAGCGCCGGGGCTGGGCACCACCGGCAGAGAAATGGGAATACAGTCGGTGGGGCTGTCACCCGCTGGAGGTGTAATGCTGTGCTTCGTGTGGTAGATAACTGCCCTCTGCATCGCGCTTGGGGGCTCTCGCATGGGGACGTGGGAGGGGAGGGTGTCCGATGCAGCACCCATGGGTGCTCAGGAGGGTGCTGCGATGGGGTGCCCTTGGCTCCGCAGATGTTTTGGGCAGCAGGATCTCCATTTCAGCCCAGCGGGTTTTGAAAGCCCCGAGGATAAGCTGAGCTCTAAGACTGCGAGAAAACCTTATCTCTCTGCACAGGAAAGCCACCTGCGTTCACACGCGGCTTGGTGCCGGGGTGCGCTGGCTGATTAAAAATAGTGACGAGTTAGTTTTGCTACGAGATTTAACGTCTTCTTCACGCTGCTGATTTACTTCCTGAGGAGTGAGTAACATAACACATGCTCCTCTCCTAGTTCATGCTAATCCTCGCCCTTTGTTGTCCAAACACGAGGCAAAGGTGCCCATTTTTCAAGGAATTGTTTGAATTACTTTCCTCATCCTGATTGCTTTTCTTCACTTTTTCCTTCATCAACCATCCTTTGGGCATTAACCTCGTATTTATGCTCACATTAACCAGGGTCAGCATCAGAAAATGTTCTCGCTCTTGCTTTTGCTCAGCCACCTGGAGAAGTAGAGAAAGGAGACAGTACCAGACGTACACTAATTTCTAACATGTGTTTCCTGCCAGTACTGGCCTCGGCAGCTCAACCACATAAGCCACCGCGGGAATAATTGCCGTCTGAGTACAGTCTTTGGATGTGCACGAGCCTGAGAAAGCTCTGCCGCGGAGCGAGGGTCCTGCAGAACATCAGCAGGCTGAGGGCGAGAAGGAAGCCAGCTTTGGGACCAGTACTTGGTGACGCTCAAAAGATTCAAAGTTTGGCTTCGTCTGAGCTATTTTGCGAAAGTTGGTTGAATAGTGAAAGGAAACAGCTGTAAATTGGGATGAATATCGGTATCTGTGATACAAACGCCCTCTGTTTGAATATTCGAAGAGAAGCCTGGGAGGCTGGGCTTCCTCCCGGCCACGCTCTTTCCACAAACATCCAGCAGGATCAGAAATGGTTTGGGTCGCTTTCAGGGTTTCCTTTGCATGGGGAGGACATGTGAGGTTGGACTGGTGGCCTTCTGGCTCTTGCTGTGCCCTGGGGTGGGCTGGGGCCACCGTGTGTCCCGGCCCTGGTGCCGATAGCCCAGTTCAGCTCGAGTGATGAAGGCACCTGACCCTCCTCGGTAGCTTTAGCCTTTGCCTGCGAGTGGATAAGCGGTATCGCATCCGAGAACGCCGCAGATGTCGTACCCCTTCTCCGCACATCGGTGATCTCCACTGCCGTACGTACCAACCCTAACGCTTAGATGGAGCGGGATTTCTCCGGAGTGTTTTGCTTTGGCCCAGCCTTTGCCCTCGCTGGAGCAGATGGGAGTTTTGCCGTTGACTTCGGCGTGACCAGAGTTTGGGTTCGGAGCACCCAGCAGTCTCCCGTGGCAATTGGGTCAGGGCGTGTGGCGGAGGCTGTTTTCTGCGGGCGGAGGGAGGGAGGGAGGAGTTCCAGGATGTGCCCAGTTCAGGTTCGTTGGAAGTCCCAATGACTTCAGGGATGAACCCGGCCAGGAGCACTGCTCACAGATGAGACTCTATTCCTCGTAATCTCGGAAAGGATAACGCCGTGGAAACTTTTCTGCCATTCGAAAATGAAGGCAGAGCAGCCCCGAGCCTGATTTCCCACGGAAGCATTTCCTAATGCTCGTGTCCCTCCCTGCGCCTGCCCTCTCCCACCTCTCCCACCCTGCTGTAACTTGGGAATCTATTGATCCATTTTATCCAAATTGGGCAAACAGTAAGAAAGCTCAGAAGATGTAATTAAATTCTTAGAAGTTTATGGGAATAGGAAGCAACCTATGTTGACACTGCCTGAGAAACGTTGCAGCACCAGCTTGCGCAGAGGATGCTCTGGAGTCCCCACGTGTGGCCAACCCCAGAAAAGCCTCCTCCTGCTTCACTGTTAAAATCAGTCACAAGGGAAAAAAAAAAAGCATGGAGAGATCCAGGCTTTACCGATTTTGCTGTTCACAGACGGAATCGCTGTGTTAAAACTCACAAAGACGTTAATATTCTCATTCCTAGCTTCCTTTTTGGGTGTGTATGGGGGCAAGATTTTTTGCAGGGGGAACCTGATTTTTTCCTGCAGGCTCTGCCAGATGGCTGGGGCTGTAGTGCCAGGACCCCATCCTGAGCGCCGCTGCTTTCAGATCCATCCTGTGCAGGAGCAACAAACCCCGGGCAGGGGGTGCAGGACCCGCTGAGCACCCGCCTGCCCCGAGACCAATCCTCACACCGACGGCGTGGACCAGGAACACCAAGGGCTGAAATCTGGGGGCTCCGTAGGCAGAACCAGCCTGGCCAGGTTTTCCATTACGCTATTTCTTACATCTCCTCTTATTTCAGGAGATGTGAAGCCTTTTTCCGGAGGATACCGTTGGAAATGTGGTGTTGGAGGGAAGCCCTTCCCCACCCAGCTCCGCTCCCCAGCCCCCAGAGCAGAGAGGATCACAAATCCCTTCTGATTCCTATTTCTTCCATGCCGTAATTCCTAAAGACGCGGCCCTTCTCTAAGCTGCCTTTCTTGCTTTTGCAGTTTTCGCTCCTCCTCGCCTCACTGCAGGGTCTATGAAGCCATTTTAGGGCTTTTCTTTTTCCTAATTTGAGTTCTGGCCAGAGCTGCTCGTGTGGCTTTCCCAGAGCAGCCGGGCTGCAGCGTGAGCCCTGCGGCGGCTCCGTCCCAGCTGCCGTAACACCGTTCCTGCGCTCCTCGCTCCCCTTTTCTGGGGTTGCGCCGTTGGAGAACTGGAGGAATGAGGGATCCAGACTGGGAGGGGACCTCAAGAGCCCATCAGGTCCACTCACCCTTTCCATCAGCTTGCTGGGCTTGCCCAGCCAGCCCGGCTCCCGAAACAGCTTTTTTTCTTCCCATTTCAATAAACTGGGAGCCGCAGTCATTGCCTCCCGTTTTCTTGCAATTTTGATAGGTGCTGGGTGCCCCACAGGTGTGCGATGGTCCTAAAGGCGAGTTCTCACGCAGTGGTCTTCACCAGCAGATCTCCATGCAGAAAGGGTTGACATCTTTGCCTGTGTTCTCGGTGGGGAAACTGAGGCACGAGAGGAGGTCTGCGTGAAGCGGGGGCTGACCTGGGGACAGAAGCAAGGTCTCCTACGTGCCGACGGCCAGGGTGTACGATACCATCCCTGCTCGAGCGCACGAGCCTCTTCTGTAAGTGGGCACGGAGCCGGCGGAGCAGCTATTAGCCAAGGCTCGCTCTCGATTAACCTTGTGACCGAGGCTTGCTGCCCGCCGAAATCCTCGGCCATTTTTTAAACGCTGCCTGTCAGTTATTCTTTATGGGCCACCAAGCAGGGCTTTCCCACGTCGAGGCAGTTCTTAATTAGCGAGGTTTAATATGACCTTGCTTTATCAACCCGAAGGCAGGTTTTGCTTTCAAGGCGCCCCATCCGTGACCGCTGCGGCCGGGAGGCACGGGGCTGGCGTGGGCAGCGGGGGCCGGCGACGTCGGCGGGAGGCTGGGCAAAGGCAGCAGCATTAAATAAGCTCAAAATCCTTTTTCTTTTCACCCGCAGGCCTCTCAGCGTACAGGCTGAGCCAGGGCTGTGCTGGGGCAGGGCTGATGCAGCTGCACATTCCCAGCACGGATTTCAGCGGTTGCTGGTCAGGATTTTAAAGCCCTGGTTTCGAGGCAGATTCAAACCCACTGTTACTCTTTTATGTCCCAGCATCTGCCTGCGATACCGAAACAGCGTTTATCGCTTCCCCAGTGCTCTGGTGCTGCCATAAACCCCCAGCGTTCAGCCGAGCCCATTTCTGAGGAGCAGGCAGCCCAGCCCTGGCTGCCCCCGTGCAGTGGGGGGGCTCCGTGGGGCAGCCCCATGTCCCGTCCCCCCCCATCTCCAGCTCTCCAGCGCTGTGGGTTTATTTCATTCACACTCCTCCTGCGGCTCAGCCTTTAAAAAATCTTCCTCCCTACTGAAC
Source organism: Butorides virescens (assembly GCA_017310255.1). NCBI lineage: Eukaryota > Metazoa > Chordata > Aves > Pelecaniformes > Ardeidae > Butorides > Butorides virescens. The sequence continues at coordinate 15,394 of JADKXX010005096.1, forward strand.
GACGAACGGGTGAGATGATTACATTTTACTCTGGGTCGCTTTTCATCTTCCAGCTCCTTTTCACAACCAAATAAACAGCTGCCGAGATGAGTGTCCCACCGCCCGCATCTTCCCTGGGGACACGGCACTGCGTCCCCGCGGTGACACCCGGGCATCCCCCTGGGGGTGGGCATGCACCTTCCTTGTCCTGCGTTCTGTCTCACCTCCTGGGGCTGACCCCAGTAACAAGAAGTTAATTATTCCCGCTGGCAAAACGTGGGGTCAAAAGCTGCGGCCACGGGGTGCTGCCTGCAGACGGGTCTGTGTGGGTGCTGCTTGCGCTATGTCGTCATTTCTTTCTCCTAAGACCAATATATAAATATATAAGTTCCTCCGTGTTTACCCAGGAGCAAGCGTTATTTCCACCGCTGGAAATTCAGCCCGTGGATTCCCACCGCAGCAATTCAGCGCCGGGCGCAGAGGAGGTGGGATGCTTTTTGCTAAAAATAAACGCTGGGCCAAGCCGGCTATCAAGACCCTTTCTCCTTTTCACAGCCGAAAAGGCTCCACCTTGCATCACCCTTTCCCCTCCGGGTGCCAGATCCAGGGATGCTGCCCTGGGTGCTGCCCTCCAGCCAGGGCACCGCTTCCCATGCCCGGGGCCACCCCCTGCCCCCGAAGCCCTCGCCTTTGGGGGACGCCCTCGCCTTCGGGGGACACCCTTGCCTTTGGGGGATGCCCTCGCCTTTGGGGGACGCCCTCGCCTTTGGGGGACGCCCTCCCCGCATGGTGGGCTGTTTTCCTCGGGCGGCCGGAGGCGCGAGGCCGTACGCCCGTGTTCTCCCACCGCGCCACCCGGCGCGCAGCGCCCGGACCGGGAGCGCCGAAGCGATGACACAAAACTGGCAGCTGAAACATCCCCGTTCCGGAGGATCCGGGACCTCTGTGAGGGCTTTCTGCTCAGCCCGGGGATTTTCCTTTCATTTTTACTGTAACTACTTTCTATGGTCCATAAACTATATTGTTTTCATTTAATTCTGGGAACATAATGAATTTCTGTGGGCTTGTTTCCTGCTCAGCGCAATATCTTCGCTAGATGTGAGGTTTATTTCACAAGCTAGTTATAAATTTACTCAACCCCCCAATTGTTTCATCTTGGGAGCAATCAATAAAAAGAAACATGAGGGAGATTTTAGACCCTTCACATCCACTGAAATTCAGGGATGTAAATCCGTCATCTGACTTTTTTTTTTTTTTTTTTTCCCTGAGTGCTGAGTAACATGGGAAGAATGTTAAACCTCGTACCGGTACCTCCGCGTGCCTATGTAATGGCCAAAGTGTGAAATTTTCCCTTTTTTACCTCCAAAAGAGCTTTGGGTGTGAAAAAAAGCACATTGGGTGTTGCGGAGAGGCAATGAAAATCTGCCAAAGGTGGAGGGGGCACCCGGGGCAGGGTCCCTCCCTACCCCGCTGCCCTTCAGGTCGTGCCCTTGCCCCAGCCCGATCCGTTCTGCCTCATCACAGCGTCAGCCGGGGGATATCCATGTGGTCCCCAGTTCCCCGAAAACTTGATGAAGGCCACAGGATAAAAGCCTACCTTCCCACCCCTGCTCTGTAGCTGGCCCTTCTGTGCCTCCTAGCTGAAATACCCAGATTAAAGCTAACATCTGGCTATCAGCAAATAGGTTTGGAACAGCAGATAGATATTTAATTTTCTAGATTTATCCCCTTTATTTTTTTGCCAATAGCAGGAACCCTAGGAGCTGCCGAGAGCTCTTTTGAAAAGCTTGCCAAAAAAATGCCTAATTTCTCTTCTCACTTGTGCAGGCCAGTTGGAGATTGCTGGCAGTGTCAGTCTGGTGTAAATAAAAGGAAAATCAGGCGCAGGCTCCCCAGGTCACGAGGAAGGAGACTCCCCAGAATCCCAGGGCGTTTGCACTCGGCCTGGGGCTGCTGCTTGTGCCATCAGGTGCTGCTCACGGGGGAGTAAAAAAAATCACAGAATCAAATCCCAGAATGGCAAGGGTTGGAAGGGACCTCGGGAGATCACCCAGTCCAACCCCCCTGCTCAAGCAGGTTCTCCTAGAGCATG
>JADKXX010005098.1:0-125008 GCA_017310255.1 Butorides virescens
GGGGGGTCATGCAGCAGAAAAGAGGAGAACCCCTGGTACCCCGTGGCACCTCTTCTCCCCAGGGCGTGCTACCTTTGCCACCGTAGGACGGCTCTTGAGAAAGAGCCGCGTTGGTCCATGAGCGGGAGGGTACAGCGGCTTTCCCACGCTGCAGCAACTACTCCCGGCTTTCTGGCTCCATCTTCTGGAAGTGAGACAAAATATAGAGTTATCAAAGCCTGAGCTTTTGTAACGAGTTTGTAACAACGCCTGCTGGCTCTGTGGGGCCTGCAATATGGAGCAAACCCCTTTCATAATGTACAAAACTTGTAATTAACCTCTGAAAGGTGTCTCTGCAAAAAAAAAAAAAAAAAAAATGAAAAGACGGCATCGCGGTGGGTAAATGAAACCCAAGCTGCAGGTAAGGATCAGGGCGTTAAGTATTTCAGGGCTTGACCATGCAGGCTGGCCACGGAATTTTTTGGATGGATCAGGCAACATGGCCAAGGGGGAAACAATTTTCCACCTCCTTTTTAAGTCACCCCCCATTCGGTTTGGGAGAACAGGTGATCCAACGCCGCTCAGTGGCAGTTCAGTTAGAAAAATGAAGAGGAGAAATCGCTGAGAAAGGATTTCAGAGCTTGGCTGAGCAGGGCTTAGTGCTGGGACCGGTGCCAGTGGCACTGGGACAGGACCCTAACCCAGCCCCTCTAAACGAGCCAATTCAGAAATCCCAGCTTTCCCAGTGCCATTGGGCTGCTTGGCCTCAGCCTGCAAAGGCACAAATGGTCAGCCCAGGATTTCTGGTGGCATTTCCCCACGCCGCGTCGAGATGCCACCGTTCTCACCAAGGGCAGGCTGTACTGGGGTGCGCAGAGCACGGGGACGGGGATTCGGGCCCTGAAATGTTGCTGCCAGTGCTGCTGGGGGGGCTTGGAGAGCAGCGCCAAAGCCTTTTCACCTCTCTTTACCCCACGGAATTGCCCTTTTGGGGTGGCTGAGCTGGGATGTGGAGGGAGCAGAGGGACACGGGGCGGATGTGCTGCTCGCCAGCCCGGTGCCCTGGCCCTGGGCACCAGCCCCCGCGCCCCCGCACCCATCCTGGGATGCTCGCAGAGAACCATTTAGGACACAGAAGGTTTTCCACTGCTTTACACTTGCTGTCTGCAAAGCAGAGTCCCCCTCCGCTGCTGGTTTATGGGTTTATGTCACCAAATGGAGGTGCCCGTGCACCGGGCTCCCTTTGGCTGTGGGTGCTGCTGTGGCTGTGCCGGGCAGACGCTTGCCTGGGATGCTCCGGCTCCGGTGCGACACCGTGGGCAGCCAAGCACCGGCCCCAGGAGCAAAGGCTTCAAAGGCTGAGGTCGCTCCTTTTTTCTGGGGGTGCATCTTGCCTGCAAAATCTGAGCCCTGCCACTCCTCTGAGCTGTACGAATCCATTTCATGTGGCCACCGCCATCGCACCAGGGCATCTTCCCTTCAGGCAGAGGAGTTTTGTTCGTCTTCGCGGAGAAAAATCCTTTCCCCGTTTCCCCTCCGGTTTAGGTTTGTGCCAGAGGGTGGTGCTCGCTCCATGCTTTCCAAAAAAAAACCCCTCAACCCTGAAACTGCTGCTGCGTTTGGGGGCTGGTCCCTGGGTGCGGGGGCGAAGGGAGGGGTGCGGGCAGCACCCACTGGGGGGGAGCATCTGGAGGGCACCCGACCCAAACTGCCCAAACGAGCTCCGGGTGCCTCTGCAGAGCCAGCCCTTGAGCCCACTGAGAACTGAGGTTCCAGCAGCCTCCGACGTGGGGGTCCATCCATTTCCCTTAGGCCACCTGCAACGGGCTACTTACCCTCAGCGGAGGTTGCCACATTCAGCCTGTGAAGTGTTTCTCAAGTTTTTACTGAAGTTTCTATCGTTTACCCATCATCATCTTCTGCCTCACATCAATCAAAACTAAATTTAAGGCTATATTAGATATTGAATACCTTTGGGATTATGATGATGATAATTATTATTATTATTATTATTATTATTATTATTATTATTATTTCAGGTTTGTAAACTCTGCTGCGGCTCAAAACCTGAATACGCAGCGGGTCAGGGGATGATGCTGTTGGGTATTGGAAAGCTCTCTTGCCGGTCACGCAGGACGAGCCAGGGTGTCCCATGGCACGTGCGGGAGCTCCCAGGGGCAGGCAGGCTCCCTGGGGACCTGCTGGCTGCAGGGGGCGAAGCTGCAGGGCAGGGGTCCCCCCTGCACCCCCCGTCTCCTTGCAGCCCAGCACCACCACGCGCTGCTTCTGCAGGATCAAAGTCTGGAGCAAACCAGAATAACTTCAAATGCAGAGGAACTTCTCCAAACTTCACCCGAGACAAAGATGGGCAGAGGCTCTGACTTTTGGGGCCAGGAGCCATTTATTTCCCTCACCAGCAGCATTTCAGTGGCTCCAAGGACATCCCCATCCCTCTCCAGCAGAGGCAAAACCTGCCCACACATCCTCATTATACCCATCAGAGTAATTAAGTAGATTATGAACAGTTATCCTATTTAAAAAGTGATTCTTACAGTGAAATGATCGACACCGTGAGCGAGTAGCAGCAGACTTCCATGGCCTTGCTACTGCTGCATTGCCTTGATGTTGGTCCTGAGCCACCAGAAGAGACACGTGAGTGAAGTGAAGCTCATAAGCACTGATGCTCACCGGAAAAGCTGCAGAATGAAATGCTGAAATTCCCAGAGATACCCCCAAAAATGCGCACACTGAATTCCCAACCGTCTTAAATGGCTGTGGAAATCTAATCCCGCAGACATCTTGAGAGTCCCACCTCCTTTCCCCACTTCCTTGCCTCTCCACCTATAAATCTTTGTCTCTGGGTTTCTGGTGTGTGACTTAGGATTTTTAAATGCTTATTTTGGCAATGCACAGTGGTGGGATGTTTCAGCTTTGCCGGGAGGCTGGAGCAGGACTCTCTCCTTGGAGATAGGCTTAAATGTGAGTGACTTGGCCAAGAACCGCCTGGTCAAAATCACTATTCTCCAAAGCAGGACTCTTCAGGAAAAAGCCAGGAGGCCAATTTGGACATCTGTATGGGTTTTGAGCGAGATAATTGTAAACCATGGGATAGCGACCTAAGCAAACACCAAAGCAAACCACAGATGATCTGATTAGTTTTCCGCCATGGACACTCTATCTGTATGTTCAGGACAGAGTGAAAGACCGTTCTTCAAAGCCCCAAGTGTCTTTGGGGAAATCTTCTGTCATTAGTACCCATGGCGATGTCAGTCAAGCCCTACCCCGGCTCCTGGGCAGGGAAATCCATACCCCGGTCCCAGCCAGCCTCTTCCATCGCCCTGGTGAGTAGCATTCTGCAGGATGCTCTCAGCAGATACGATTATATTGCTGAGCAAACCTTCCCTTGCTGCTGCGAGGCACTTTGAAAGCCTCTCTCTACCTCTTCCCTTCCTCAGGGGTAGCAGAACTTCCTTCTTCTTCTTCTAATGGCATTCCTAGGCAGACTGGGGAGTCTTGTCGTCTTGAAGGGAGATAGTTTTTGTTGGTATTAAAATGCAAGTGTATTTAAACAGTCATTCTGCACAATAAAGTACAAATGCTGCATGTCTTTTAGGGCTTTGACTATAGCAAAGAGTTTTTAATGCCTCTTAGGCATGGCAACGTAACCCAACCCAACACGACACAATCGGACCCCAGCAAGGTTTGTGCATGTCATGGGTATGGAGATCGAAGGTTTGGCTCTTTAAGCACGTCAGGGGATGGCAACGATTCCATTTAGCACTTATTACATTAAAATAGCTTTCTAAATTCCCACCAATCCTTTGGCCATGTAATAGTGGGTTGATATTTAACATGGGCAGCACTTAAACATTTGCAACACTTAAACATTTTCAACGTTCAGGATCTGAAAATGACTTGGGGTTGTTTTCCTCCCCTGCCCTGCCCTGCTTTTCATCGCAATCCATGACTGCAAGGAAGGACACGAGAGAAGGGAAAAAGCTGGGCTTTACGGGCAGGTAGACACAGGTTGGCTGCTCATCCTCTAGCATGGGCCGGTCCTGCCCTGGGCAGGTTTGCTTTCTCCTGAAGGGTGTTATTTTGCTCTTCATCAGCACCAGGTTCACTTTTCCCTTTCTGGTTGCCTTCAGAGGCAGTTATTACCAAATACTCAGGCTGGTGCATTTAACAGCTGGTTGCACGATAGCAGCCTAAGGACGCCGGCTTATTTCCAGCAGTTTTCCGCTTTAACTTTGCTCCCTTCACTGGTGCCTGTCCTCCATCATGAACCACAGCTTCTGAGTCACCCGCTTTTCCCATCTGAGGAAAAAGTTGGGCGAGAAGTAAATGATAGACTCAGATTTCAGTGCCTTGAGAAGTCGCTTGGTTCAAACTCGGCTCCAAAGAGCCCCTCTCCTTTGTATAGGAGGGCAGGCAAGAGTTTGGTGTGGCCCCGGGAAGATCCCATTCTGACGGGCGCCATGACAATAAACACGTTAATTAAATTAATTAATTTAAAGGGGCAAAGGTTCAGTGGGCGGGTGGTGCTTTTGTATTTCCAAACCAGTTAACTCAGCTCAAATTCAGCCCTGACCAAGACGGATCTTCTTTGCCTAGCAAAATCCAGCGTAGTGCAGCGACTTAGCCGTGCTCTTTGTACGAGCCCAGCCCCTGCCAAGCCTCGCTGGCCGGGATGAGGCACGTCCTTAGGTTAACAGAAACCCAATAAGATATCAAATTAGTTGGGGTGCTCGGCTCTTTTTGAAATCAGGGGGAGAATTGTGATGCGCCGGGGCGCGGGGTGCTATTCTTCCTATCTCTTAGCTCCATTGTGCGGGGGTGAACAAAGCCAAGAGGTGTAATTTAAAGGTGCTGTGACCTCCCATGAGCAGCTCTCCCCATTGTGCTGCCCGTTTTGTTTTCTGCATGTGTTTTTTTTTTTTTTTTTCTTCACTGAGATCTACTGATCATAAATATGCATGAATAAAAGAGCCAGGGGAGAGGAAAGGAGGGGGGAAGGGGGCTCATAACCAGCTTGGATAAAGTCCTTTTCTGAATTTTCCACTCCCGGCTTCCTGACGTCGAATGAAATAAGGGACCACACCGCCGGATTAGCTCAGCCGGAGTTCCTATTTCCAATTGTAAAAGCAGAACCCTGGCATCATAACAATCATTATAATTATCACTTACAGAGGGGTCTTATCATATAACAGCTTCTCTTTATTCGGGATGGAGGGGGACTGGAGGGGGCTGGGGGAGATAATTCCAACCACAGGGGTTTGCGTCTTCATTCATCACTTTCCAAACAAGCCACTGGAAAATTGAAGTCCCTGAGCAATTTACAGATTACAGCTCTCTCCCGGCCCAGGGACACGTGTGCACGCACACACACGCTCGCTCCAGACATGGGACGTAAACCAGGTACGCCTTGGGTGACCATTGGGGAAAAAAAAAAAAAAAAAAATTAAAAAAAAAAAAAAAAAAAAAAAAGATCCCCCCGCCCTGCTTTTCTGCTCCAAACTCGGGCAGAAACGGACATAACCTTCCCTTTTAAGCCTAGCAACTCCAGCCCGGCCGCACAGCTCCTCCTGGATTAATCTTTCTTTTTTTTGGCTCAGTGAATTGTGGTCAAGGCCATTGTAACGTGAGTGCTGCCGGGGCGCGGATTGGCTGGAGGAGGCTCAGAGAGGCCCCTTTTCACAGGGGACTAATTGCTTTAGACCACCAGTATTTGGGAGCTACAGATGTCTTCCTTAATTTGCCTAGAGAGCACAATCGGCCCCATCTGTTGCATTTTTTTCCCCCCTCTGTCTCTCAAGTCGCCTTCTTCCCCCTGTCTGCAAAGGCCTAAATTGAAAACTCATCAAAAAGTAATACAAGAGCAGTTTGGCTGGGAAGCTGCTGCCGTGGGGCTTTGCCTTTAATAAAGGCCCCCCTGCTACTTTTACACATGGGCTGGGGAGCAGAGAAAGGAGGAGGAGGAAAGCAGAAACAACCTAGAAGGGGAGGGGGGGGGAAGCTAAAAACTAACAGCCAGATGGGGTATTTGGAGGCAGGATAATTTGATGTGTCATGGCTGGAGGAGAACAAGGGGCAGCCCCTTGTTTTCTGTGTGTACACACAACAAAATAGATGACTTCTGGAGAGGGGAAGGGAGAGGAGCTGGGGGCCGGCCGGGGGCTGGCGGTCTCTCCATCTCGGTGTCGATGGCGGGGGGAGCGGTCACTGCCCTGCGGTCGATGACTTTCCCGGCGCACACCTCCGGGCATGGAAGGAGATGGAGAGGGGTCAGAAGAAGGGAAGGGGGAAGAGAGAGGAGATGAGCCCTTGCCCTTCTGCAGGGCTGGGAAGTTGTCTTGGCCCGGAGCTGTCTTGGACCATATAGAATCATAGAATGGTTTAGGTTGGAAAAGCCCTTTAAGATCACCAAGCCCAACCGTTCCCCTACCCCTGCCATCCCACCACTAAACCCTGGCCCTAAGCACCGCGTCTGCCCAGCTTTTAAATCCCCCCAGGGATGGAGACTCAACCTATTGTAGGTCCTAGATTGGGGACACTGCTCTGCACCTACCCATACCCCAGAAATCAGATGAGGGTGTTGCTTTCTCCTTGCTGGATCAGTGATTTGACTCCAGAGCATGTGACGGAGCTGCACCACCAACGGGCTTTTCCTCGTGCTGGCTCCGGGCCGGCGGCACCGCTTCATCTCAAACTCAACCCTGGGCAGAGAGAGAGAGAGGACAAGCCCAAGAAATCTGTAAAATATTTAATGGGAAGGTTGTGGGGGAAAATATGCCTCACCTTTGTTCAAAATCCCCATCACGGCCCAGCTTCAGCATGCACAGCTGACAAGCAGGTCGTAAAACCCCGCTTGTTTTTTGTAAAATATTTGTAAAATGGTACAAATATTTCACAGATAATTTTTGCAAAATTATTTGTAAAATAATCGTGTATGATGCAGTAAGGCAAAGGGAGTGTGGTGGGCTGGTCGTTCGCTCTCCTCTGTGCTAAAAGAGAAGGAAGCTCAAGAGATGGAGAAAGCCCCGAGCATCCTCCTCCCACCCCGGCTCCTGCCTCTCCAGGGATGGGTGCTGCGGGGGCAGGAGAGCTTTGGGCTGCCCGCTGCCAGGGAAGGCAGGGACCTGCCCGCACAGGTAGGACACCGTCCGGCAGCTGTTCAGGCAGCACAAATGAGAGGTGCTTCGTTATCAGGCTCTGTCCCGAAACCTGAGCCCGGGTGCCAGCACCGTGGCCGTCAGCGCTTGATCGATCATTCCCATTTCCTGGCTGTCCATCAGGCGTCTCTCCCCGAGTCCTCGGAAAGGTTTTGTTTAGATGTTCAGTTATGGAGGGGGAAAAAAAAAAAAAAAAAAAAGTCCATTTATCTCAAAGGACCCTCTCAAAACAGCGTGAAAGAGATCGCCGCAGCGATTTAGTGCTGCTGCTGCTGGGAGTCGTGTGAGGACCAGTCTGTGGGTTGGGATCTGTGGGATGGAGCTGGTGGCTCCCACGTCTGCTAAAGGACAGCTTCCAGCTATTGCCACCATCGGTTCCCAGCTTGCTGACACCATCAACAGCTTCTTTTTTAGCAGAGGTTTCCTAAAATAAAAGAAAACCAGTGCTGGGCTTGCACCTCTGCCAGCTGAGGTGGAGGCACGGGACCAGATGCGGGTCCACGAGCGCACCCCGCGGCCACGAAGCCCCCGGGCTGGGTCGAGCCACGAGGGTGCTAAAAAATGCTTTTTGCATTTCATGCACTGCCCCTCTGCTTGGGAGCAGGGAAAATTCTCCCTCCTGGGGAATACCGAAGGTTTATCAGCCTCGGAGGGGCTAAATGATCTTAAAGGTCTTCTCCAACCAATGTGATTCTATGATTCTATGATTCTATGATTCTATGATTCTATGATTCTATGATTCTATGATTCTATGATTCTATGATTCTATGAAATGGGGTCCCAGGTCCCCTCCAGTGCTGGGGAGTTTTGGGGGAAATACCCACCTCAAACAGCCTTATTGCTGTCTCGGCTTTTTTGCTCATTACTTACCGCTTTGTTTATTACTTTTTGCTTTTCCTTGGGTAGCCCTAGTTAAAAACCATGTAATTATTACTTCTCCTAGGGGAAAAAAAAAAAAAAAAAAAACCCAAACCAAAACAAAGACAGTTTATCAAACTAGGAAGATCTCAAAAGCGTTGGTGGCGAACAAAGGCTGCAGGACAGGGGCTCCACGCTCCGAGCCGTGTCCCGGGAGTGCTCCGGTGACCGGCTCAGACGGAAAGCCCACAAGCACGTCTCTGTCCTGGGGCCGGTTGCTTCCCGGGGCAGCCCCCTCCTTGGGGAGAAGGCGTGAATGGCTTCCTTGAATAAGTCACTGGATAGCCTTGGCCAGGCTGGCTGCTGCGCCCCGCATGTCTCTGTCTCGCTTACTCAAAAACCGGATCCTCTGTTGTGACATTTATTTTTCCTCCCATGGCCTTCAGGAAAGAAAACGGCTGTGTGCAGGCCAGCGGTGCCCATGGGCTGTGGGGTGAGAGGAGAGTGGGCGATGGGCACCCATCTCGGCTGCCTCTGCTCCTTGTAAGGGTTAAAAAAAAGGATCAGCAGTTGAAAACTCAAAGAAGAATATGGCAATCAAAAAAGGGAGCTCTAGTTCTTGTTGTCGAGGCAGCCCAGAAACTGTTGGAGAGCCACTGGAAAAGCCATTGAGCTTTTGTCCAATAACTCCTGTGATAATAATTAGCTCAGCCAAGGCAGGTTTTAAAGGGGCTTTAAAATTCTTGTTCAGTGGCTTGAAAGAAAAAAGGCAACCAGAGGCTCCTCTCATCTGAACATCAATGTGAATCCCGCAAAATCCCATTATTCCTCTTTTAGATCAGCAGTTTGATCAGCTCGGCCTTTTCCCTTCCCAAGGCAACAACTTGCCCCCTTTGTGCACGTTTTCCCCTTCGAGAGCTGAGTGCCTCCCCATGCCGTGGGGCTTGGCCCCCTTCTCCCCCAAACCCTTTGGCAGTGACTTGCTGACCCCACCACACCAGCAAGGGTGACAGAAAACAAACTGGTGGAGGCAAAGGAGGGGATTCTGTTTGTGAGAGCACCCACATTCACCAGGCTCTTTTTCTTCACTTTAGAAGAAAGAATTTGTCGCATTTGTCGCCTGCTGATGCTCTCAGGCTTTGCTTTCAAGGTGCCGGTGAAGCTTAAGCACCCGACGCTTGGAGGCAAAACTTGATGGTCTAAAACTCACATCTTCACCCAGAGTTAGGTCAAGCTACAGTGAAAGGTAAAATTCTCCTAGAAATCAGTGGCTTGGGTGATTTTTTGAGTGAGCCAGCCACACAGGAGTGGAAGAAGAGATCCTGACACCAGCCCAGATCTGTTAACCAACCCTGCTGTGCTTTGGCCTCTGCTGGAGATCTTCTACACGTCCCCCTTCCCGGGTCACTGCCGTTCAGAGCAGCCCGTGGGCAGCTCTAACGTGCGCTCACCAGGATTAAGCTCTGGCCACAGGACGCCTCTGCCCTGGCAGTCAGAGCCCCGGCGGAGCCAGCTCACCAGGACCTGGATCTACTGGGAATGTCCCAAGTTGGATGGACTTGGGACCAAGGACTTGGAGGGAGCTGCTGCTCTTTTTGTGCTCCCAGGGAACGCTGAGGCACATTCCTCAGGAGACAATCTGTAAATCTGCAAAGACCCACAGCCACCAAAAGCCCTATCAGCGCAGCCAGGGTATTTCAGCAAGATTTGGTGGAAGAGGAGGGGTGGGGAAAGGAGGCTGGGAGATGAAGGCACAACCCTTAGGTAGCTGGCTCTTCTCCTGGCTGAGTACCAGTGGAATACACCCAGCCCTTGAAGATTTTACACCAGACCCTTGCTGCAGTTTGATTCAGCTTTGGGCAAGAATAGAAGCAGAACAGCTCACGAAGCAGCGAGAGACATCTGCAACCACGTGCCGTGGTGCTGGGAAAGTCCTTCCAGGCTGGGAACTGCTGCCCCAGGTTGCCCAGTGTCCGTACAGCCTCGGCCAAGCCGCTGTCCTGCTCGCCAAGGAGGCTTCCCAGGTTTAACACCAATGCAAAAAGCAGCAGTTTGGAGCTGAGCAATAACCCCTCCAGCAGGGAATACAAACCCTCCCCAGGGCTGGAAGACCACAAGGAACGGCGAGTTCAAACACAAACAAACCCCATTTTCTTTGCAAAATCTTCTCTTTTGAGCGGACTAGAAGTGACGCCGAGCTGAAAGCAAGTTTTTCTAGTAAAATACACTAATAAACCGCTTCGGAGTCTCATAAACTTTGTTGTTTTTTTAATGGAAAATACTAAAGGAGTCTAATAAACTGCTGGGGGTTTTAATGGCAGTTTTTAAGCGGCTGGAGCAGAGATCAGGAGTTCAGCCTCTTTCCTTGTTCTGTTTGTGGTATATTTATCTTCATGAAGAGAATGGTAGCAGGGGGATTTATTTTTCTGAATGAATGTCTCTAAGCCCCCCATACCTCCAGGGCTTATAGTAAGGTTGGATCCAATGACAGGAGAGTCAACATTATAAGCCCTTAGAGAGGGCTGAGTGCCTTGTAGATAGTCTCAAGTGGATGCGCTTTCAGCGCGCCGTTACCCCGGCTTACATTAGCGGCTGAAGAGACTTTGTCTGTCCCCGATGCCCTCGGGTGACCCGCGACCCCTGCGACTTCGTGCTGCCGAGATCTGACGCTCGCGCGAGCCCCCGGCCGAGGAAATGGAGAGGCGCATTGTGCCGCGGAGAAAGAGCAACACAAACACGGGGTGTTCTCAAAAGAAACAAAAACCCAGTGGAAAAGAAAAAAAAAAAAAAAAAAAAAAAAAAACCAAAACCCTCCCCAAACTGGCAGCGAGGGGCAGCCAGGGATGAAGCACAGGCACATGCGCTGCCGGGCAAAGCCGGAAAACTCGCTGCTGGGGGGGGGCGCTGGGGCTCCCCGGGCTCCGGCTGCTGCGGGGTCTCTGCCGGCTTTAGGTTTGGCTGATCAAGCCGGGGAGGGTGGTGGTGAAAAGTGGGTTTCCCTGTGGGTTCTGCATTTCTAAATATGAGAAGAACGTAGGCTTGCTTTGCTTTTGGGGAGTGCTTAGTGGATGTGGTGGCAGGGATACAGCGCCGAGGGTACGTGCTGTGTCCGTATGTCCCAAAGGAAAAAAGCAGAGCTCAACCCTGCTCGTGTCTCCGCAGAAAGCACTGAAACTTCAGTCGGCGTTTCAGATGTCAAAAAGGGGCTGGAGCAGCCCAAGCCCCTGCGCCGTGGAGGACGCCAAGCCCCAAGCTGAGCCCCCCGGGGTGTGCAATTGCCCATGCGTGGGTCAGATGGCCAGGACGGCACTGCTGTCCCCCAGGCTGGCATTGCTGTCCCCAGGGCCAGCACTGCTGCCCTTGGGGCTGGCACTGCTGTCCTCAAGGCTGGCACTGCTGTCCCCAAGGTTGGCACTGCTGTCCCTAGGGCTGGCACTGCTGTCCCCAAGGCTGGCATTGCTGTCCCTGGGGCTGGCATGCTGTCCCCAGGGCTGGCACTGCTGTCCCTAGGGCTGGCACTGCTGTCCCCAAGGTTGGCACTGTTGTCCCCAGGGCCAGCACTGCTGTCCCCAGGGCTGGCACCCTCCCTGGGGCAGGGGGTGGTGGTGGGGACAGGTAGGATGGGGCAGGGGTCTGTAAGCGAGCGGGGTCACTACCGTTGTTGTGCACAGCCCATGCCTCACTTGAACAGTTCTGAAAGCCCAGGAGTGGCCACTGGTCCCTGCTGGTGGCTCCCTGTGGGGAGGGGTGCTTGTGCAAACAGCCACCTCCCTCCCCAGGGAGCTTTGGCCTGATTTGGGGGTGTTGGGGGTCACCACCCCACCCAGCCCTGCCTGGCCCCTAACCGAGACAGTGACATCTCCATACGGCCTCCGGCCGCTGTGCCGTGTGAGATCTGCCATAAACCACAAGCCGGCAGCGATGGCATCGCGTTCCCATTTCCTCTCTTGAATCCTGGGCTTCCCCCACCTGTGTCCTCCATCCCCGCTTGGATGTTTGGCTTCAGGCTCCGATCCTGCACTTTGCAGCCCCTCTGGGGGGGGGCACAGGACATGTCCTCCCTCTCTAAGGAGGTGCTGCAGCGGGGTGGGTGCAGCCGTGGTACCGGCCGGGGCAGGGATGGGAGGAGGTGACAGCGCAGCCCCTTCCCCATCACCTCGGAGCGGTGGGACAGGTCCCCTCCCAGCCCACCCAGCGCATCCAAGCCTGGCTCGCGCATGGGAGCATTTTCCAGATGCCAGTGTGTGTTTAAAGGTTAAAAAGATGAGCGGAAAAGCCCATGTCATGGGTGCCTGAGCTAGCAGGAGAATGTCGCCGGCATGGGGGAGCGTATTGTCCCCAGAGCGGCCGACTGGATTTGCATGCTTAATTCCTGCTCAGCATTTTTGGAGGAGTAATCTGATAAAATCTTCAACCTGCTGATAGCGTAACCTTAATCGGGTCTCCCTCCTGAAGAGCCCATGGGACTTCCAGTTCCCCAGCGTGCAGCCCACTACGGAGGGGTCCGCTCACGCGTGGCGGCCAGGCTGGGTGCGTGGCCAGGCCAGGGGCCAGCGCTCGCCATGGGCCGGTGGGGAAGGAGCAGCGCAGCCCCTCGGTGGCCGAGGACAGACAGACGGAGGAGAAGAAGACTTTTATCCCATTGTTTTTCCCTGCGATTAATCCATCTAAAGTGCTCCTCTGAGCGTAGCCAAGGGCAATGTAAGAAAGAAGCAGTTCGAGCTTTGCGGGGAGCTCTTTTTTTTTTTTTTTTTTTCCCTTTTTTTCCTCCCCTTTCCAAGCGCGCTTTACAAACATCCTCTCCGCTCGCCCTCTGTATTTGCAAAACCGTCTCCTTCTGCCCATGGCTCCTGATGAAGTCCTTGCAGAGCTCCTTGTCCACCTCCAGTCTTTTCAGCACGTATTCAAATTAACCCTTTTGTCCCATTCACACCCCCTTTCTTTGGCGGATATTGTGGCTTTGCCAGCAGCGATCCAGCAGCGGCTATTCTAATGTCATTGCATTCTGGCAATGCCTTGAGAACCTGATCAAGATCATCCCGCAAGTTTAATCCTTCCAAATTACAAAATGTTTACTATCAATCACCTTTATGCAGCTTTATTTCGGGGTGGGGGGGGGGGGGGGGGGGGGGGTGCCCTTTCTTCAGGCAGCGAGCGGGACGTGTGCGCTGCCAGAGGTGCCCCCCTCGCCTCCCCAGCTGATCACCTCAATGGGACCAGAGTCAAATGGTCAAGGCCATATGCCTATGAAAGCCCGGGCTGTGCTGCCAGCTATTCTCTCTAGCTCTGCATGGATTTCACACTTTCAATCCTGTTAGGGTGCCTACCATTTACTTTAGCGTTGATTTTTCTCCACACCCCCCCCCCCCCCCCCCCCCCCCCCTTAATTTCTGCGTCCTGTGTCATCTGGATTTAATCTAGTTAGCAGATTTTATGCCTAAAATTGCATTGTTAAAGGGAATTGTTTAAATCGGGACCGGCGGAGAACCCTGAAACCCTTGAAACCGGGGTGTCCCGTCCCCGTCCCCCCGTCCCCCCCCCAGCCCAGCCCGGCCGCCCGTCCCCCGGCTGCTGCGGCCCTGGGCTGGGCGCGGAGGGCTCGGAGGTGGCTTTGCTTTCTTGAAAGCATCCACTGCTATTTTCAGAAGCACAAACAGATGCAAATGTCTCTGCAAACATTGCACAATGAGATGCAGGGAGAGGACAGCCTTTCAAACCCGCTGAATAGCCCTTCAAAGCAAGTCTAATTAGGGTAAGTAGAGGTAATAGGCCCACTTGCGTTTTTTACACTCGCATTTTTCCCCCCTCAAAGCCTGCAAGGCTCTTTTTCCCCTATGGCTGGGCTGGGGGGGGGGGATATATCCCCTCAC
Organism: Butorides virescens; assembly: GCA_017310255.1. Lineage (NCBI taxonomy): Eukaryota > Metazoa > Chordata > Aves > Pelecaniformes > Ardeidae > Butorides > Butorides virescens. Next base: position 13,880 of record JADKXX010005098.1, read on the forward strand.
TCATTTGTTAGCGCAAACAAATGTAGGGATGGAAAGAAGGGGGGGAGGCAGAAGGGGGGGGGGGGGGAGGTAGAAGAAAAATCAATCATTTGAAAAGTCCTCTCTGTTAGTTTTTTTTTGTGTGGCTTTTCCTGGGGAGATAGATAGCGGTGGAGCCAGCAGCATCCAGGCTGGGGCTGGGGTGCGGGGCAGGCCCCAAAGCAGAGGCTGCAGCTCGTGTCATGTGGAACTTCAGTAAGTGAAAAAGAAAAGCAGAAGGTATGGGCTGAATACTTGGGTAAATCAGTAATAGAGCTAAAGGGCATATGCCTGTAGGGAATATGTTGGCATAAAAGAGCTTTAAGAGGGGCCATTCATACTGACAAAGGGAGATTTGAATTGCTGCCTTCACAATAGCATGAAAGGATGGGCTTGGGGTGTTCTGAAACAAAGTGGAAATCATACTGCCCTGAACGGCTCTAATAAGCTTTTAACTATTTTACATTATGGCATTACCTCTTTTTTTTTTTTTTTTTTTTTTTTTTTCCCCCCCCTTCTCTTTTTTTTTTTAGTGTTTTCCACTTTCTATTATCTTTTTTTTTTTTTTTTTTTTTTTTTTTTCTCCCCCTCCTTCTCCTTGTGAGCCGAGTGCCAGGCCCACTTAAAAGTGTGATTTATACTTTTTTTTTTTTTTTTTTGCTTCACGGTAACTTTGGAGGAAAATAGATGGGGGCTGAAAGGCAGTAATTCAGCTTTTTCAAGACGAGGAGGGGGAAATGCCATCGTTTCTGAGGGTCCCGGGAAGCAGGCCCGTGCGCCCAGCTCCCCCCCACCCCGCACAAGCCTGGGCCGGGGACGCCGTCCCATTGCACCCACCACCCGCCCAACATCTCCCGTTGGGTTGGGCTCACGAGCAGCCCCGCCATCCGGCAGACATCGCCGTCCACCACCCCTTGGGTTACCTCGCTCAGGTGGGCTACGCTCCAAAAAACGCAGAAATCACTTGGCAACCCCCCCCCCCCCACCACCACCACCACCTTTCACCATCAGCAGAGGTTCAGCCTCTCAGCCCGTACCGGGGGGACTTGGGGGGCTGCCGCTGCCGGCCTGGGAAGGAGGCAGTTGCCTGGCCTGGGCGTTGGGAACCGCACGCCGGCTTTGTGTGTGCTGGGGCTCCCTCCCCGAGCTCCCCCCAGATGGTGCGATCGCACGACTGCACTGTTAAAATAGAGCTCGTATAGACAATTAGCCAATTACTCACTCTGTCATTGCACTTTCTTCTTGTAACTGAGATGCAAACTGGACTATGTCTTCTTTGGTAGCTTCATTCATCGGCAGCATTATTTAATGACACTTTTGTCAGCTTTGGGTCTGCCCAAAGATTTCTGAACGTAGCTTTATGAACCTAGAAAGGGCACCCCGGGGAGTGAAAGCGGACTTTGAACCTACAGCCGATGCTAAAGACAATGAATTTCCCAAAGTCAGGGAAAGAAATCCAGAGCGTGGCTACCACAGGGCATGTGGCTCTGCCCTTCATTGTCAGCAGCAGCAGCGGCTACGGGAGAGAATAGCCCAGTAGCCAAAAGGGGCTGAGCATATGGATGCACGGGCCACTTTCTCTGCTTAAGTATCTCAGAAAAAAAGTTTTACTACAAGTGCTGCCGGGCCCTTTTTAAGATGGGAGGGTTGGGTGGCTGGAACAGCTGTCCTGGACCAGCATCATCCCCCAGATCCTCTCCGAGGGCGGCCAAAATTAAGTTTCCTTTGCTCCGATGGGTGTTTGTCCCAGCTACAGCTGTGCGGAGCTGCGGCCGGCAGGACGAATGTAGTGGAAACAGCGAGGGAGCAAGGTTCGGTTTTGCTCCTGGCATTTTTCAGGGAAGAACAAAAACTCGCCTCCTGCCTAACGAAGGAAACTCCATCCTCCCGCATATGTTTCTTTGAAACGGGCTAATGCTTTTATTATCCATAACTTTTGGCACCAAGCATCATTAGTGTCTCTTAAAAACCTCTGAAGTTCAGCCCCGTACAGGTGCAAGGATGGCTCCTGAGTTATCCTTAAATACACTTTTTAAAAAAAAAGAAAGGCAGGCAGAAATCCCATCTGTTTCTTTCCGGAGGGTAGAGTTTCCGTGAGATTTATCTCCCGGCTCCTCCGAGCTGGGTTAGCGTGAAGCATGCACCGGCCGCACGCTCGCACCGCAATCCGGGGTGTGCGCAGCCGCCCCCCCCTTCCCTTGGCTGACAATTCCCTTCCCTGCATCCCATCCATCCCCGTGCATCTCCCAGCATCCCGGCGAGTGTTCCCCGGGACAGCGGCGCAGGTGACAGAGGGGTGGGTGACAGCGGGGCGGGTGACAGCCCCGGCGGGTCAGGTAGCTGGGAGCCTCCTTCCCCCGGACCACAGACCTCATTAGCTGCCACTTGATTTATCAAGAGGGCATTATGGCTTTGGAAGCTGACATCTTTTTGGATTGCAAATAGGAGAGGAGGAAACTGTACCCTGTGAAAAGATTGATTAAATACTAATTAACCTCTTTTCTTAGATAATGAAAGCACTTCAGTGAGCTGGATAAACACGATGCGCATCAGTTGCTCTCCTGGCGAAGCAACGGGTAATTGAGAGCGCAATATCCATTACTGGTGTTGTGACAGGCAAGGTTTTCCTTTCAGCTGACAAAAGCCTTGCTGCAGGAGAGATGGTACTCGAATAGGAAGGGAGAAAAAAAAGAAAGGCATATTCTTTTATCTCAGGAGTTAAATCCCTTTGCTTTGAATACTCCTGCCAGTGAGGTAGCGAAACAGCTTCTGCACTTATAGCTAGGGACAGCCAAGTAAAAAAATTAAAAAGTAAATAAATCGAGTTTCTTGGGCTTTGGAGGGAGGGGTTGACTCAGCTGCATACAGTTGTCGGTCTTTCCTGGTAAGGGCTCTAGCTTTTCTAGGCTCTGGGCAAAATAATCTATAAATATTGCCTGTTTCCCATGAATCCCAGAGACTGAACTGGAAAATCACAGGGGAAGAAGAGATGCTTTTTTCCGGTCCATGTTAAGATTTACATCCTAAGGCCGTGTGCCATTCTTCCACAAGGAGAGCAGCCTTGCCAAGGAGGATGTTTGCTTTCTCAAAAATGAATATTTTCAAGGAGAAATTCGGGTGGGAAAGGACTGTTTAGCACTGTTTGCTCAACTTTTACCTGCCACTCCTGATTTGCATTCTTTCGGATCCTGCCTTTGCAACTCTCTTTTCAGTACGTTATTCTGAAGGGCAACATGGGGAATCCGACGTGAGTATGAGCAGCGAGGATGATGGGGGGACTGGAGCATCTCCCCTAGGAGGAAAGGCTGAGGGAGCTGGGCTTGTTCAGCCTGGAGAAGAGAAGGCTGAGAGGGGACCTCATCGACACCTACAAATATCTCAAGGGTGGGGGTCACCACGACGGAGCCAGACTCTTCTCAGTGGTGCCCAGCACCAGGACAAGGGGCCATGGGCACAAACTGAAGCAGAAGAGGTTCCAGGTGAACGTGAGGAAGAACTTCTTGACTTTGAGGGTGCCCGAGCCCTGGCCCAGGCTGCCCAGGGGGGCTGTGGAGTCTCCTTCTCTGGAGATCTTCAACCCCCGCCTGGACGCTGTCCTGTGCCCCCTGCTCTGGGCGAGCCTCTTTGGGCAGGGGGGTGGCACTGGGTGAGCTCCTGAGGGCCCTGCCAACCCCGGCCATGCTGGGATTCTGTGATGGGAATTTCATCTTCCTCCCTTTGCTTTTTAACATTTGCCTTCTCTGTTTGGCCTCGTTTATCTAAACTGAAGTGTTCCTCAAGGACCCCTTCATCACTTGGTCCCCACAGTAGGGACAGGGACAAACTACTGAGTCCATGGTGTCCCTCAGGCTATGTGTCCCCTCTCCTGCCACCTTGAGACGTGGACTAACACCATCTTGGGTATGAGACTTTGTACTTGCATCTTTTGTATTTGCAAATGTGGTGTCTCTTCAGGCTTCTCATCTCAATGGAAACCTGCAAGCTGGAGAAGCACGATGACCTGCTGGGTCTGTGCTGGGCTACAGACGCTGAATGCGGCTGCCATGGTCCTGCTGGAGGTAGGCATGGGGATTGCTGACATCTGCCACACCAAGAGGAGCAGAACAAGTTGTTTGTTTGTAGAAATAAGTCCAATTAACTCCTACAGATGGAACTTAATCCATTATTTGTGCAACAAACCATTATGGTCCGTAATCGCCTTGGACTGCCATTAGACAGCTTTAAATGTTTTCCTAGAAGGCAATTTTGTGAAATCTTCAGGTTAAAAAAAAGATCATCCTGGAATGTGCAGAATGTCATAATCCAAGAAAGAGACAGTGAAGTCCTGAGGACTCTGCCAAATCCCTGTTTGGGAAATAAAAGCATCAGTCCCCTCGCAGTTCCTAACTAAGCCCATCTCACGGGCACGAGGCAGGAGTGGAAAGGAGCTGTGTGCTGCCACAGGCTGGCCTTTCCCCGGAGCACAGCGAGCCTCCTGGGTGGAAAGTGAGGGAGCAGGGGGCTGAAGAGTGCAGATAAATGAATGAGCTCAGAGCAGGGATGTTAGCAAGATGCTCCAAGCCTTAGAGCATCAGAAAACCCACTTTCTGAACCCGACGGCGAGGCTTCCATTGGCACAGCGCATGCAAGACCGTGTCTGTGGACCCTTATTCACTATTAGGCAGAGAAAAAAAGCTAAGCTTTCCTCTGAAAGCCTTGCTTCAGCAAATTTTTACTCTAAGTAGAGGTATGCTGTGCACTCCGTCCTACCAACCCTTGCCAAAGTCCTACTGATGGTCAACAAGCCAAACAAGTGGGGTGGGAGCCTTGTACCTGTGAGGCTGTGCACATGGCATGGAGAAGGGTGGCATCTCTGTCCCAGCCCCTCTAATGTGAGATTTCTTTTTCCTTTTTGAACCATCAGAGTTTCCTAAGATTTTCAAACGGCGAGATGGGAGGTACTAACAGATGCTGCTGCAGAGGCGGTCAAATAGGGGCAAAAGTGGGAGACCTGAACAACGACCAGTGCTGCACCACCGGCATTTCCACGTTGACAGAGAAGAAAGTTATCCATCGGGAAGAGTCTATTCATTCTTGTCTAGAAGATCTTAAACTGGAAGACCGACAACTGGAAAATAATAATAATAATAATGGTAATAGGGGAGCATTGCTCGGTGCGCGGAGCCTTGGTCTGGCCCCAGCAAAGCCTCACGTGAACCGCTTGCCGTCTCTCCTGGGGGACAGTAACCCCAGCAGAGGGGCGGCGGGGAGCAAAACCCTATTTCCAGGGGAAAAATCCATCCCCAGCTCGGCCTTATGCTCCTCATTGCCCTGGTGATTAATAACGGGGCTGGGTCCCACAGGCGTTTGGAAAGGCTCGGTGACTCCACCGTGGCTCTATGACACCTGCGATATCTTCAGTATTTTTTCCTACTGACCATTGTGCCTTTGGGTTGAGGAGGCAGAGAGGAAAGGGATTAGTTGATCATGGGCACTATTACCGGGCTACTGGGCATAAAGCTGGTTCTAACAAGTCAGTTAATTGGTTAGGTCTAGATTAACAAATGCTTCACAGTAATGCCCTTTGAAGACTATAAAAGTTCAGCAGAGCATCAGCTGAGCGTGGTTTATGCAGTATTTTGGCACCGCCGTTCCGCAGTGCTGACGTACCATACGGTCAGTGAATCGGCTCGGTTCCTGGCAGCTCTGCTCCTCCAGATGATTTCTTTTAATTGCATATGCCACCAATAAAAAAAGCTCCTGAAAATTAGTCCTCACCTGCTTCTGTTCTGATAATCTCTGCCTACTATAGAAATCGGTCTTAACGGAGCGCCTGAGCCCCAGAGATCTATAATTATAGTATTAAGTTCCATGTGCTCACAGGTAGTGGCGCAGACTGTATTTTACAGATCATGTACAGAGAAAGATCAAAATCTACATCAGATTGACACCCAATAATGAAAATCCTTCCGAGGATGCTCTGGTTAATAAGGAAACCCCCAGCCTTGTTTGAGCCTCGCCCCAGCAGGGGCGACACTAAGTCGGGCACCACCTGGCATCGGAAGCAGAGAAAATACTTGTTATCTAAAAGCAGGACAGAATTTTGGATTTGCAGCTGTTTGCTCCCTTTTTGAGCACAGGTCATTCACAGAGGCTCCCTAGAGCTTCGGATCAGTTGGAAAAGGCTGGGATGGGGTAGCTCCGGCGCTGTGAGGCTGCGGTGGGCCCCGTCACGGACTCTTTCCCCACAGCAAATCTCAGGGGAGAGAAAGTGGGATAATCTCAGTTGTCTTTTGAGAAAGTCCCTGCTGGAAGCAGGGTTCCCAGCTAGCAGGGATGCCCTATCTATGGGGCCATCTCAGACTTTCTCTCCTAACTACAGGGGAATTAAGCGAGACCTAAGGACTTGCAGAACCCCCTGGCAGAGGGTCCCTAATGCTCGCATGCCCCGGAGGTGCTCGTTTGGATCCAGCAAGGGTAAAGGATCAACACCACCTATCTGCAGATATATGAAAACCCGCATATACGTACATGTCATGCGGTGCCTGGGTTCAAATTCAAGCTATTTCAGTTATTTCTGAAGTCAGCAAAGGGTCTTGGCCGTTGCTTTCAGTGGGACTGAGATTGGTGCCTGTTTATGGCAATTTTTTACCACGTAACTCTCTGGTATTTCCAAAGAATTTGCCAACGATTTCATCAGTCCTAGCATTTAATTCACCTGTTTTGTTTTTTTTTTTTTTCCCCCTCTCCTAGTGCAAGGAGATGATTTTAGTGCAATTAAAAAAAGCCGCCTGTTTTGCAATCGGGGAAGCCTGTTCCAGCTCCCCGTCAATTCACCAAACGATTCTTTTGATAAAAATAAATACAAACGCCGTTGTTGTAAACGGGGGCGCAGGTTGGTCCTGCAGCCTCTGAATATAGGCATTCCATCTGTCCCGGCAGCAGATTTGTTCAACTATGTCTGAACCTATCACCGCTCGGGGGAAAAACTGTTCTCTGACTCATGTTAATGTATGAATCTAATTGTATCCCCACGCAGTTTGCAGCTTTCGTTGCCCATTAGGAACATTAACGTCGTACCCCGAGTCCCAGTAGATGTATGGTCTTTCTACACTGCATAATGTCCACGGATCTCTGCTCGCAGCTAAGAAAACACAAAAGAATAGAGGATATTTTGAAGTTTGGGGGAGTAGGGTTTTTTTTTTTTTTTTTCTTTGAGATTGAAGTCCAGTGTCTTGGGACCCAGTGACTTTAGATGACCTTCCGTCTCCATGGACTGTACTAAATTTCAGCCCCTGGAGGCTACTCCATACAAAACCTCCTGGCTTTCAAGGGCAGGTGCAAGCAAAGCTTCACTGCGTCACAGATCAAGACCTGTTACTGCCAGAATTAGATTTCACAAATCTCTTTTATTTAACAGGACATCATTAAGGAACTGGCCCATGCCAGTTGACAGTGTCTTTAATAATAGTTTAATAAGTATTACGCTGCTATTAGGATTCCCAAACAATAACATTTCCTTTTCAGCATTTATACCAGCTGAGAAACAGAGGTGGATGTGCGTGTGTATAGACAAGCATCTGAAAACTATGTTAAAGAAATACAAAGCTTGCAGAGTCAGGGACTCAAAAAGGAGGAAACGCTGATGCTGAGGTGTCCATGCAAACTTAATTCAGCTCCTCTCCTTCTCATTTTTGCAGCAATGATGTGATCCTGTGTTATATTTTTTGGTAATATCTCCACCCTCCTCATTACATAGGAGGGCTGACTTTCAGGCAGAGGTTTTGCCTGTGTGATGAACGGCGTCTCAGTGTTTTGCCTGATGCTTTCGGTGTTTGCCCTCTACCTTTTCCCCTGCACATGATATGGTCATGTCCTGAAGACTGAATTTCTTCTTGGGCTTTTACAGCAGTCCTGAGCAGCTGGGTGCTCTGAAAGCTCTGCTTAAGGAAATCATCAGTTTTACAGATGGGAAACTGAGGCATAGAAAAGTGAAAGGCAATTCATTCCGCTAACCCTGGGCTGTCCCATCCGAGACGTGTAGGCGCTGACTCATTTGGGCTTGTACCCAAGCATCCCCCTCCTTTCCCCAAAAAACACCCCGTTAGCTGCCCGTACAGCTCTGATTCACCGGTGTTTTGGAGATGGCTGGAGAGACATGGCTGAGCTGCCTCATCTTCCCCATAAAACAGGGCAAAGAGGATAAACTGTTGCTCGTAAGGGTGTCTGTGTGCCCAGAGTGACATGGGAGCCTGGAGCAATGCTGAAGAGGTGGAGGATGGAGACACGAAGTGTAGAAGCCCTTTGGCAAGGTAGGATTTGGGGGTCAGAGGGCTCCCCCCCCATCGCACACAAAGGCCGGAGAAAGGGAAGGTTGGGGTTTCCCAACAGCAGAGCAGATTTCGTGGGGGTGAGGGCCCCGATTTCTAGCTGAGAGCTGCAGCTGTGCCAGGGCTGGTGCCAAGGCACCTCTGGCCACCCCTTCCCCTGGCCCGGCGTGGGAGCGAGCAGGGAGAGCCCCCATCCCAGCTGGGGAACATGGGGAACGGGGGCAGCTCCTGCCAGCCAGGTTCTCCCAGCGCTGCAGGTTTGGGCAAGGCCGTGAGCTCCATACCCTGCTCAGGGGTGCAGCCTCCTCTCCTTGCCCCAGATCCCCCCCCACCTTCCAGCTCCCCTTAGGACCCACAGCAAGGGGAGCCCCGAGCAGCAGCACCGCGGGCGGCACAGCTCCGCTGCTGCTCTCTGCCCCTGCCTCCCCAACGGGCCTCTAATCCCTTCTCTGTGAGCCCCGGGGGCCAGCTGAGGTTTGTAGGTAGCCGCACGTGTCTGTGGCCAGCGTGGGGTGAGAAACGGCCCGTGCTGACTGTCACCTTGGGGCGAACACTTCCCTTCCACCCCGGGCTTCTTCCGAGGGGCGAAAAACCCCCCTGAGCTTAGGAAACAAAACTCCAGAGGCACCAGTGAAGTTCAGTAAAAACGTTAAAAATTTTATTTACAGGGTAAAGCACAATTTCTTAAAAAAAAAAAAAAAAAAAAAAGGAGAACCCACTTTGATAAGAGGCATAATAATAGAATAAAGCTCTTTATGTACAAAAATACAATTTTCATATGAATGAACATCTTGAATAAATTAGACGGCTCTCCGGCCCGGTCGCTGAATACCCCGTGTCTGCTCCTGCCCGGAGCACGCCCGCCGCGCCGGGGGTCAGCATCTATAATGCATGAGCCGCTCCGCCGGCCGTGGGGTCCCATCGGGGCCGGTGCTGGGCCCCCCCCGCGGGGGCTGAGCCGCCCCGGGCGCGGGGCGGGAGGGACGGGCTGAGCCCCGTGCTGCGCCCCGGGCCGCATCGGCCCCCTAAGCCTTTTCATGGCATTGTCAGGGCGTTCAAACCAAATTTTCATGCTCGTTTTTCTTCGCTGGAGAGCTACAAATTGTAAAATTGACTTTTCACCTCCTCTGCGGCAGCAAATCTGTCGCTTTTCTTCCCGGTTTTCGGAGCCGTACGGGAGGCGAGGAGGCGGGGGGAAGGGGCTGGGGGGCTGGAAAGTGCAACGGGGGGAGACACCCCCCCTCCCCCTCCCCCGCCCCCCCCCCCCCCCCCCCCCCCCCCCCGCCCCCGGCGCTCGGGCGGGCGGAGCCGGGCGCGGTGCGGGGGCCGGGCGCGGTGCGGTGCGGTGCGGTGCGCGCTAGCGGCAGCCCGGGGGCGCGGCGGCGGGCAACCCGCGGAAGCCCCGCAGGCCGTCGGCGGGCGCGTAGGCGCAGTCCTCGGAGGTGGCGGGGCTGCTGGGGCCGGAGGCGGAGGCGCAGAGCGAGGGGGCGGAGGGGGAGGCGGTGGAGAGCCAGGAGCCGGCGTCGCTGCCGGGGCTGGGGGGCGCGGCGGCGGCGCGGCAGGCGGGGGGGGGCGGCAGGCACTGCTCGGCCAGGCGCAGCGTTTCGGAGAGCGCCCAGATGTAGTTGTAGGCGAAGCGCAGGGTCTCGATTTTGGTGAGCTTGGTGTCGTCGGGGAAGGTGGGCAGGACGCTGCGGAGCTCGTCCAGGGCGGCGTTGAGGTGGTGCATGCGGTTCCGCTCCCGGTCGTTGGCTTTCACCCGCCGGCTCCGCTTCAGCGTATGCAGCAGCGCCTCGGTGCGCGCCCGTCCGCGCCCGCGCCGCCTCCGCCGCTCCCGCGGGGCTCCCGGGGGCTCCGCTCCGCCGCCGCTGCTGGCCGCCTCGGCGGGCATCCTGCGGGGAGAGAGAGCGGGGCCGCCGTCACGGCGGGGCAGGGACGGGGCGGCGGGGGCGGGGGGGGGGGGGGGGGGGGTGCGGGAGTGCTTGGCGCGGCGGCGTTCGCAGGTGCCGGCGCCCCCCGGTACTCACATGGACAGGCACTCCCGGGGCGGCGGAGAGGCAATAACGGTATAAAAACACGGGCAGGGCGCTGCGGGGGGAGGCCGGGCGGGTGGGAGAAGCCTCCGCGGCCGGGGGTGGGGTGGGGTGGTGGTGGCGGGGAACGGGGAAAGGCGAAAGAAAAAGAAGAGAAGAGAAAAAAAAAAAAAAAAAAAAAAAAAAAGAGGGGAAAAAAAAAAAAAAAAAAAAAGATCGGCGGGGAAAGGCGGGGCGGGGACACGCGACCGCTGGTGGCTTTGAAGTGCTGCGGGCTGCGATCCGCTCGTGTGAGCGGCGGCTGTGGCACACGACGCGGCGGCCGCCCCGTACTTATAGCGGCGGGCGGACAATGGCCCCGTGGCCGCCCCGCGGGGCCGCGCCGAGGCGGCAGGTCGGCCCCGTGCGCCGCGCCCTCGGAGCGTGCCCGCAATTACCGCGGGCGGCCGCGCATCTGCCGCGCCGAGGGGGGGCCGCGCCGGGGGGGCAACCCCCCCCCCCACCCCCCCCCCCCCCACCCCCCCCCCCCCGGGGGTTTTTTCGCCCCCCCCCCCCCCCCGGGTGCGGGGAGTGGCGGGGGAGGGGGTGGTGGTGGTGGTGACACAAAGCGGGACCGGAGCTCAGCCCCGGCCCGGGGGTCTCGGGCCTGGGTTTAAACCGCAGCGAGCCCGGTTTGGAAGCGAGCGGTTAGTCCGGGCTTCCAGAGGACTGGAATCCCCCCCCCCCCTCGCCGCCCCCAGCCAGACCCGGCTGGAGGGTTTCTCCAGGTTTCCTCCTTGGGGTTTTCCTACGCGTCCCAGTCAAAGCGAAAATCCTCTGTTGTGTTTAATATGAAAGCACCCCTTAGCGATAACACTTTGAACCCAAAGCGGGTGGTCTCATCCCTCCTATGTTTCGGAGGAGAACGTCTGCACGAGTTTTGGGTTTGGTGGGCTTCGCTTTGAAAAGGGTTTTGCAGGTGCTCAGAAAGTTAAAAAATCCCAAATTACGCTTATCTTACAAGTTCAGCGGCTGCGAACACGTATATATACGCTTCTTTGTCTGGATGAAAACCAAGAGCTGTGCAGTTTTTATTGTAAAGTTCTCGCTGCCGCTGCTAATCCCTGCTGAGTGCCCAGGTATCACTTTTTAATGCTTTGGGAAGCCACGGGTTTGTAAGCAGCTAAAAAGTTCCCAAATTCTGACATCTGGCTTTCTGCATCCCGCCTCTGGGTGCCATAGGGAAGCCCCACTGCCAGCAGGCAGGTACCTGCCTCCCGGGAAGGTTTTTGGTTTCGCTGCCCATCAATAGCCAGTTTTAGACTTCTGTGCCTAAACTCACGTTTATTTACATCCTTTCCCCTTGCGTTAAATGCAGATTCGTTCCCCCTGCTGTGATTTTCTCCCGGGCCTTTGATAAACAAGGAAAACTGTCAGCCTAAGCTACCGTCTTTATCGCTGCCTTTTAAGTTCATAGCAACCCTTCTCCACTTGAACCTGAGCGAGGAGGTTGCCATCAGGGGTGTTCCTTCTGCCTTTCCCTCTCCTGGCTTTGGGAAGGTCGGCGGTTGCCGGCGGGCTGCCACGACCGACCGGCCGCCTTTGTGCCAAAAAGATCACGCACAGAAGTGAGCAATCCAGCAAGCCCTGGGTGATGAATATTAACGAGTCGCAAACCAGAAATCCTTTTCCAGTGGCCGAGCCTGCGGGATCAGCTCGCTTTCTGCTTTTTAACGTCTTTATACGGCTGCGGAGCCCCGATGTGCCGGGGGACCACGGCAGGCCCGGCGACGGGGCCTGGCTCTTGGGCGGGAGGGACTGAGCTCTCTCAATCACCCGCCCTGCAATCAGGCTGATGCTTTTAGGGCCCCCTGCATACCTAAATGACTTTCTGTGCTAAGTAGTTCCACTTCACTGACTTACTCGTGTCCTTAAGTGAGGGCACGACGAGAGAGGCCGGGGTCGGCAGGCAGAGATCGGCGGTGGAGTTTCCAGCACCAACGCTTTTCCAGTCCGAAGGGACCAAAATTTCAAGCTGATGGAAGCATATGGCAAAAAATGTTAGACTTTTGTTCATGTGCACTTTGCATGTAGTGATATAAACTCCGGTGTTGTCTGCAACACTTTTATTGTCTTTTGTTGAGGTGTCTCGGAGCAGTCAATAGTTTATTCATTAAAATGTTTATGATTCCCTAGAGTTTCACAGACTTTGGCACAACCGATCACTTGTCTGAAAGTTCGCAGTGAAAGCGCATTATTCATTAGTCCTTATCCATCATTTGCGGTTTGTCATTTGTTATTCTCTTGTTTTAAAAGTTTGTGCTCCAATCAAGGAGGGGAGAGAGCACCATGTGTCTCCGTGATCAGTCACAGCCATGAATAGCCAGGGCTGAAGCGAATGTTTCACAAACAACCCATAGGCTGAAATTTGTTTGCATAATCTATTCACTGCGTACTTATGAATAACGAATGCATTCACAGAACCAGAATTGTTTCAGGAAGCCTTCGCAAACAGAAAGAAGTGCTAAATATCTTGGATAATTTATTCCCAATGAATAATTCAACCAGTTCTATCGCAGGCAGTCTACTAATTTTGCAGATAAATTATTCAGCCAGCACAGATAATCGCTCCGACACCTTACGGGCCTGCTCCGGTGGAAGTCAGCCGCTAAAGTTGCGTGAAGTTTTCTGGGAGCAGGAAATTAAAAAAAATCCTGAAGTGAAATGGGACCTTTGATTTCTAGGAGTGCAAAGCCTGTTCCCAGCGTCTCGCCGATGGCCATACTCTGATTTTTCACCTTTGATACTAAATTCTCCACCTTGCTGTGCGTGCAGTGAGGCCGGGATGGACTCGTGGAGGTTGTTCCTTTTGTATTTTGAGCCCTGAGGAAGCTTGCCCTAAATGCCACGTGCTCTGAGCCACCTCACAGCACTTCAAAAGGAAAAAAAAAAAGGGGGGGGGAAAGGTTCAAATGGCATTTTTGACCGTGGAAACCGTAAAAGCACAGCTGGGTCGGCCCATCCTTTGCTGCGCAGGATGGCGAAGTGCTCATCCGAAATCGGAGCCAAGGGTTGCGGGCGCGTTTCCATGCGTCGTGTTCAGCGCTTGGCGGCCTGGGGCCTCGAGCACGGAGCTCGCTCCTCCGCCCTCGTGTTGAGTGGCCATGTGTTGGGTCTTGCTCACGGCTGGACCCCAGAAAAAATAGGGATTAATAAATAAAGATGCAGGAAAGGCTGTGGGGGAAAAGGTGCCACGAGGCTCCCAGGTGCCGTCGGTGCTCAGCACTGCTCTCCGAACGCAGCGAAAAAGCTCGTCCATGAGAAGATACCGGTCCCTGGTAAGTGTTCACGGCACCTTGTAAAGGTAAAACAAATCCTCACAGTAGAAATCAGCCTCACATTTCAAAAAATGACCGGAATCGCGATCATTAGAGCAGCGTTAGCATTGCTCTCCTCTCCGAGCACGGAAGCGAGTGGCTCACAGTAAAACCGCTCCCGCAACTGGGAGATGCCTCAGAGGAGGCAGCGGTACTTGGTGGTTTTTTAAGATTTTAAGATGCACGTTAATGAAACTCGCCCAACTCCGTGTTTTGTTACATGAGGGCTTAAACTAAGGCTGGGATGAGTGTCAAAATGATGTCTCTCCCAGGAGAACGCCTCTTTTTTGCTCCCTCATTGTTTGAAAGCATGGCCAGGCTGCGAGCCTAGGGGTGGACGTAGGGTGCTGTGCCCCCGAGACCCCCTCGCCTGGCTGGAGTTGGCCCCCAGCACCCAGCCCGAGGCTACCGGAGGGTCCAGGGGTTTGCGCCTTGGCCGCTGACAGCCCTGGCGGGTCCAATATTTGAGAGGGCTCTCGGCCCATGTGGAGGCAGCGTTAAGCCCTTCCGGAGCAGGAGCCGGTTCTCCTGCCGCGGAATCGCCCCGGGAGCAGCTCCAGGGCTTCGTCGCTAAAGGACGTGGCCTCCTCTACCTGCCTGTGGCCAGCGCTAGCCCTCGGGGGCAGCCGGCGGGAGGGGGGCGTGAGGGCATCGCCGGGAGGGTCCCCGAGTGCTGGGGGGGTTCCTGGCCTGGAGGAGCCAAATCCACCCTGAAATCCCGCGGGAGCGCCTGGGAGCCGCGGCCGGGGCTCAGCCCCTCCCGGGGGCTCTGCAGAAATAGCGGGAATGTTTTATTTTCAGGTTTTAAGCGTGTGACGTAACTTTTTCCTTCTTTTTGGAAGGGGGTGGGGGGGGGATGAGTAGGTAAACGATTGTTCCCTGCAAGCACAAATGTATTTTGTTTGTTGTAATTAAAATGTTTTAATGAGACAACCATAAAATCAACCATTAATTATTTTTTTTTCAAACACTTCTGCTTCCTTTTGAGCTAGGTCTATTTAGAAATAGTTTAGAGAGTAGCCTGCAGTTTTATTCTTTCTGCGGTATTATACACAGGAGTGGAGAAGTCATTTATAAATAATTACACAATGTTTTGGGTCTTTGGGTTTGTATAATATATCAAAGCGATTAGTACACGCATTGTTCCATTGTAAATGGGTTTTTTCCCCTTCCTTTCAGTTTCTCTTGCCTTGTCTTCTATCTAAACCTTTTTCGTGAAATCCTTTGTCTTCCTCATTCTTTTAGCTTGTTACAGTGCAGGGACATTCTTCTTATTCAAACACGCACAGCGTGAGCAAAGAAAGCTACTTCTGTCGCATCTTAAGTTTTACCATAACTTTCTGGCATTTTCTTTTCTTCCAATTTTCCCAGACTACTGATAGGGTAATGAAGAATTATAACATACATCAATTATTGGTGCTCACGGTGTATTATGCTCCTGAATTCAAGGGGAGATAAAGAAGGGGGGGGGGGAAGGGGGGAAAAAAAAAAAAAAAAAGCGTCACTTTCTGTGGTTTTGAGGCACATGAGAGAGGACTCGGTGCAGATTATTTATAACATCTCTCCGAGCATCAATTATGTTTGACTCCTACAACCACTTCCTTGTCCCACTGGTTTTATGGCCAGAAGGAGTCATTTTTGTGTGTGGTAGCTGCGGCATTTAACTTGTTTCTTTTATGAGGAGCCCAAACAATGCATCTTCGGGCCAAACAATCTATCTCCCCGAAGAATAGCCCAAATGTCAGTCAAGCGCTCAGGGCTGGGAAATATATGAGCATGGCAAAGGGCCACGGGAAGAAAGCGTGGGGACGGAGGGGTCCTCGTGTGGGTCCCCGGCGCAGCGGTGCCGTCTCCCCGTGTTTCGGCACCGGGTACCCCCAGGATGCTGGGCTGGACCAGGCGGTGGGATGCAGGTGCCCGGGGATGCGACCGGCTGCCTGAGGTTCCGACAACCCTAATCCGAATTATCCAAGGAAAAGGGCCAAACCCTCCCGGTGTGGTCAGGCTGCCGGGGGCACTCCCCGCCTGGCCCTGCCCCAGCCTCCCAGCTAGCACATTAACTGGGAAAAATGAGATTAGGATGTCACCTCCGAGAAACGAGCCCTTTTTTTTTTCTCCCACCTTATTGTGCGAGAGGTTTTTCTTCTCCTTTTTCCCCCTCTTCCACCTTCTCCCGCCCACAGTTCCCCCTCTTTTGTTGATTCGCATTTTGTTAACTGAAGCTAGAACGCTTCTCCTAAAAGAAAGGGACAAAATTCATCGACCCCCATGCGGGTGAAATCCCCCCAGCCACGTGCAAAGCAGGAAGCTGAACTACACGCTGAGATGCTCAGGTTTTCCTTTGTACCTCCCATATAAATAATTCGGCCCGGGAGTGGCTTTTATTTTTATTTTCTTTGAACTGCAATAAAGATAACCTGAAAGAATTGAAGCACCATAACCGTGGGGGTGAAATTGAGCCTGAGTTCTTGCGGGGGGGGCTCTCGGGGTCCTGTGTGTCCCCCCCCCCACCCCCAGATCTGGGGATGGAGCCTTGCAGGCGGGGGAGGATGCTCCGGGACCACCGGCAGCCCACGGGTCCCCACCGCCCCGCCGCGGGGGCCTGGGGGATTTGCTGCCATTTGCATAGCAGGTGTTGGGTCCTGGGCCATTCTTCCTTAAGGGAGTTTTAATACGGGATAAATTACCGGGAATTAGGAGGAGGCAGGCGACAAGAAAAGCGTTCATGGAGTCTTCTCCCCGCCGCGGCAGGGAAAATGGAGAGAATAGCTAAAGAAAAGGAGAAAAACCCCAACGCAGCAGCTCCTGCCCCAGCCCGGGGAGTTTGGGGTGCGCAGGGCTCGGGGGGCAGCTCTCACCGAATCCTCCTGAAATTCAGGTCTGAACCCAGGAACGCAGTAATCCCAGAGACAGTAATACGATTACTGGCCCGAGGATCTTTGAGTCAGTAGGTCTGGTAGGGGAGTTTAAAATGTTAATCCCTGGTATAATCCCTTCCCTGGCATTGTACGTACAAGGGCTGCACCCGCGGGAGAATTCCCCGTTTCCTTTCCCTGAGCTTCAGGGCGGGAGGGCAAAGCTGGGGGGGGCCACCCCCGCGCTGCCGTGCACGCACAAGCACGCGGGTGAACCTGCGTACGCCCCCCCCCCCCCCGCGCGTGTCCGTGTGTCCGGGTGCGCCCAGCCGGGTGCCCGTAAGGCACATTGGACCCCGTGCTCGGGCGCGAGGTGGCACCGCTGTCCCCAAGGTGTCCAACCTGTCGTAAGAACGGCGGTGACAGCATCAGGAGATAGGTGGGAATGCCCGTAGCTGTCACCTTTGGGGTCACGCACCGCTCTGTTGGCGGTGTCCGCAATGCCAGGCTCTGGCCGTGGCTCAGGCCAAGGCAAAGTGTTGAATGACAGCGATGATCTCGGCATTTGCATACATCTGCATGGGTAGGTGTACATCTGCACGCAAAATGGGGAAAATCTTTTTAGTAGGGCCAGCTGTGTTAGGACAAGGGGTAATGGTTTTAAACTAAATCAGGGGAGGTTTAGGCTAGATAGAAGGAAAAAATTCTTTACAATGAGGGTGGTAAAACACTGGAACAGGTTGCCCAGAGAGGGGGTGGAGGCTCCATCCCTGGAAACATTCCAGGCCAGGTTGGATGGGGCTCTGAGCAGCCTGATCTAGTTAGCAGTGTCCCTGCTGACTGCAGGGGGGTTGGACTCGATGACCTCTAGGGGTCCCTTCCAACCCAAAACATTCTATGATTCTATGATTCTATGAAAATGGGAGAGGAAGGCTGGGTCACCCATGTTCCCAGGGGGGGCCTTGATGAAAATTTCCTTATCCCACCTCAGTCGCTGCTTTGCCTTGGCGGTCGGCGTACGCGTACGTGAAAGAAAAATGAGATGCTTCGCGTGTTTTTAAGCAGAGGGTCGTTTGGAAATGTGTCCACCTGCAGGCTTCCGTTGCAGGCAGGAAAGGTTTGCCTGGAATTGTAGTTTTGGCCCTCTGTAAGGGGATGTCAGTATGAAACCATCCAGATGCTCTTCACATCAAAGGAGGCTGGATAGTTTATATATAAATAGAGGCCATCTATAATAAAGGATTATATTGGTGAGGAAGAACCTGACATTCCCTCAATTAAAAAAAAAAAAGCAAAAAAAAGCAGGTGAATTCACCCCAAAAGAGATGTGAGAGCTGGGCAGGGACCTGGCGGGAGCCCCAGCGCCCGGGAGGAGCAGGGCAGGTGGAAAAGGCGAGGGGACAGCCCCGGCCACCAGCCCTGAGCCGTGCCCGGCAGAGCCCCTGCACCCTGAGCCCCGGGATGCAGCCTTTGGGGTGCAGCTCCCCTGCCCCGGCCGGGGGGGGGGGGGGGGGGGAGGCCCCAAGGTGCAGCGCTGTGCACTCGGCCGTGCGGAGCGGGGGGGTTCGCATCTCCCCAGGCTCCGGCGAAGCTCCCCTGAACGGGGTTTATTTGGGGTTTATTTATTATTTAGCAAAGCCAAGCCTGCTCTGGTGCCGTGAGCCCCCTGCGCGGTGCTTTGGGCTTACGCTGTCATTTTGTTGCTTTTGCTGTGTTAGTAAAAATAAATAAATCTTTCTCTTAGTTCTTATAATCTCAGTAAAACTGTTATGTGACCTTGGGTACGAGCGTAAAGATTTGTGAGGGAGGCCGAGCGATACAAAGAGCTTTTCCAGGCTGAGGGTTGGGGGTCTGGGGCCGTTCCTGCTGCGGTGGGTGCTGAGTTCCGCAGAGCCGGTGCTGGGCTTGGCAGGACCAGCCAGGCAGCGGGGAGCTGGCTGGAAATGGACTTTGCAGCTCAGAGGCCAAGCAGTAAAGCTGGGCTCTGGGCAGGGCAGAGGGAGGAAGAGATTTAGTTCGGCTTAAGCAGAACACGATTTGTAGACAACGTCGACATGAAACGTCTGGCGGGTTCTGAGCGCAGATGCTGCAGCGAGACCCCCGGAGGTGGTACCCCGGCTCCTCTTAAAGGAACCCTCTTCTGTTTTCTGCACCAACCCCGCTTTCTGAAGGATGCCCACTCTTTTTCAAACAAATTTAATTAAACTTAGCTGAAAGCAAATGGTAAATAACTTGTAGATCTGCTCTGCTTTCTGGAATTTCAAGGAGTACGTTGCACTGACTTAGGTGGCCTCTGGCTACCCCTTTAACCGGGCTGCTTTGCAGTTCATTACCTTAGTGTTGTACGTGCGATAGATATTTTACAGTTCCCGTTCTTTGGGGACAAACACACGGGTACGAACATCCTAAATTCTAGCCTGCATCACCCCCCTGTCAGTGTAAGCAGCCACGGTGAAGGGGATGCTCTCCATCACACTGCCAGCCAAGTGGCATCTCTTCACGATGATGTCTCCGGGTCCAAAAAGAAAAATAAAAGCATAGTGTTAAGCTACAGGTGTAACAGCCCTTGAAAACTCCCAGGCAGCGTATGGGTCCACAGTGCTTGGTTGGCTGGGACCGGTAGCTAACGATGCAGCTGCTGGGACCAGTAGCTAACGATGCAGCTGAACTGGGCAGCGAGGGAGGGATAAATTCTGCAGGAAGATGCTGCAGGTGCTGTGCTGGAGTGGGGGGGCATGGAGGATCAGGGTATGCAGGTGAGCCTGACCCACAGTTGGGGGGCAAGAGCAGGGATATATTAGCCTGGGATATATTAGCCCTTGTAATTACTGAATGTTTCTCTGCTAGGGCAGATTGAAGTTTTAGGTCTGCTAATCCATGTTTTAGAACAGCTTGAAGGTGTAAAATGCTAAATAAATACAAAGTCAGGGAATTAGAAAGGCAGTGGAGCAGCACGATGAAGGGAAAGTTAATGTTGTCCTAGGTGAGTGGTTATTTTTTTTTTTTTTTTCCTTGGGGCTGTATGCAATTGCACAGTAACGAGCGCTGCTGAAACGAGCACTTGGCTAATGAGGGGAGGCAGGTTTGGCTGCTGTGTTTCTGCTGAGCCTCTGCTGTGGGGATGCTGCTTTCTCTTCCCATTTAAGCGTGTATTAAATGGCAATAAATTCTGTGCTCACAGATAAATAGTAAAATAAATGCAACTGCTAATTATTAAGTGAGTGTGCTGCTGCTTCAGATGATAGATGTCCCTTGGCTTTAAGCCTCTTGGATGAAACCCAAAGGTTTGGTTTTTTCTTTCATCTCAGGTTTAATGAGCTGCAGGTCTTGAGCCTGTTTCCATTTACTTGGGTGAGAATTGGGGATCATCTCCCAGGAAGGGGTGCAGCTCTGCTTCTCCAAAGCAGCTGGGGGCTCTGAGCCTCTCACCCCGCTGGGCAACCAGAGGAGGGGGTCCCATGGGGCTGCAAAATTGCAGAGAAGCAGCATTCACAAGGTTGCCTTTTTATTACCTGCCTTGTGGGCCGTATGTATCTACAGAGGGGCTTCTATCCCAATGAGTATTTTTCTTTTTTTTTTTTTTCTCCAGAAACAAATGGGCTATGACTTTGTTTTTTACAGTATTCAGTGTTTGGTGTTATTTATCTCCAGTAACCTGTTAATGACCCCAGGCCTCCCCTCCCCATTACATGCCAGGTGCTGGGAATTTAGCCCTTGATCTATCAACTCCACCCACCGCCAGGAAAAAAAAAAAAGAGAAAAGCCCCAATTTCCTGACTTGCAAGTGATGGGAAGCTCCACAAGGTGTCGGCCTTTACCAAGCTGCAGCTCGGAGCCGGCTCCGCTCGGCGGCAGCGGCCGGGATGGGGACCCCTGCGCGGAGGCTCTGCTGGGGACCCGGTGCCTGCTTCCAGTAAGTGGGGACCCCCCCCCCCGAGGCTTTGCAGGACGTGGGAAATGGCTTCTTTCACCCCTGGTCTTTGCTTTGGGGCCATTCTTTATTTCTGTTTGATTTATTATTCTGCACTGTGAGCTTCACTCAAATTCAACGTTCTTGTCACGATGTGCAGCAAAGGGAGTTGGGGCTCACTGCAAAGAGTGGGTTACCCAGGAAAGATAAGGTCAAAGATGGGTGAAGAAAAGGGTTGTTATCAATATCATGCATATTTTTGGGTAAATACGTTTGTGTATACATGTTATATATATCTATCAAATATATCCCAAGAAGATAAAGATGGGTGAAGAAAAGGGCTGTTAACAATATCATGCATATTTGTGGGTATATAAATATGTTTGTGTATACATGTTATATATAAATATCAAATATATCCCAAAAAGATAAAGATGGGTGAAGAAAAGGGCTGTTATCACTATCATGCATATTTGCGCGTATATAAATACGTTTGTGTATACATGTTATATATATCTACCAAATATATCCCAAAAAGATAAAGATGGGTGAAGAAAAGGGCTGTTATCAATATCATGCATATTTGTGGGTATATAAATATGTTTGTGTATACATGATATATATAAATATCAAATATATCCCAAAAAGATAAAGATGGGTGAAGAAAAGGGCTGTTACCAATATCATGCATATTTCTGCGTATATAAATACGTTTGTCTACACGTTATATATATCTACCAAATATATCCCAAAAAGATAAAGATGGGTGAAGAAAAGGGCTATTATCAGTACTGTACGTACTTGTGCGTATATAAATATGTTTGTGTATGTATGTTATATATATATATATCACAGTTGGACTTGTTGATCTTGGAGGTCTTTTCCAACCGTCATGGTTCCATGATCTGTGTGAGTAGGGAGCCGTTGCGGCGAGTTACTGCGAATCTTGGGGTCCCTGTGTAGTCGCTGGAGCCACGCTCCTCTCCTGCCGGTCACAGCGGGCTGTAGTTGCCCTTGGAACACAGCACCTGGTGTTCCATCAACCATTTGGATTATCGTGATGTGGGTGGCATGGAGCTGAAACTCTAGGAAAACAGAAAGGAATTGGGTTTCCTGTGGAAAACTGCGTCTTTCGATTTGTGTTTCAAGCCCAGATCTTGGAGCTTGCAGCTTTCCAGCTTCTGTCATCAACTGTTATGATAAAAGCAATCGAACCCCCCAGTAATGGCCCTTCTGGCATGTGTGGCTGTGCCCATGAGCCAATGTAGGGCCAGCAAGGGATTTTGGGCTGGGACCCTGGCCTGCTTGCTCTGGTGGCCTAAGCCAAGCACCTGAGAGCAGATAAGGTTGCTCTGATCAGTAAATGCTGCTGCTGCTGTTGTTTTCCATCCTGCGTGCTGTATGGGTTTTGTCCTCCTCCATCCTTTTCTCCTGATCTTAAAAGGACATTTCCCAGACATGACAAACCCAAGAAGTCTTCTTTTTTTTTTTTAAAGCTATATTTGATGTTTTCCCTCTGTAGATTGGCTTTTCCAGGCATCGTTATCCCGTCTGTTGCTCTGTACAGTTGAAGTGTTGGGATTTTACCTTCTGGGCAGCACCAAACCTCCTCTGCTTCCTCGCTGGTGCTCCCTTGGGGGTTGCAGTTCATGGTGGTCCTGCCCTCAGCTGAAGGTGTATGGTGCTTATCAAGCACAATTGCTGCAAGAAAGATCATCCCAAGTGTCTCCTGTTTCCCAAGCTTTATCCCGTAGCTTCCCAGAGCCCGGTGACCTGGGCTGAGTGGTGGCTGGTGGCATCGCTCAGCGCCAGGTGTGATGATCAGCGCTGATTACTGTAATGAGGAACCGGGTTTCCCTGCCAGAACTGTTTTAGCTGACCCATAAAAATGAAGAGGGAACACCCTACCAGTCACTTGCAGTTTGAATGTGAGAGGTAGCGCTTGGCAAACTGGTTCTGGTTGGGGAGGAGCGGTGCTTGATTGGGAATTACTGGTCCGAGGAGGGAGCTGAGCTGAGGAGCTCCGGGCTGGTTTGTTTCTCCTGATGGCTTTGCAGAAGTGAAAAGTCCTCTGGACTTAGAGAGGAAGCTGGAGTAAACCCCAAGGAAAAATGTAAATGGTGCAATTATGAAGGTAATAGAGACGGGGACGGATTTTTATGCACAACAGTGGAGTGGGCAGTAATGAGGCAAAAATGCTGGGGGGTAAAGACAAAAGACATTTCTTCCGGGCTTAGAAGTGATCTCAAAATCGCCGAAGCCTACTGGAAGAGAAGAAAATAAAGCCTGCTGTAGTGTTTCGTTTCCTTTAATAAGCTTCTTTTTCTGGGTGCCCTGAGTGTTCAGAGGTAGCACACTTAGTGCCTAGTAACCCAACAAAGCTTCGCTTGGTGGCTCTGCAGAAAGATTTTTCTTTTCCTTGCAGGTTTCTAACCATGAAAAGACACAGAGATCAGTTGCTGCAGAATCCTTAATTAAACACAACAAAGAAGGGCAATTAGAGCTGTGTTTTCTTGCTGTCATCCAGCAAATCTTGCAGACCTCAAACCCCTTTTCTTGCTCTGAGATTTATGATGGGAATAAATCATAATTAATCCTGTAATTATCAGCCTTAAGTGAACACCAGCAGGATTTTTTTTTTCCTTCTTCTTTTTCTTGGGGGAGGGTCTGAAACCCATCCAAGAGGAATTCGCTCACCCCTTTTGTTGTGCAGGAAGAAAAACAAAAACACAGGCGTGGTGATTTTCCCAGGCCTTGGCCGCCTGCCTCCCTGTCACTTCATGTCATGTCACTGCTGCCTCCCAGGTCCCGCCTGCCTGCTCGCAGCAGAGCAGCTCCCGTTGTGCTGGATGCCCTCCACGGGTGTCGTCAGGGCCATCTCTGCCCAAAGAGCTGATAAGAGAAAAATCGGAGGGGGTTTGAGTGCTTCAGAGGTCGGCAAAAGGACCAGAAATACAACCTGTCACTCGGCGTTGAGAAAATAAACGCTGGTGCACGTTGCATCTCTCCAAAGCATTTCCCCCAGGGATCTTGGCTTTGGTTTGATGGTTGGATGAAGCTCGTCATACCTAGCAAGAGGGAGCAAGTTCTGCTCTTTAGGCATTGAAGGTGATAGCGTGCATGCGTGGGTTTTGCTGCTGGGAAGTCAGATGGTCCTGCCTGAGGACAGGACCCAAATGCAACGCCTGGGGAACGGTGGCCGCATGTGGTCCTGCAGGTCCTGGGCTTGCTGGAGAGCTGGTGGCAGGAGGGAGAACCACTGGGTGAGAAAGCCACGCTGCTTGACGTGTTGGGAAGGAGCTCCTTATGTTTGTGAAGGGCTTGGGAAGGAATCTCCTGGGGTTGTGCTGCAATCCAGTCTCCCGTGCTGGTGTGATGGATGTGGCTCCTGTAGACACGCTGGCAGCCAGGTTGTCCTCTTTGCCCTTAGCGTGCGTGTTCCATGTTAACAGGCTAATATGATTGTGTAAACCTCTGAGCAGGTTTCCCAAAATACAGCTGCACGTTTTCTCTGCTTCGGCGGTGTTTCCCATACCTGGGTAAGGAAATGCAATGGTTGAAGCTTTTCTTGCAGAGCTGGGGAAAGGTTCCCAGCGTCCCAGTGCAATGAGCAGGCTCCAAGCTGGTTTATAACGCAGACAGCCAAAGGGCCATAGAGGTGTCTTGAGGCTGGCTGAGAAGGTTTTTGGTTGCCACTAGGTGTCCTTTCAGCCCTGCTTACCTCCAGAGCAGCCATCTGGGCTGGGATCTGCTGGCCATGGCCCAAGAGCTGCCAGATGCCAAAGCGCCGCGGGGCTGATGAGAGCAAGGAACGGGGCTGAACCCCGGGCTGCTGGGGTGTCCCAAAGAGCCCTTTGATCTCCCACAGCTTTGTCTTGTGTAGCGCTGGCTGATAGAAATAAGGATGCTTTGGAAAGCACCCAAATCTCAACTTCTGGGTCTGTGCTGTGTATCGAATACCTGTCAGATGAAGTGGGGACTCGTACCTCACTGCTGCCTGGGCAGGGCCACTGCTCAGTAGAGGTGATGGTCCAAGGAGGCAATCTGGGAGGGTAAAAAAGATGATGACTCTACCTCAGTTTCACGTGAGATATGATGACCAAATGGTGGCCCAATTTTGTGCAGGTTTTTGGTTTTCTCCCTATAAATTTGCAGAGGTGGTCCGTAGGGATGGAGGGTCAGTCTTTCCAGAGGTATGTGGTGTTGTGAAAGCACAACTGTTTGTGGGATTTTCCAAGTTGCCTGGAATTCAGCAAATAATTAAGGTTTCTGTAAGACGT
Organism: Butorides virescens; assembly: GCA_017310255.1. Lineage (NCBI taxonomy): Eukaryota > Metazoa > Chordata > Aves > Pelecaniformes > Ardeidae > Butorides > Butorides virescens. The sequence goes on from JADKXX010005098.1 coordinate 38,641, forward strand.
GTATCGATACCTACGAGCACCAAAAGTCATTGTAAGCGTCGGGAGCTCTGTGCTTGCAAACTCAGCTGTGGCTCCTCAGGCACTGGCAATCCCAGTTGCTGTTCTGGGGTTGGGTTATGTCAGGTAAAGGGATTATAGGGAATCTGCTTTGGGGCACTTTGCCAGAACCATGTGCTGGTTATGAGGATACCTGGGGGCTCACAAGGTGCAACCTTTCCAGGCAAGCTGGGCACCTTCCAGGAAGCGCTCGTCTCTCTGTGCTTTAGGATCAGAGGGAAACCAATGAACAACAGACACGGAGGGTTTCTGGTGGAGCAAACACAGAGCCAGCAAGAGCTGTAAACAGCAACCCTCAAACCCAGCGGTATTTCCACTTGTGACCACACGCACCCCAACCCGATGAAGGGAACAAACTGAACAAGAAGTCCCAGCACGAGTGGTACGTGTGGCAGATCTGGGGAGAGCCAAAACTGAGAGCTGCCCTGGCATGAAGTCAGCGTGGCCAGGGCTTTCAAGATGGGCTGCCCGTCCCTCTGGATCCGAAGCCGAAACTCAGCCAAGACCAGCTTGCCTTCTTCCAAAGGTGCTGAGCAATTTGGAGTCAGTGAGGTCTATGTGCATCTGGATTTAGATGCCTCATTTTTGGAAGCTGGCTTTGGAGGGCAATACCCCAAGTGTGACTGGTGTTTCCTTTGCCCTAAGGGGAAGCGTGTTCTGGAGCGTGCAGGCTCTGGGCTCACGTAAAGCCCGTTAAGTGATGTCGGGTTCCACAGGAGGCTCTTTGCCCTTGGATGGACGTAGGTCCCTGCCCGTAGATCGCTGTGGGATGGTGGTCCTGGGCGTGGTGGCTCTTTAATTGCATCTGTTCCCATACTCTATGAATATGGGTCCAGGAGGGCCCCACCTCTGACGTTCAGTTAGCTCAGAGAGCATTTGCATTGCCGTAACGCTGCCTTCAGCTTCCCACCCCGGGCTCGGGGGTGGCCAGCGCAAACCCCCAGGCCCCGTTGATGGCTTTACCATCGGGTAGCAATCTGGCATGGCCTCCTGCCTTGATTTAGGGAGCCGGGGGGGGGAGCTGGGGCACAGCAGGCGGCTGGAGCTGCCGGCAGCACCGCGCCGTGGCGCACAGACCACCAAGCAGCTATCGCTTCTTAATAAACTTTTTTGGCCATTGCTGACCTAGAGCATATATGAACAAGTGCAAGGCAAGTGGTGAAAGGATCTGTATAACATTACTAATCCCACGTAGCGCGCTCGCTGAAGAGGCAGGGCAGGTCTCCCCACTATTGTGTCCTTTCACTGCAGCTGCTTGGTTCACCCTCGTGCTTTTATTAAAATAAAATCTGATAGCGCTGTTTCTGAATGGGTGCAGCCTGTGGAAACCCAATGCCCAGGGGAGGGGTGGCGTGGAGGTGTCCTGTGGGGGGTTTGGTGCTTTGGCTCCGGGCGCTCCTGGCCGCAGAGTGCCGGGGAGCAGCTTTGCAGGCTGGGGAGGGGGGGAAGCGGTTGCCCACTGCCCTCCCCGGAGGCTCCGTGAAGGGTTTGCATCCTTGCCATGTAGCATCGGTGCTCGAGTAAAGGAGCTGTGGGGTCTGCTGGTGCTGTGCCCCGGGATCCAGCAGGGCTCCAGCTCACCCCGCAAAACGTTGAAGCTCTTGGAAAGGTAAATTGGTGACTGGTGAGCAGTGGGGGCTGGCTGCTGCGTACCTGGACCATACTTCAGCGGCTTAAGTTTTCAGTCTTGGAGCACCAGTGCCTGGTCTGTGTACTGGGGAGGTTGGACTGGGTGGTCTCCTGCGGCTTTGCAACCTGCTGTCTGCTGGGGAAGAGAAAAGCAAACCTGAAGGTTGCTGCCAGATCTCGGTGGAGGAGGTACCTACGTGTATGGGTTTAAATGTTTTAGCAAAGATATTTCAGTCTGAAGGGAAGTGGCTGATGTTTTGTGTGGGGCAGGGACCTTCTGACACGGTATTTCCCTTCACAACTGCAGTGTTGGGGAGGGCGAGGGATGCTCCTCCTGTTTCTGGGAGCTTCACAAACCTGCCTAGGGATGCAGCTGAACAGGCTTGGGAAAACCAGCTCGGAGTCACAGGTTTTCTTCTCTTCATGGTTTCAATTCCTCTTTCCAAGAGTTATTTTGTTGGAAGCACAGATTTCGGGTTAAAGGGAATACACGTGTCGGAGCCAACAGTTCTTTTGTCTCCCATTCTAACAAGTCGGGGGGGGGGGAAAAAAGAAATGCAATTATTTTCCTCTGTGCCCGGTGTTTGCTGGTGGTTTTGGTCTGGCAGCCAAACCCAGAGCTGGGAGACATTTGTGGGGCTCTGCCCCGCGAGGGGTGAGTCACCGCGTGCGGCGTCTGGAGCTGCGCACGGCATTCCCAACGGAGCCTTGGCCGCCTCTTGTGCAACCGTATCCATGCTGTTCCAGGAAATGCATTGCCCGGTAGTCACTAAATAAACATAAAGCTTTTCTTCAAGTCTGCTGGCGTGTTGAAATTGAGTCTCCTCAAAGAAAAACTACTGGTTTTGTTAAAATGTGACTCAAGAAGGGAGAGGGGCAGCTTGGCTAGCCCACGGGTCCGGGCTTGCCCGGAGATTGGGTTCAGATGCTCAGCCTGAAGCAACGCCTTGTGGCCAATATCCCCAGAGGTTTAATTTCTCCACTACTCTGGGATCTTTCTCAAGTTTTTGCTAATAGGAGCCTGGAGCTCGTAGCTCCATCCTTGTGCAGAATAGGAGAATACTTTGAAACCTAACAGCTCTTTCTCCTTCAGCTCTGGCTGGGTATTATCACAGTGAGTAAGTATATCATGTGTGCACACACATATATGTATATATTTTTTTTTTTTCTGTCTGAACCAGAAGAAACCCTTGGGCTGAGGCCAGGCGTTGCCTTGGTTATAAAGTCCAAGACCACTGTCGCAGGACTCGCGCCGACCCGGGCAGCAGCCCCGTGCAAAGCCACATTTTCAGGGCTGGGAGCAGCCGGGAGGGAGAGCCAAGTGGCTTGGGGAGCACCAGTGGGTGTTCATAGAATCATCAAATGGTTTGGGTGGGAAGGGACCCCCGGAGGTCACCCAGCCCAACCCCCCTGCAGGAGCAGGGACACCTTGAACCACATCAGGTTGCTCACAGCCCCGTCCAACCTGGCCTGGGATGTTCCCAGGGATGGGGCCTCCACCCCCTCTCTGGGCAACCCCTGCCAGGGTTTTAATGCACTTAAGCTCTGGCCGGCTTTACCCTTCCTATCTGTTCCCTTCCGTTTTAGCCGGGGAGCGGTGTAGGGGCCTTGCTGGGTGCAAAGTCCCTCCCTTTGGGTGAGGGCAGCGACTGCCCAGAAAGAGGAGGAGGAGGAGGGGGTGGCTCACAGGTTTTTGTTGCCTGACTTGCACTGCGCACCCTTCCCTAACCCAGACCTTGTCTAAATCATTGCGTTTTACTCTGTTTTATGGGGATTCAGAGTGGTTGGTTTGCGTTCACTTAACATAACGCTAGCCTGGCGGCCACAGGCGCATGGCGTAGCCCTTCCTTATGTAACAAGATTTGGGAGAAGTCCAAATCCTGACATGAGAAAGGGAAGTACGTTGGGCTGGAATAATGTTTTCTAATTCCAGTGTCATCAAGATGTCATCTCTCCAAACCAGCTTCTTTGATTCAGTGTTTTTCCCCAAACCAATTCATCCACCCCAAAAAAAGTTACTGGAGTTCCCTGATGGCTTAAGGATGTTTAAGAGCAATTGTCAGCTTTTTTTAAATATATTTTTTATTACTTTTTTTCATTTGTCTTAGAAAGAAATATGAAATCTGCATGCAACCTTCTAAATACTTCAAACATTTAAATAGCATATGATAATTTAGCAGTACGGTACATTATACAGAAAGGTAATATAGGGAGACATCCTATAGCGTATTTACAAAGGAAAAGGTAGTTTTGTTATTTTAAAAAGAGGAATGCGCTGCTTAACATTGAAGTATTACATTCAAAATAATGAGTATGTTGTATGGTGACTAAAACATATTTATATGTATTTATATGTTTGCCCTATCGTATTTTTCATAAAAAGGTACCTTTTAAAGGCTTCTTTTTTTTTTAAATTTTTGTTGTTGCTACAAATCTAGGGAATCGTACACAATAGCTTAAAATGTCTCAGTACTGAAGCCATAAACTTTCCGTAAGAACTTCAGGTGGGGGAAAAAAAAAAACCAAAAACAAACCCCCCCAAAAAAACCCCAAACCAACCCCAAAACATTTTCTTAGTAATAAAAAGGACCTAGAACTGCTTTCTAATGGATGAAACGTTAAAAGGGAGATGCGGCACGCTTCACCCTGCAGCAAGAGCTCAAGTCCGTTGAGGAGGAGGAGGAGGCACGCCAGCGCTGGTCCCGGAGGCCAAGGCTGAGGACCTCGCTTTGCCGTTGCCGCCGCGTTGCGGTGGCGTCTTCCCCAGCCGGCTCCTCTTTGGTCCCCGCTTTGCCCGGCCGTGGCGGAGGCTGCAAACGCGACGACCGAAGCTTCCCCGCTGCCGGAGGGCGAGGGACGCGGCTGCGTGACACCTCGATGAACGTTGCTGCTTTGTCTCGTGAGCTTATAAAGCTCGCTTGCGATCGTCGTGAAGTATGAATGAGCAACAATAAAAGGAAAAAAAAAAACAACAAAAAACCAAAACCAAACCCCAAACCAACCTCTTGAAACTGAAAAGCAGGACTTTTCCCCCTCGCAGTACGGAGCAGGCGGGTGTGAAAGCTGAAGTGCAACAGATGCTTGTGAAATTTGGAAGCCTTTTGCACGCGGCTATAAAATGTAAAAACTGACCCTTGGTAAAAAGTGCTTTATAATAATACAGAATTTGTGTCTTATGTCTGTGAGAGAGAGAGAGAGAATCTGCTGCAGAGCCCAGTCCTACGCCAGCCAAGGGAGTCCGCTCCATTCCTCACGCCCCTTCCTCTTATTCTTCATAAACCCTGAACAGAAGGGAAGCCAAGAGCAAGATGTTTAAACACTATGGACAAAAAAACCCCCCCTGCCTTCCAAATAATAATAAAAATTAACAATAAAAAAATAAACCTCCCCTCCCCCAAACAACAAAAAAACCAGAAGCCAAATTTTTTAGCCTTTAAGTAAATTGGAAAGTAAGTTATTGATTTCAGCAGTCGCTGGATTACGATGCCTCAAGCATTGGGGGGGGGGGGGGGGGGGCTCAGGTTTTGACGCCGCCGCATCTCGCGGGCGTGCGGGGAGTAACGCGCCCTGCCGGGATCACCGGGAGACAGATGATGGAGAAATCCCCATCTGCTAATGCGCTTTAACCACTGGAAAAATCCCTGTCTTGCATATAAATGTTGAAGTATATCACGAGTTGTATGTAGATACGGTGAATTTATTATCTGTTATCTTTGGAATAATGTTATAGGTGGTATTATTTTTCCGGTTTACATCCCGAGAAGAGCACCTGCCAGGCTTGTTTGCTGAAAAATCCTTGCACCCCTGGGGAGCACTCATGGAAGCGGTCTTCTGTGGCATGGGGAAAACTAGGGGCAATGCTGTTTTGGGGAAGAGATTTGTGTTTGGACTATATTTAAATGTAAATTCCATTTACATTTTAATTACCTGGCTTTTCCTGGGGAGGAATTCAGTGGGTTTGGTACAGCTGGCACTGAAGGCACAGCCAAATTGTTTGTTTATTATGAGGGCTTGGTTTAAATCAGGTTCTTTATGTCTGAAATAATCACTTGATGTTCTTCAGCTGCAGTTGGGCTGGGCTGCCCTGCTTGCAGGGTCAGGACCTGCCGGGTGTGACGTGGGGGGGCCATGCGGCCGCAGGGCGATGCCAGCGCTGGGCAAGGCAAAGCAACTCTGGGTGCCAAAGACGTGGGCTCGCCATCCCTCCTCCTCCTCCTCTCCCTGGCAGCAGGGACAGTCCCCATCCCCTGGCTGGGCTGCAGGGAAGCCTCGAGCTGCCCCATATTTTGGGCGATGGAGGAGCCGTTCCCTGCAGACAGGAGCCGGTCTGCAGCACATGGCCCCAACCCCCGCAGCCTTGTGCAGGGCGTCCCCCCCGGGTCCATGCGGGGGAATCCTGCGCCTTTCCTGCATGCACAGACCTGGGGCTGAGCATCCTTCATCATCTCCGTGACAGCCTTACAACAGAGCAGCTCGCTGGCACCCTTGGACCTGCCCAGGGATGGGGGCTTGCTGCTTGTTGGCTTGGTTTGAGATCAATTTTGGGGAGCAAACTTCTCATCGGTTGCGGAGGATGAGGGTTTGGTGGGACTGTGCTGCATGGGGAGGCTTTTCCTTGGCCATGGCTGGGGAGGTGGCAGGAGTTGGGCAGCTCCCCTTAATTACAGACAGGGACATCACCGCTGACCATCAACCGTCAGGTATTTGTGTTTCTCCCTCTCTCTTCTATCTATGACTTATGGCTTGCAAAAAAAAAAAAAATCCTCTTTGCAAGTGAGAAGGTGGCAGAGATTCTTACCAGCAGGTTACTGTTTTTCTGGGAATGATACACTCCTTAAAATTGGCAAATATTTGCGTCATCAGAAATGGGTGACTTTGAGGCGGTGTGATTGAAGCGTGTGACGGGGCACTCCCTTCCCAGCTCTGCTGACTGCTTCCCTTGTGACCGTGTGGAAGTAATTTAGCTTTTCATCTTAGCTTTTTACCCGTAGAAGCGAGGTGAGTGTATGTAAATAGCCCAGAACATCAGCTGATGAATAGTTTAACAGAAAATAATTACTATTTATAGCCGGAACTGCCTAATCCTGAAATAGAAGTGAGGGCTGCATGTGGCAGGAAAGAAATAACATCAAGAACATCCATTTATAACTGTGATTTTGGTGATGAAATACATCCCCCGTGCTGGACGGAGCAGTCACAGCGCGCGCGTTCCCCCGAAACGCTGCCGATTGCCCAATTTGCCACCAAGGGTTTCCCCCCCCGCCTCGCCCGCCGAGCAAATTCGTACTTACCTGCCTTTCTCCTTCCATACTCGGTACCACTTCAGCAGCCTCACCGTGTTCTGGCGTTTGGGGTTCAGGCAGTGCTGCTGCTCCCCCCTCACCCGCGTCCACAGCGTCACGCTGCAAGGCAAGCGAGCACAGGTTATGGGGGCCGGGGGGGGGACACTGGCGGCGATGCCGGCCCTCGGCTCCCACCTCCAGGGAGATGCCAGGGTCGCTCGGGGGGCTCTCGCCCCGGCGGGAAGGTTTGCATGCTCTGTGGGTTACGGCAGAGATTTGAGTTTATTGGGATCACGTTGGAGCAGCTGCTGTCAATCAGTGCCGTGCCCACAGTTATTTTGGCTTGTACCAGATGAAGACTTGCCCACTGTTTTTAATCAGTGGGTTCGCTCTCCTCTTAGATATTTTCTTTGGAGCTTAATAGCTGATTTAATTAGGGTTCATTCAGGCAACCACAAGGTCTTTGCATGAGGAGGTGGTTCCCTGACACTCAACCGTGCTGCATCCAAGTGAAAAGGTCAGACCTGGTTCATTGATTATTTTTTTTCCCCTGCTTTTTTTTTTTTTTTAATTTTTTTTTTTTTTTTTTTTTTTTTAGTCAGCAATATTTTAAATCCTTGCACGTGGCAGGGTCCCTGTGTGCCCAGTGGATTAGCTCTGAGCCCCAGGCAGGCAGTCCTGGGGGCTTCAGCCTCCTCGGATCGCAGGCTGCTCCCTCCCTCCTTGCCTTCAGCGGCGGCTCGGCGTCCCCTTATTGTCCAGGCAGGGCGTGCTGGGAGGCAGAGCGTGGCAAAGGCTTTCCCATCATTTTAGGCTTCCCCTGGAGAGCTTAGCAAAGCCGTTGCTGTTGGTCTGCCACAGCCTGGCTGACACAGGAGACTGGAACTGCTTCCCTAGAGGATGGCTTTTCAGAAACGTCAAGGCTGCTGTCACCTCTCAGGACTCAAACCCAAGCAGATTTCCCTTTTGGTTATTAATTTTGTGATTAAAAAAAAGAAAAGAAAAGAAAAAAAACAAACCCAAAACCCTCACAATTTTAATTGACGTTATTAATTTTCTGGAAATACCATCCATAACAGGGAAACGCCGTTTCCAGTTTAAGTAAAATCCTATAATGGAATTATTTAAACACCGCTAGAGACACGGGTAAAACGATGGCAGAAACCCAGCCATATCGGTGCATGCTGATGGGCTTCCTTTATGGTTTGGTTCAGAAAGGGGCTGTTTATCTTCTAACACAAGAAATGGTGCCGTGCAGCCGCTCCCAGCTCACCCCCCCGGTGCGGAGGGGCCGTGCCGGAGAAACGCCGCATGTTACCAGCGTCAGCCCAGCTAAGGGTCTCGCCACGCTTCCCATTCCAGTGTTACACAAGGAGTTAAAATAGTTCCTTCCGTTCAATTAACCCTCTCCCCTGCTCCCCTTCTCTGCTCCACCTCCGTCAGGTGTGAGCTGGTTGCAAAAAGACAAGGTGTGACGTTTGGGGGGGTTTCTGGGGGGACGCAGCCCTTTCCCCAGCGCGTGGGAAGGTGGCGGAAGGTCTCGGAGAGCCCTGGGGCAGCAGGCATTGGGGAGGGAAGGGTCACTGCTAAAACTATGGATCATCTCTGCTCCAAGGGCGTTCTCAGGAGCCCCTCTATGTGAGAAGAGGAATTTTCCTATAGCTCTGAATGGGAGCGAAACCAAACCTCGGCTGGAGGCACAGGCATGCGAGTTTTAAAGGATTTGAGGTCGGCACAAAGTTTCTCCATCCAGCAGCCCCCTCTCGGCTGTGCTGTCCGTACTGGCTGATGCCAGACCTGGGCTTGGATTTCTTTTCCGACAGCCCATAAAGGGTATTTCCAGAAAGTGATGTACGAGCTGAATCGCAGGAGGAGCAGAGCAGGAGCACCTCTGGAAAGCAGCAAGCCCTAAGCGTGCACCACGAGGGAAGGAGGACAATTTTGAATTTACTAGAGCCTGCAGTCTAAGGAGGAGGAGATCCGTGGTTTGCTTCTCAGATGAACAAGCAGAGCTGTTCCCAGGCTAGGATGTGTTGCTGTGACACCACACACAGGTCTTCTGCTTTGCTGCTGGAGGTTGGACAGCAGAGGAGACGTTCCTGGGGCAGCCCCATGGCCTCGTGCCCCCCTGCACCTCATCTACAGGGGTGGTGGGGCTGCACCTCTGCCTACAAACACCCTGTCCCCAGGGCCACGAGGGTCCTGGCTCTGGCCCCTTCATCCCAAGGTGGTGCAGGGTGGGCTGCCCACCTTGGCTGTCCCTGGAGAAGGGCTCCCAGAGGCGCCTGTTCCCCATCAGCTGTTGTCACCCCACCATGTCACCCCTCTTTGGGACGGGGCAATACGTGGAAGGGGGTTGGATCCTTTCGGGTAGAATGAGTGAAACCTCCCTCCTAATTTCTGCTGCTTTTCCTCTTTCTGGGAGGCAGATGCCCACACCATTACTGCTAGATGTACCACGAATCTTGATAGGTTTTGAATAAACCGAGGACCCAGTTTGGATGTCTCTTCCCTGTACCAAAGCTCCGCTGGGGGGGGGCAGTATGGCCAAAGACACGTTCCTTCCTAAACTGCACCCCCATACCTACTTCTTCTCTGCCGAACGTCATTTACATCGTGTTTCTGCTGTATGAAAAGGTACAGGAGCTTTTGAGGAGGGCACCCAGCTTCGACAACTCGTTTTGGATGATCATTGCAGCACCAAACACCCAGTTGCAGGAATTTAGCCCTTCTGTGCCTTGCTTAGAGACTCCCGGATCAGTTGGTTCTCGGAACATTAATTTCAGTTTGCTTTCAGTGCTGACTTCAGACGGCGTTAGGGTGGCTGGAAAGGCGGCGACGGCCATGGGTCAGCCCTGCAGCGGTGATGGGAGAGCGAGGGGACAGCTCTGTCCCCACAGCCCCTGCACGCCCAGGGCAAGCCCCCGGGCTGGAATAGCATTGCCCGGCGCCTGCGTAGCTATCCGGCTGGGAAAGCCACCCTGTGCCCTCCCAGCTTGCCCAACTTTCTGATTAGAAGTGAAATGTTGCATGAATGAGATTTATTTGATACCCCCTGGGGCCACCAGCTGCTTTCAGGACAAATGCCCGGGGTGGGATGCGAAGAGTTAGTGCTCCTCTACGCCATCGTTTTGCTACTGAAAGGTCAAAGAAAACAAAGTGAAGCTGCGAGGAACTGATTCAGGCAGGGATGCTCTGCAAGTGTTTTTCTGCTCCGGTCACCGTCAGCAGATCTGGGGGTCAAAGAGGTGTCTGACGTTCCCCGAGCCCGGCATTGCTCACAGCGATGCTGCTGTAAATCTGGAGGAAGCCTAAGGAAGCGTGGCTCTCCGTTCCTCCTCCATACGCCCTCCGCCGAGCCATTTCTGCACGGGCAGGATCAGGCTCCTGTGGTATCTCCTTGTTTCTGCCAGTCGGATGGGCAGGATTTGGCCCCGTGGGCATCTCGGAGCACCGGAGGTGGTACGTGGCTTGGCAGGATGGGGCTCAGATCCTGCTGTTAAAGCACCTTTCTGAGATTAAGCAAATGGCAACTGTTCAGGGAGGGAGCACAGACGCTGGAGTAAATCTGTCCCTGGTGTTCGGGGGGGGCGTAGCTGCTCTTGGGGACACCTTCCCCCCTCGCAGGTGGCAGAGGGGCTCGGTGCAGTCTTCGCAGCTGATCTGCCCCTCTGGTCCTCATTCAGCCCCACGTGCTGGTTGGATGGTGCTTTGATGGGGATATCCAAAACAGGGCAGACACCCCCCCCTTGCCCCCAACCACCCATAGTTAAAATCTAAAAAAAAAATAAGCAAACCACCCTCTTTTTGAGCCAGTCATCAGAGATGTCCAACCTCCCGTACCTGCCCCGGTTCAGTTTGTCACCGCATCACCGGGCGATGTCCCGGCTTGCGGTGAGGCTGGGAGGAAAGCGTCTCCTTACGCGCCGGGTAACCCCATCGAATGCAAGGGGGTGGCTCTGGTACAACGCAGGCGAAAATCTGACTCTGGCTGGGATAACGCTTCCTTGCAAAAACCACCGGGGCCCGAGCTCTGCTCGTGTTCTTATTCTGCACGCCCCAAATCACTCCAGTAAATAGCTCTGGATTTTACACCAGGCAGCCTGGAGTGGGATTTGTCCCTAGTGCCACTTGGACTAATGATTATCCTTTCAGTGCTACTTGTGCTGTAAATATTTATTTGAGTTTTAAAAAAAAAAAAAAAAATTACGTTGAAAACCGATAGCTGGGTTTTTGGTCAGAATGGCAGGTTTTATTGCATCCGAGGCAGCAAATGACTACTCCCAGGAATTAGCATGCAAGGGCGCGAGAAAAACAAAGAACAAAGAAGGAACTTGCAGGGTAAGGTAAAGCCATTCAGCTGATAGGGAAGGAGAAAGCAAGAAATGAGGGAAAACTTACATAATCATCTCTTCCACGCAAAACGGGTACCTCGGTTTGATTTCCAATTTCCGCACATTCGAGAATCTGATTTTAGGACCTTTCCTTGAACATTTGCACTTTACGCCTACGAGAGAAAGCATTTTCTCATGTGCCTGCAAAGCCTCCTGCATACCAAGCGTCCCTTCCCCGCCAGCCGACGTGCGCACACAAACTCGTTCGGGCTTCCAAGCCTCCGTGGGAAAAGCTCAATTTTGTAACGCTGTTGAGCTTAAAAGAGAGTAATATTTTCTCTGCTATCTCCCAGGAAAAGGCAGTGGCTCTCTGGCAAATACGTTTTGTGTACGCTCTGAGGCTTAGTAAATACGAGAGCTTTTTAAAGTGCACCTGCTGTGATTAAATGGAATTGTATTTAACAAAAGGAAACGAAAGAGTCGGAGCTCGCTTTAAACCGAGCAGGCGAGCGCACACCTCGGCTACTTTCCCGTTCGCTCGCGTCTTCTCTTGGACTTTGTCGGACTCCCGGGCATTTCTCCTCGCGCGGATGCCACGGCGCCTTCGCAGCCAGACAAAAGCCGAGTGGTTTTTAACCCTGGCTTTTGTGCACGGCAGCAAATGCCCACTGGCACCCCCGGCGCGATTCGTGCTGCCGCATCGCATCCAGCTCCGCTCTGTTTTCCCTCTGCCCCCCACCCTGGGTTTCGGAGGAGGTTATTTGAGCTGTAGTCCTGAATAACGCGGCGGGACCCCCCCGCGCCGTCAGCTGGGGCTCGCAATCAGGACACAACTTTGTTGCTGCCGGTGTTTTTCCTTCTCCTTCCACCTTCCCAACGCTGGCAGCTCCCGTACCCCGCGGGTACAAGGCATCGCTGTGCCCGGCGCGCCGGGGCCAGCCAAGATCCAGCTCAAGGCTGGCAAGAAGCAAAGAAAAATCGCTGGGAAAGCAAATCCCGGGACTAAGCGGAATGAACCCGACTTACCTTCCGCGCTGGCGAAGCACATGGCGAGGAAGAGCAGAAGCAAAGCTGCTGTCAGGAGCTTCATGGCGAGCCGGCGGGTACCCGCGGAGCGCCGGGGGTTTTAAGGCGTTTGCTGGCCCGGGGCTGGCCCCCAGCTCCCCCCCGTGCCCGGGGCGGGTGGAGGCGGGCGGGGAGCGGCTCCGCTGGTGCCGCCCGGCCGCCGCCGCCCCCCGCGCCGCCCTTAAAGCCGCTGCCCGGCTCCGCGCATCGCTCTGCGGAGGGGCGGGAGGGGACCGGCCCCCCCCCCCCCCGCCGGGGCGGGCGCCGGGGGGGGGGGGGGGGGGGGGGGGGGGGGCGTCAGCTGTTGACTTTGGGGTTATGGTCTGGCCGGAACAGGCTTCCAAATGGAAAGGAAATCTTAGTGAATTAAAGGGGGGTGTGGGGGGGAATAAAATATTCCGAAGAGCGTTGTCAGGTGGGTTTAGCCGGCGGCACGTCTCAGGAAATAAGATCGATTTGGGGTTGCTCTAACGAACGCTGCAGCAACGTTCCGCTCCGCGAAGAAGAGGGTAGCGACGCGCGGGAACTCGGCGGGTGGAAATAACGCGTCCCCTCTCCTCTGCGGAGTCTGGTTCTGATTTCAGCGACAGCTAAAACAGCTTCTTCAAAATCCGGATCCTTGCCTGCGTTAACTGAAACGGGTGCAGATCAGAGTCCGGTCTCTGATCTCCTTTCATAGTAACGTAACCAAAATTTTATTGCAGATAAAAGCTTCTGCTGCTCCCCGGGTCACCCCAGCCCCTCTCCCAACGCGCCGCTGCCCACGCTCCCCGCTCACACACCCCTCCGCGCTATTAAACCCGCCGGAGAGCGGCCGTCCTGCCAGGCCAGGCAGCGCTCGGAAGGACACGCCACGCACTCCCAGCTCCGTTTGCATTTTAAGTTTCCCACATGGCTTCGTTCCTGCCGGCTCCCATTGGCAGCAGCCATCCCCACCGCTGTTCCCGGCCCGGGGTGTTGGCAGGCTGTGAGTACAGCCCTACCACACACAGCCTGCACGTTGTGCACAGGCAGCGCCGGCAGCTGCCTTGTTCCTGGCCCTGGGTTTCATGCGAGACGTGCCGACGCGCCGGGAACAGCCTGCCTCGCCGCTGCCCTGCATGGGATGGGGGAGCAGGGGTGGGCGGCCGACGTGGCGGGGAGATTTTGGGGTGAAAGACCCGTTCCTGGGTGGGGTTGGGCGGGTGCTGCCGGTGCAATGGGGCGGGGGGGTTGGTATGACAGGTTTTGTTACGCTTTGGGTATTTGCACTGCCCAGCTCTAAAGCAGCTCCTGAGGCTCTCGTTGCACCCTGCTAGGGAAGTTTTGGGGTGCGTGTTATTAAAGGCCAACAGGGCTAAAGAGAGGGGCTTGTTCTACCGCCTGGTGAGAAAAACGTGCACCCGAGGCATGGCAGGACTCGGTTCAAACCTTTGAAAGAAATTGCCGTTATCCAGTTCCTTATATGAGGAAGAAAAAAATATGCAGGAGAGTGCAAAAGGGCTCGTTGCAGAGTCGGTCTCGGCTGGGTGGTGAGGATGCTCGCCGGGCACCGGGGAGCGTTGGCTCAATCTGATCCAGGTCCTATCCAGGGCTGTAATCCTGCCCTGCTGCCGCTCCGGGTAATTCCCTCCTTCCAGCCTCCTCTCCACCGTGCGCAGGAGCAGTTTCGGGGGGGACCTTGTGGGAAGGGAAAGCCATTTTCCCTTCACCTCTGCTAATAAAAAATTGGGTGCAGCTTTAGCTGATGGCGATTTGAACGTTCCCGAAACCAGGAACCTCATGTACAGATCAGCGAAAAATTGAAGGAAATTCTCAAGCTTTCCAAAAGCGAATCCCCTCTTCTTATATGACTTTTACTCGCGTTGGAGGAGCCAAGCTTATTAGCTATTGAATAAGCAAAGTGCTGCTTTAATTTCAGTTTAGGTGTAGAAAGGGATGTATTTGAGGTGTGTGTAAATACGGTAACTGCTCGCTATGCGCCCGAGCAGCTCGGCGCCTCTATGCCAAGCGTTGGCTTTGACTGTAATTATTTCTGAGAGCTCCAAGGTGCCTCTTGCCTGGTGTGACAGACTCTGGTGGCCACGTCCGGCTGTCTCTGACACCTGCTCTATCTCAAAACGACGATCACGGATGAGGAAGCTTTAGCAAAGGATCTGAGGGAAAGGAAACGTAGGTGGAATTCACCACCAAAGGAAAGCCTGCTAATCCAGATATCTTTTCTTTGCGCAAGCACGGGCCAAGTGGCTCAGCCTATGCTGGTGCTTCATGTGCCTGCGCTATCTCCAGCAGATCTAGCAGGGGGGTTGGACTAGGTGATCTCCCGAGGTCCCTTCCAACCCTTGCAATTCTGTGATTCTGTGAGATCTGCTAAGCCTCAGCAAATGGGTTTCGGCAAGCAGCCGGCTGGGGAGGGCTGCGCCGGGGGAGCACTGCTCGAAGCATCCGTTTCAGCCTTCCCAAAGCCACCCGACCGCACGGTCATTAATCAGGGCTTGGGTTTTGTCCCCCACCAAGGGAGCGTTTCCGACCGGGCAGCGGCGTGGAGGTCGAGATGATGTCCTCGGCTCTGCAGATGGGACGCGCTCCGGGAGCCCTGCCTGGCCCCCAGGGAGCATAACCAAACCTGCGCGCAGCGTCTGTCCAGCTAAGGAGAGGGGCACTGTCGCCGGGAACGGGCTGTCATTAACCTCATTAACGATTCTTTTCGGGTCTGTGCCCTAGCGCAAGGCTCCCTGGCAAACCAAGGGTGAAGCCCAGCTTTGCGGGTGAGACCTGGCGGGGCCAGCGGTGATTTGCCACCCCCAAGAGGGTGGTTTGCAGCGTGGAGGGCAGGGATGGGTGGTTGCCTCCTCCTAAAATAAGAAGAATTTAGCAATAAGATTAGGGTTCGAAGCAAAACCTTCACTGGTTTTGATCACCTGGAAGCAGAAATGTTTCATGCTGAGCACAACACGTAGCTGAGCTGGAGCAAAACGCGTGAGCTTCCAAGGCCTGGAGACCAACCCCAGACACGCTGCCATCCCGGAGGCCTTTTGAAGCGGGAGCCATCGGAACAGAGCAGCTCACCCCAAAAATAAACAGCGCCAGCGTGAAAACGGGGGGGCTCCAGATGAGCCCTCGGGTCTGGCAGTGCGAGGGCATTTGTGTCTTTGTGCTGAAAGGTTTGGATGGGGTCTGTGCCCCCACGCGCCCTGGGGTGAGGCTTGTCCTGCCGCCGAGGGTGCACTCAGCATCCTGACCCTTAGATACTTCTCTGCATCCCAGGGACCAGAAGACAGACTCATCATTGTTGCCATTATTAGAAATATTTCAGTATTGCTCATTTTGGCTATGCCGGTTATTTCAAGTGCAGAACGAGCTACAATTTGGATTAACTCTCCTTCAAAATGCCGTAGCCTTTCAAACCGGGAAGATGAAGGTGCCAGTCATGGTGAGAGATCTTTGCAAGACGGCCGTAAAACTGAAGCTACTTACTGCTGCTGAAGCAAACTGGTGCGAATGGCTAATCTGAGTTCAAGGGATAAGAACATCCCAATCAGCCCGTCCAGGAGAAGATGAAGAACTTGAAGCGACGTGACATAATCCCTGCGTGTCGAGTCAGGAATTTGGGAGAGGAATCAGGCTTAAACGCTCGCTAGAAAATTCAGCGTCGAGGTGGAGGTGCTCAGACGCGATGCATGTTGGATGTACCTTTTTCCTTGGGTGCCACCCTTCAGTTTTTATGCCTTTTTGGCGGTGTAACCATTTGGTGTTCAGCACCAGAAGCCATGCGTGGTATGGGAGGGGTGGTGTGAGCCTCCTGCAGGGCGCGGGCCCTCAGCCCTTGCAAGAGAGCAAATACAAACTCGGTCCCCAGCTTGAAGTGAGGGGGGAATTGCCTCAGATTTTGGGAGGGTGTTGTGAGCCCCCTCCCGTGGTGCCGTCCTTCCTCAGCAGAGGATGTGCTACGGTCTGCGGTCAAGGCCATGTTTTCACCTTTAGCTCTAAATGGCCTTTTTCTTCCCTCAGTAGCCCTGAACAGTAGTTGTGTCACCCTTGCATGTGTTGGTCTATCCTAAGTTGAAAGTCAAAGCCTTGGATTTCATCTCTGGAAACATGAAACGTAAAAGATTTCAGGGAAACCAGCTGCGTTCCCTTCTGTGGAGTTTCACAACGGATGAGCTCTGCAAAATAAGGCCTGCATTGTTGTTGCAGTCGCTGCTTGCTTTTGATATTTTTCTTTTTCTTTTTATTTCCGTGATGAGATTAAATTCTATACGCTGCTCCTTCTCCTGGGAATGGTTTTGAGGCAGCTCTCTTCATAGACCTAAATTATTCACCAAGCAGGATTTTTTGTTGAGATGAGAACGAGTAGGTCGGATCTGGGACTGTTGTCAGGGCTTGGAGCTCTTTGAAGCTCTTTGTCATGAATCATTAAAAAGGGCTGCAATAACACGGCAAAACGGAGAACGGACTCTTTGTGTGGGTGATCTGAGGAGCACCTTTAGATACGCACAAAAGGATTAATCCCGCCTCTGGCTTTTTACGTTGAGAAGATCGTAAGTTGTGTTTCATTTCCTACTGACTCATTTCCTTGCGTGCTACAACTTACCGTGGGTTTTCACGTGCGAGTATGGTTTACACTTCATACGATTTTATTCACAGGCATCTGAGCTGGGTATGGTCCTAGGAATTTATTTTGTGCTTAATCATGCAGCGAGTCGCATGGCTTTTTTGCCATCCTCCCCGGCGCTTGCTGTAGTGTAGAGGGAATAACACGAAGGAAAGGCAGGCAACTTCTTTGGGCCGACGCTCCCGTTCCCAACACGCCGGCCAAAACCCCGAGACCTCTCCGTGGGGGTGAGAGCTCCTCGGGATGGGGTCTGGGACAGCACCGGCGTCTGCCCTCGTTGTTGTGTTCTCCCTTTCCTGATTTTTTTTTTTTAATCCTTGGTCTTGGACTGAGAAGATGCTGCGTTACTCCCCAGACGTAGTTGGAACGTTACGCCGACTGAGTGACGCAAGGGCAATGGGGTGGAAAACTTTCTTACTGCCCCAGGACTGGAAACAAATTGCGCCGTCCTGGTTTGCTCATCACATGTGGGGGTAGTTTTGGGTGCCAGCTTCTCAGATGAAAGGCTTTTGGGGATCGAATAGGGTGTTACTGTATGTGATAACCGACAGGCGGCCTCTCCCAGCACGGTTAATGCCACTTTGAAAAGAAGTGGCTCTGCTGCCAACCTATCCACATCCAAAAGCCTGGGGAACCTGAAAAGTGAACCACAAGGTGTTTTATTTTTGCAAGAGAATAGGACCCAATGAGATCAGCACCCGAGTAAGGTTCTGATCCGGTCCCAGGTGAGTCTCACTGAGCTGGAGGGCAGTGGCAGCAGGAGCCACAAATGTTCAGGCGTGAGAAAATCCATTCCTGGCACTTCTCCTTTTTGCAGCTCGGCAGAGCTGGGCATGATTTCAAACCCTTCCAGGGACAGCAGGAACGTGGTTCAGCATCTGCTGTGGGGACCCAGCACATCCACCTTCAGCGCTGGTCCCCGCGGGGCCAGAGTCCCTCGGGAGAGCTGGCAGGCACGAGCTGCTGCAGGCGCCCACGTTGCAATGGATTTATGGGCCTGAATTCAAGGGAACTGAGATTTGAACCCTTTGTGGTGTAGGGGACTATTGACCATGAGTTACAGCGTTGGGAATAACGCCCACGTGCCCTGTTGGCGCCCTGGACGGGAGGTGTGGTGCTGGTGGGTGACAGCCACCGCGGCGGTGACAGCCCGGTGACAGCCCCGTGCTGGTGGATGTGGTGGTGAGGGACACGTTTGCAGCCGTTGGAGATGTTTTGCGAAGCCCTGGAGGTGTGGGTCCTTCCTGTCATCTTTTAGGAGGGCTTTTGCATCAAAAAGACGAAGACGTAAAATGTTTGGTACATGCAAAATTGGAGAAGCAGGGCCACGCAGCGGGGGTCAAGTCCACCCCACTGCTGCCCTCCCCGCCTGCCCGTGCTCCTCTCCTTGCCCAAGCCCCCTCCAGGTCTCCCCCATGCTCTGCCCCTCTCCCCACCTGCACAAAACCCTTTTGCAAGGCCACGCTGTGCCGTCTCCGTGCCGGGGCCACGACCTGGCTGGGGGCATCCAGGCAGAGAGCTGCCCTGGGGGACCCCCCGCCTGAGGGAATGACTCGGAAGGGGCTGCCTGCCCCACCAGAAGATGCGATGACCACCACGATGGGGGCGGTAGTTATTCTGTCTCTGGAGGCTCCTGGCTCCTTTTTTTTTAGACCTGTGGCTTCACGTTTCCAAAAAAACCCACCCCAAGACTCTGTGGGTGCGTGAGTGCAGCACCCAACGGAGAGGGTCTCCTCCACAGACTTTGGGAGGTTTCCTCCCGAGCTCACTCTGGGGTAACCGTGAGCTGTTTGCACTTGCCCAGTAACTACAGCAACAGAACTCCCCAGAACAGGGAATTAAAGCCATGCGATAAAAATGCCCATAATTTCCAGTGATTAAGCATGGAGGTAAATCATCTCACAGAATCCCAGAATGGCAAGGGTTGGAAGGGACCTTGGGAGCTCCCCCAGTGCCACCCCCCTGCCCAAGCAGGCTCCCCCAGAGCAGGGGGCACAGGACAGCGGCCAGGCGGGGGTTGAAGATCTCCAGAGAAGGAGACTCCACAGCCCCCCTGGGCAGCCTGGGCCAGGGCTCGGGCACCCTCACACTCAACAAGTTCTTCCTCCCGTTCAACTGGAACCTCTTCTGCTTCAGGTTGTGCCCATGGCCCCTTGGCCTGGCACTGGGCACCACTGGGAAGAGTCTGGCTGCGTCCTGGTGACCCCCACCCTTGAGATATTTGGAGGTGGTGATGAGGTCCCCTCTCAGCCTTCTCTTCTCCAGGCTGAACAAGCCCAGCTCCCTCAGCCTTTCCTCCTAGGGGAGATGCTCCAGTCCCTCTATCATCCTTGTTGCCCTCCTCTGGACTCTTTCTAGGAGTTCCTCATCTTTCTTCCCAGCATCTCCTGTGATGGCAGGCGGGGGAAGCACGCAGCAGGCACGGGAATGCCGGGGCCAGGCACCACGGCAGCACCGAGTCTGGCCTGGGACACGAAGCCGCAGCATCCGTAGGTGCCGGTGGGGCTCGGTAGGATTTCTCTCACCTCCTTAGTGCTTTCTGTAACGTACAAAAAACCCTTGAAAGCTTCATCCCTGCAGGCAGGATGGGTGCTCCCCATCCCTGCTCCTTTGCCGCTGTGCTGCATGTTAGTGAGGATGGGAATTCTTCATATGCTGATTCCCCCCCCTCCCCCTTGAGATAGAAAATATACGTAACCTCCTTAAAAATGAATAAAGGGAATGACCTAATGATGCGGACTTTGAATATTTGGTGGCAGATTAGTAGGCTGCAATCAATCATAAAGTGAGTTTTTTCTTCCGAGTAATAAATCTGTTAATTATTTTATCTACTCAGATAAAAGCTTAGTTACCAGAGCACTGGGCGGGGGGTGAGTTTATAATCGTTATTCATAGTTTTCCTAAGAAAATCAGTTCGTTCTGCAAATAAAACAACTGGCATCTGTGCAAGTGAACTGGTGGCATTCCCGCCGGCACGGCCCGAACCTGGCTGCGGTGAAGACTCTTCTCCCTGTGCCTTCCACCTCCCGCTGGCTGAGGGCTCTGCAGTGTCCCCCTCCCCAATTCAGCCGGGCTCTGCACCTCTCCCAGCAGCGGTATAATTGGTAAGGACTTGGCGGAGAGCACTTCATTGCTCCGAGCCCTTCTCAGCCTGCATTCCCCCACTTTCTGCAGGTTTTCCGCCTGGTTGCACGCTCAGGTCTGACTCCTCCACGTCACCCACGTCTCCTTCACGTCTGGTCTGGGTGGGCTGCAAAAAAGCCAGGCCAAGCACTTCGCAGCCCAGTTGGCGAGCAAATACTCTTGAAGTCCATCGCTCCCTGAAAGCACGGCGGTTTGGCCAGGATTGCGGATGATTGCGGGGTGAGGACGGGGGGGGGGAAACAGCGAGTGCCACGGTGCAGCGTCCCCTCTGCACCCCAGGTCACCCCCGCCTGCTTGGCTGGTGCTGAGGGTGCCTGCACTGAGACCAGCTGGGGCACAGAAAATTCCCACCCTGCTTTACTGCGCTGCCATATCCCTGAGTAGGTAGATGCAAGCTTTTTACTTTTTTTTTTTTTATTAATACTCCAAAAAAAAAAAAAAAAATCACAGCGGGGTGGCGCGTTTGTGTAAAGCACTGGTTTTTGTTGTTGAAATTCATGAGGAATCGGCTAGAGAGCAAGACAGGGCTGATAAAATCCATCCATGCCAAATCCAGCCATGTCGTGGGGCCGTGTGTCAGCAGCGGGATGGGACGGGGACTGGGAAACTGGGGGGGCAGCCTCCGCTCTCTGCGAGCCACCTTAGGTGTCTCCCCCAAATCCAGGGCTTTGCCGCTTTCGCTCTCGGGGACAAAAATATGTCCGGCTCGTGATTCTTTCCAAAGGCCTTTGGCAGCCTCTCCTGGCAGTTGGCTGTTTCTGAAAAGGCAGGCAGTTGTTGCTGAAGCGATTTGGAAGCAGCAGCGGGGGGCTCTGGAGCCCTAATGCTGCAGGAGGGGGTCAGCGCCCGGGGTTGTCCCCGCTGCGGATGGGGCTGGCTTCCTGCGGGCACCTCGCCTTCGAAAGAAGAGGCTCACGGGCACGCAGCGCCCCCCTCTCCTTCCCTTCGCCCCCTGGCTCAGAGCATCGCTCCGTCCCCCAGGAAGATTTTGGAGAAACTGGGTGGAATCAGACGCAGCCACCGCATCTTGGTGCCGACCTCGTAGGCGTGACACCGGCCCACCAGCCAGCCTTGCTCCCCGACCGGGGCGGCCAAAGCCACAGTCACCCAGCCGAACCGCTCGCAGGGGTCTGCACAAACTGGGAAAGACCAAAAGTGGCCAGCGATGCAGAGGCCCTCAGCAGCCATCGCTTCTTCGGGTACACGCAAGTACCTGTCCCGCTCCTGAGAGCTCCCCAGATCTCAGGGGCTTGAAAGAGAAGTTTCAGAGCAGTGGAATTTTATAGAGGTGGACAAGGCTTTATGGATGCTCTCTGAGATGAGGGTACCTAAGAGTTAATGGGAATTCCAATCAAGAAGACATGAAGAAGGGCAGAGGGAAAACAGATTAGCTGTCCTCTTGCCTTGCTCTATAAGATGAGACAACGAGAGAATGCGATGAGATCAATGGAAAAATAAATGGAAATGAGAAATCAAAGGAAATGCTGCTTTACAGGTTATTTCATCTGGTGAACTGGGAGATTTTCTTTTCGGGGGATCGAATATTCTCTTATATTTTTAACAGAGCTGGAAAACTCACGACTGCAAAGCTGAAGCCCGTGATAGGGGCTGAACCCCTGCAGGGATTCAAACGGAAACGATCCATTTTGGATACAAGCGGTGGGACGCTGCTGATGTCCCCTCCCTTGGTGCTCTTCAGACACCATGCAGAGCCCCGGCATCTGCCAGCCTGCGCCTTCCCGCTTCCCCTTCCAGGTGATGGGAGCCCTGAGTCCGGACACAACCTAACGGCTGCATCGACCGAGCGGTACCGGGTGGCGTCGCGGGGAGGCCGAGCTGCGCACGCCTCCCTTCTCCCGGCCCGTCAATGAAGCAGCACTGCAGATGCTCAAAACCAAGATGGAGAACAGGATCTCCATCCTTCCCTCTCACCATTTCTGCAGCGCTTCTGGAGTCACAGTCCTCGGGCCTTTAAACAGATCCTCTCCGGGACTGCAGATTTGCCGTGGGCTTTGGCATTTCACATCCTAAGTGATGTGCCCTCAGAAGTACTTTCCGTGAGGCCTCATCCCCAGCAGTAGTTCTTGGTCCCCACATTTCCCTGGAGACCAGAAGTGGTTTTGTTTCTTCTTCTTTTAAACCAGATTGCTGTGCCCTGTCCATAGCTCCGGGGCGTTGCTGTGCTGCGCATGGGCCGTGCGCTCCCACCGCTGCTTCTGCAACCACCAAACCTCTGCCCAGCTGGAAATCAATGTGAAAAGTCTGGCACTGGAGACCGAAAGAATAATTTCCACATTCTGGGGTGAAGGGGTGGCTGCCCTGCCCTTTTGGCACTGGCAGTCAATGGTCGGTGATGGGCTCTAGCCCGCGCTGGCCTCCCGTGAGCGAAGATTCCAGGTTTCTGCAGCCACACGCTGCTGCCAAAGCCACCCCCTCTCCGTGTGAGCACCAACAGTCTGGTTTTGCTCCTGCCCTGATGTACAAGACCCTGGCCTGAAGTCTTGACCAGCTGGCTGGTAGCGGGCAAGCGTTGCCAGCAGCAATGATGAATGATTTATCATAGTTTCTTAAGAGGTCTCGCTAATTAACTTCTTCACCTTGATCAATTCTTCATTAGGGTTTGTATCTCTGGCGCTTTGCACGTGTTTGCTGGCGGTACCAGCTAGGTTAGGCATGGTTTCCCTGCCAGGCGTCTCGGTGGGCTTTTCTTTCCCCTTCGCAATGACTTTGGCCGGGCCAGGCAGCATCTCTTCCCCTTGCCGTGGCGAACTTCCCGCAGATCCGGCGCTTGGATGACACAGGAGCCGCGTTTTAGCGGTAAGAACGCCGCGCCGTCCCCAGCAGGCACTTAAAGCCGCAGGACTGAAACTCCCTGCGTAAGGCAGAGAGCGGCACGGGAAAGCTTTTGAAGAGCCTTGCTCTCCGTGCCTGCGAGCGGTGGGTGCCAGCAGAAAGGAGGCCAACTCCAAGCGCTCCCAGCCTTGCCCCACGCGCGGCTTCCAGCGTTTGGACGTCTTTTGTTTTGATATCTTCTACTTGGGAGAGTCGGTTCCCTCTAAGGGCGATGCGTGCCTGGGCTGGGGGAGGCTGCGAGCGCAGCCCGCCCCTTCGCTCCCGAGCTGTCAGGTGGGACGGCTGCCTCGCGGGCTCTGTTTTTGCCAAGGAGACGTTGAAATTGTTGGCCGGTTCTTCAAAGATCTGCAGCGGCTCTTGATGTTCCTCACCGGAGCAGGGCAGCGGAAGCAAGTCGCCTGGGAAACGCTCTCCGGAAGTGAAAATTGAATTCCGTAATGCTCTTGAATAGCAAAATACAGTTCCTAAGTATGAGAAGCAGCCCACACAGCCTTTAGATATGTTTGGACCCAAACAAACCCACGTTGTACCCAGCGTGCTAATTTCTTTAGCACGTAAATAGCTCCAAATAAGCTATTGGGTAAGGCTGGCTGCAAAAAGAAAAAGAAAAAGAAAAAAAAAAAAAAAAAAAAAAAAAATCCCGAGTAGGTTTGCCTTTCCCACAGCACTAACCTGATCTGGTATCCGTGGTCGTGCTCGTCAGTCGGTTGGGCTATATCGGCCAAGAATGTAATTGCTGATTTGACTCGTACGTGTAGGACAGAATCACAGAATCACAGAATGGCAAGGGTTGGAAGGGACCTCGGGAGATCATCTAGTCCAACCCCCCTGCTAAAGCAGGCTCTCCTAGAGCATGTTACAGACAGAATAGTCTTGTTTTTCCTGAAGAAACTCTCAAAACGGTCCGGTTCAAGCTAAGCAACCATTCCTCCCCTTCCCCTCACCCTCATAATTATCTTCAAGGGTATTTCCAGTTGGGCTGCGTGCGTTAGTAATTTCTCTTTGATTTCTTTTGAAAGCTCCGGACACAGCGGCAGCAGGCAGCTGAGGATGTAGCACACGGCTGCCGCTTGCCAAGGCTCTTACGTGAACTTTCATAGACCTCTGGGCCTGCCGCTGTGTGGTGGGTTGACCTTGGTGGGACGCCAGGTGCCACCAAGCCGCTCTATCGCTCCCCTCTGCAGCAGGATGGGCGGGGAGAGAATGAGATGGAAAAGAAAACCCAAAACTCGTAGGTCGAGATAAAGGCAGTTTAATAAAGAAAAGCAAAAGCAAAGACCGCGCGCGGTAGCAAAAGGAAAAAAAACCCAAGATTTTATTCTCTACTTCCCACTAGCAGGCGATGTCCAGCCACATCCTGGGAAGCAGGGCTTCGGTATCCATAGTTGCTCCTCCAGAAGAGAAAACGTCATAAAGGACGAATGCCCCCCCCCCCCTTCCTTTTCCATTAGTTTTTATATCTGAGCTGTTGTCATATGGTATGGAATATCCCTTTGGTTGGTTTGGGTCAGGTGTCCTGGCTACCTCCCCTCCCGAGATCTTTCCCCCTTCCAGCCCACTGGTGGGGGGGAAATGTTGGAGACACAGCCTTGATGCTGTTGGAGCACTGCTCAGCAGTAGCCAAAACATCGGTGTGTTATCCACCCCTTTCTACGTACCGACAGAAAGCACATCCCTGTGACCCAACGCACGTTGTCCCCTGAGCATCCCCGTGCCAGCCCTTTCCTTCATCCCTGGCCTCGTGTGTAGTTTGGTTTGGTGCTACGCTTGGAGCTGCGGCGATGGAGATCTGGCTGATGAGACCGGGTGGGGAAAAAAAATGCTGTAATTGTTTTCTCAGTGTCAACAACCTGTTGTTTTAAGGTACAATTGGTGCTTCTGTCGGCACAAATCCATCCGGCGCTAAAGCATGATAAGACAAGTTGATCTTTAACATTCTTTATCTTCTGTTTTGTGCTGCTAGGAGACAATTTCCAGGGTGAGGCAGTTGGGTTTTGCACGTAGCCTTTCTCTGGCAAATGCAGCCATGATGCACCTGAGGTCCAAATTTAAAGGATTCCCTGTCATTGTGGGGGAAAAAAAAAAAGAAACTGGCAGAGGTTTATGGTAGCCTTGAGCTCAACGCCCTTTGCTTTGTTTTCCTTAGCTCCAAAGGGAAAAGAGCAAATGTTTTCTGCAGCTCATCCGTGTTTGCTGTGCTTCAAACCTGCACGGTATTTGTCATCTTGAAAATGAAAGCGAGCCTGTAGGTAGCTGTAATTCAAATATTTGCAGAGAAAAGTTGGAATGGGAAAAGAAGCAAAATGCCAGCTGCGGTGCAAATCACAACAATCCTAACGACCGAGGCAGAAATCGGGTCTGCTTCTGCGTGCGCAGGCGGCGGCGGGGAGTTCCCACCTCCGCAACGGCCCAGGGAGCCCAGCCCCTCGCCTCCACGCAGGGCAGGGACCTGCTTTCATGTATTTATGCTTCAGAAGGGTCCTCCAGGTGCTCTCCAGGCCCAGCTCTTGCTTTCTAGAGTTCTGCTTTGCTGCTCTTGAGCATTGCAATATCCCAAACACAGCACCTGAACTTCCACTACGCGGGCTCGTGGTGGGCATGGAGATCACTCGGTAGCGCTCCTTACCAGGACTAAACAAAATATGCATTAAAACCAATTTCTTGTTTAGATATAAAGGCTCAGTGCTCTCATGTCGCCACGAATAGTCCTGCTTGCTCGAAAGCCAACGGAAGCGAAAAATGTAGAAGCAAAAATAGCAATTTCCCCTCTCTGATTTCCATGGTGGAGTTTGCTGGATGTGGGATTGATGGGATTGACGGAGTACTGCACATCATTTGGGACAGTATAAACCACGTGTCAGATCTTCAGGACAAGTAAGTCAGGGTAACTCCATCAGTTGAAGCCCCACCACAGAATATTCTGGTTCTTTTTGGTGCATAGCTTTAACAAACTCAGGGGCCAAATCTTGGGTCTTTTCCCCTAATTTCTTCAAGACGTGTACTACAAATCATCCCTGACTTTGACCCATGAAGGAAAACTAACTTGAGAAATCCCTTTCTGTGTTCTGTTTTGACAACGCGTTATTTATGACAGCGGGTGGGTTGCTGATGGCTCTGGCTGTTGTTGCCCAGGACCCCGTGGATTTGGTACCCGCTCAGCCCAAGCCCATGCAGATGCCTTTCCTCGGCTCTTTGCTTCTCACGTTAAGACCTGTGTCTTACAGTGAAGAATTTGGTTTATTAAAAACCGCTTTATCATATAGTAAGGCAGATGTCAGCTCTGCTAAGTACCTCCATAAATTTTGCCTCTCCTGAGCAGATTAAACGTGCAATTATTTGAGGCACGATGAAGGCGTCCTGCACCAAGGCAGTGTTTTAGTAACCTGATAACTCCAGCAGTTTTAGCCACGTTCTTATGGAAATGAAGTTCTGTGATTGCACCGTCTCTCTCTTCTCCCACGATAAATATTTAACCTTGATAACTATTTCCAGCGGAGCTTACCAGAGGGCCGATAGCACACAGCCAACTTCTGATGGGTTGCAAGTGGCAGGGCTGGGCACCTGGACCTGGCTGATGTTTTCCGTGGCGTGCGGGAGATAGGGAAGGTCTGAAATTGCTGTTTAACACCGCTGTGCTGTGCAGGCGGGTATTCACCTCTGCAGGAATTGGAAATACAGCCCGTGGCCCTGCCTGGAGCCTTCCTTTAGAGAGGCGGGGGCTGCAAGGGCTAAGAAAACCCCCAAGGACTTTTTCTGCATTCGTTTATGCTTTCCTGCCCCTACTGAAAAATTTCCTCCGTCTATTCCCAGGGCGGTGTTCTTGGTATCTTTCCTTGCTTGTCTCCAGCCTGTCACCGCCAGGGGCCCGAAGCTCCGGGGGCTGTTTCCAGCCCACACGATGCTCAGGAGCCGAGGCCCCGGGCTGGTAGCGCAGAGCCCCGGGGCCAACCCAGCCTGGGGCACAGCCCGGGGCCACGGCTTCCGTCCCCAGGCTCTGGTTCAGCGTGGGAATGACGGGAATGACGGGAATGACGGGCTGCCCTCTTGTCTTGCTCTCCCCGGCTGTGCCAATTAACTTCCAAAAATAGGTGGAGGGTTAATGACTTCAAACAAAGATTGTAAACTATTACACACACATATATATAAAAATGAAGGGTCAGTAGAGTTACTCAGAATTAACATGAACCTTCCTTGTACCAGAGCAAGTAAACATTTGTTTCCCAAGACATAGACTCACGATACTCTAATATTAAACATATATATATATTTATATATATATGCAGGTATCACAGCTCCTTTCCAACCCACGTGCCTGGTTTTCTTTCCCAATGGGAAAAAAGGTGCATGGGGACGGGGAGGCAACGGTGACACAGCCCCATCCCGGGGCTGGGAGGTGCTCCTGGATCCTGTACCACGGGCTTGTGGGGACAAAATCTCACGACTGTTTTTTTTTGTTTTTGTTTGTTTTTAAATCTCACTGTGGATTTTCAAGGCTTCAAAATAATTTGAACAGGGTGAAGTTTGCTTAATCAGTGCAACAGCCCCAATAAACACCCTTTTCCTCTCTTGGCGTGCAGCTGCTGTGGCTCTGCCCCCATGAAACGCGGTGGCCTCAGCTCCCCTTTGCAGGGCTGGGGGGCAGGCAGCAGCCCAGGGGAAAACCTAACGAGGGTCGCGGGGGGGGAAATACTCGTCCTAGGGCCTGGTGGGTGCTGACAGGCAGAATTTATCTCCCTCTATTGCAGGGTGAGTGAAACTGGCCCCGCGCCTCTGTTTTCATGTCTCTAACACAACCTCGTCCAGCTTTTGCGTTTTGTCCCCCTGCCAAGCGCTCCGCGAGCCGCTGCGGTGCCTGGCTGCCGTTCATCACCAGCGCTGGGCGTCCTTACAGACCGTAACCCCCTTATCAGCCACACGTAATCTCGTTACAGCTTTATACCTACTCGCGTGATCCACTTCTCAGCCAATAAATCTGAGCGAGACCAAACAGCGGTTCGCGGGAATCGGCCGCTCCCTGGTGTGGATTTCCCAGGCGCTGTCTTGGGCTGTGTCGGTAAGGCTGTTTCTAAACTACGTATTTTCGCAGTGGTGCCCACAGCAAACACACCTTGCCCCGCTTTGCCCCCCATAAACCTGGTTTATTTTTATTCCCCAGCCATTACGACTTGCTGTTTTCACCTTGAGAGGTTTCCCGTAGAGCCGCCCTTCTGCGGGCAATAAAACCCCCTGCCCGCTCCCTCAGCCCCATGGGCATGGGCAGAGCAGTCGGAGCCAGCTGAATTCCAGGTCTGCATTTCCAACCCTTCCCGCTGTCCTTTGCCTTGATATATTTACGCTGGATTTCAGGCCAAAGGTAGGATTTTAGGAGAAAGTTGAGTTTTAGTCTATGATTAAAAAAAGCCAGATCAGGTGGTGCTCTCCATCACCTGGGTCAACACGCTCATGCTGATCAATCAAAAAAAAAACCCCTGAAAAACCAATAAAAGCAGGAAACTTCAAGTATGACAGTTTTCTGTGCGCTGCAGGTAGGCTGGGAGCTAAGATTTAAGTGGCAGATGAAGAAGTTCATTGCAGTAGTTTTGAAATATGGACCTATAAATCCCAATTTTCTACGTGCACAGCTAAGCATGTTCCTGTATATTTATTTTGTTGAATGTTAAGTGGATCAATTTTACTGAAATTGGCTTCATTTTTCTTCCCCAGTGGAATTTAATTCAACATAAACCCCTACTACTTAGTCTTTTTGTTCATATTTCCTCATTTAGATGCTTGCGCAAGGGAAGGTTGGGAGCAATCAGAAAATACTGGAAGCAAAACAAATGTTCTCTAATCTCCCTTCAAGCCCAGACTGAAATGTTATTAGTACTTTTGGGCTTGTCTGGATTAGTTTCTTAAGAAGCTGAAGCTGAACAGATCTAAATAGATTATTAATTTAGTAAAACACGACCTCTCCAGGGACTGAGCCGAACGAGTATCACGTTGCTTTGCTTTTCTCCCATGCACACCCAGGTTTGGCCCTCCTTTAAACGTGTCAGCAGAGAGTGGTGGGCACCACGTGGCAGCAACGGGTGCCTTCAGCTTCTCCTCCTCCTCCTCCTCCTCGCCATGCTCCTTGCCGTGAATTTGGTTTACGAAACGTGGGCTGGCAACAGCTCATGCCTTCTTGCCTCTACCACGATGTCAACTTGAATCTTAGCTTCTAGGGATGAATATCGTTACCTTTTTCAACCAGAGGAATTCCTCAATTCCTCGGAAATCTGCTGTCTTACACTTTTATCCAGTGAAGAGGTGCTGATATGGAAAAAAAAAAAAAGAAAAGATGTTTTTCTGGGGTATTTCTTTGAATAGCCACAAGGGTATAAATGGGTTGGAAATGGAGGTGGACAGACCTGTGGAGATGATGTTACCGGCTATCACTGATGTTGGTCCAGCTTAAAGCTCCAGAAAGTACCCTGCGAGTGCTGGCTGGATGCTGTTAAGAAGTTTTCCACCTCCCGCTCATCTCCCTTGCCAGGCCAGTTGGGTCCAGCCTCCCCCATGGGCGTGGGCAGTGAAAGCCATGGAAAAAAAGCAATCGGAAGGCGTTGACTTTGGCCATGGAGGCTGAGATTCCAATGGGACAGAGCTGAGGAGCGCAGTGGAGTGCCTTCCTGTACCTGATGCCCAAGGAAGGCATAAGAGGATTGCTTGCTCGGCGGCGTTACGTCCCACAAGGCAGCGTACGGGGCAGTATTTGCTGTTTAAACCGCCTCCGTTACATGTTGTAGGCTTCACCCATCACTTGAAGGAGGGCAGAGGGAACAGGGCATCGCCCAGAAAAAGCGAGCAACCATGCTGGCTGTGGTTCCTGAGCCTGACCTATACTTAAATTAAAAAAAAAAGGTTCTCATAGTCAAGGAATTTAGAGTTAATAATCAAATATTTAATAAGCAAGGAAGGGATATGACTGAATGGGTTTGGCTGCTGGAGTAGCCCGTAAATAAGAGCGAAACGGCTCGACGGCCTCCCTCGTGCTGTGGGAGAAGGGCGGCCAGCTCCTGCTCGGTGTCCCTGGTACCGCTCCAGCACGGCCGCACGGCTCCTAGCGGGGTGGCTGTGCCGGTGTCACCGGGAGTGCAGCCCGGCTCCGGGTGTCCTCCGCCGGAGGGAAGCCAGCCCGCGAGATGCGGAGGGTCCTTCCCCCCGCTCCCCGCGCGCGGCTGATTGCAGCATCTGGTTGTAAGTGTGAGAGTAATTCCTTGCGGGCTTTAGTATTGGGGGTAGGAAAATGATTGGATTTTGTGAGGTTTCCGTAAGTGACACCTGCACTTCAACAGCTGAAATGCCCCGAGGCGGCTCGCTTCTCATTACTTGAGGGGGTTTTTAACCCTTTCCCCAAGGATGGCTCCTGTGGCTGTTGCATGATGGCGATGTTTGGCATTTAGGGCTGGCCTTATGTGGGGATGAGCAAGATTAGACTGAATTTATGACCCGTTTCCCTCCTTTCCTCCCAGATTACTCCTTTAGGATGGATCGGTTTCTGGAGGTTTCTCTCTCTCCCCGTTGCCTGTGGAAGGATTCTGCAGGGACAGCTCAAATACTACCATGCCCTGGTTGAAAAAGTCTCATCTTAAGTTCCTTACAGAGCCAAAGCTCCCACTGAACAACTATTCAGTGTGTGTAACTGGGTCAAAATCTCAGGGGTTTAGGTCACTCTGTGGAAAAGAAAACCTGCTCGCATTTAGGGACAAAATATTTTCACAATTGCTATGAATCTGCCAAAGAAAATACATTTAAGCTATTAGGGAGGAAATCAGAATGGAACTTTTCGTGCTGAGATCAGAATAGCAAAGCCTGGAAACGCGGAGCAATTTGTCTCTCGTCCGAGCCGTATCCAGAATCAGCCGCGATAAGTCTCAGCTTAAGCGAACAGCGAATTTTTCTGGGTTCTTTTTCTGTTTCCGTAGTTTTTGATAGGAAGACGGAGTTTACACATAAGCCTGACATTGTTAGTGTTCTTCCAGCTGCTTTCTGTTTGTGAGAGCGTGTGTCACATTTATCTCATGCTCTTTAAATAACCACAGTTTTATCAGTACCTCCTTAGAACCTCTCTAAACACAGTACTATTTTGGGAGGAACACGACGATTTTGCGTAGGAAAACATGGCGTGCTGTACAAAACGTGAAAGGAAGGGAAGGCAACGACGGTAAGCGGAGCCGAGCAGAATGGTTCTGAAGGAACATGTCCCTTTGCAAAGTCAACATTTACCCGGGGCAAATTTCAGTGCTGTCAAGTACTTTTCATTTCCTTTTTGCAAAATGAAATTGCTTTCCTAGCCCTACTGGAAAGGCGCTTCTCCGTTCTCTTTCCGCGTGCTGGCAGGATGCAACGCGGGTAAGGGTTGTCTAAGCCAGCACGTGGAAGTGCTCTCGGTGCTCCTAAAATGGGACCGTTTTTCTATATCTTTTTTCTTCATGTTTTACTTTGTGTCCCAATGAAGGATGAATATTTTTTAAACGTTCTACATTTTTTGTGGGAAAGGCGTTCCACGGGTTTGTGTCAAAATAAATCTTTATGGATGCTCATTTCCTATTTTTAATAAGAATATTTCTGTTTGGTAACAGGGGTGGGCTATGCCCCGCTCTAAGCATTTAATCACGTGTGCAACTTCCAGCATCCAGATGAACACAAAACTGTATTTCTGTGCTTAGAGCATCATCACAAAACACTAACGTGGCTGATTTGGGTCCCGGTCAAGTGCTTTTCTGGTTCAGGGTGAAATGATCAACCTGACGTATGGAAACAGCAGTTTGATTTTTGCCCTGCCCCTGCTATTTCTAGGCATAGTCATGGGGGCAACAGAAAGATTATTGTCCAGCTGGGGACTTTTCAGATCTATTTATTTATTTATTTCTGAACAGGCTTCCAGGAAAACACATCTACATTGCCGAAGGTATCGCTGTGATTCATGACTCCCTCATATTTTCCAGTAGAAAAGGGCTTAATCCATTTCAGTCCCTTCAAAATTAATTGGCATGTTTAGCAGTTTCCAGTAATAAATATTGTTACATCTGTTCTATTGTTTCCTGCTGAAAAGTTGTTTTGATTTTAATTTGTTTCTGATTATTCCCCCCAGCCTCCGTTTGGGGAAATCGTTCCCCTTTTAATTCGTTTTGTTTGGAGCCCGGCTCCACCGCCGGCATTTCCCCCCGCTCGGGCTGCAGCTGCCTGCACCGCACCCGCGGGGACGGCGGCAATCGCCTTCGCCGAAAAACGCACCTTGGGGCGATACCGTCACGGGATATGATGAGTTTCTGTGGGCAACCACTGAGCTGAGGGTTGGCCTCAAAAACCGGTGCTCTCGGAGCAGAGCAGTCGTATTTACACGCGGCAATTTTCTGAACTTCCTTGCACGTGGCTCCTTTCACCTCCCCTGCACCCCCAATCGCTTGCGATGGGAGCGGACGCAGCGTGGCCAACATCCACTGCACCGCTTGCAAAATATTCACGAGTTTTCTTTTTAAATGGTGGCCGCAGGGTGTTGCTCGATGTTTTCCTTGTTGAAATACAGCCTGGGTGAAAGCCGTGGGTGCCATCCCTCAGCCGGTGGCGCGGGGTTTCTGGGGGCTTGCAGGCACGCTCGTAAATCCGGTGATTGATGGGCACATTTCTTATGTCGAGGATCACCACAAATCTCTCCCCAGAGAAAAAACAAATCACCGGTTGGACGCATCAGCTTTCAGTCCTGATGGCTGAGGTTTGATTACCTGAAGCTATTCCTGATTTATATTTTGCTCGTTCATATCAGCGCGTAGCAAATCACGCGGAGCGACTTGCAAGCTGCTTCATCCGTGCGAAAACGCGACTGCAAACCCGAGTTACGTATCGATTAACCGTTGGCGGTGATTTCTTCTATGTTATCACTTAACTGCCCAGGGCTTTTCTGGGCTCACCTTTGGTGAACGGAGAGCTGGGGTGAGACATGAGCTTGGCATGGAGGGTTTCCTCCTTACCCGTTAACATTTTAATTGTATTTCCCATGAACGCACCCGACCATGGAGTTTATTTTCATCTCAGGATTTCTTGTGATATTGTGAATTGCTGAGCACGTGCTTTGGATGTTGGGGGCTGGGAAGGTCCCCTCTGCTTTGCTGGTGAGGAGTGTGGGGGGGCCCAAGGTCCAAACACGCATTCCCTGAACGGCAGAGGCATCGGACCTTTTCCCACCACCCCCGGCTCCCAGTCTTAGCACCGCAGCTCTCTCTGCTGATTTATTTTAGGTCAATTCCTGCTGGTGGTGACAAGTGACTTTGGGTGATCTGTGTGCTTAATATAACGAGCAGAATCCATAGGGAATGTTATTTATCTTGAGCTATAGATTGGCTACGGACTTCTGCGTCTTGCGATGCACGACTGGTGTACAGATTTGAGCAAAACCACACACACGCGTATTGTCAGCAATCCACGTCTAACAATTCGGTCGTGTTACCTTTTCCTTTTCCAAAGTGCAACACAGCTGAAACTATTGACGTGGCAAAAATCTGAAGCACCTATGGAGGCTTTTTAGTTTCTTCTGGGATCCTTAGGATAAATTAAAAGCTAGTTTATGGGAACGGAGCGTGTGCATTACAGACTCCTACTCAAATGGATGACTGTTCAGTCAAAGCAGGATGGCCCACACGCTGCCAGGGCTGTGCAGAAGGCGTTTTGATTTTCACACAGGGCTGGGGAACTGAGCAGTAGGCAGACTGGGGAGCGAAACCCGGTAGGTTTTTGTCCACAAACCCAGGTTTTCCCATGGGACTAAACACCCCAAAGTCATCTGCTCCAGTGGGCACTCTGGCGGCAACATGCTGGTACCTTCTGCAAACCCAAACTCCTCTAGTGCATCTACTCACAGGCAAACCCACCCAAATGAAGTGAATGATTTTTGCATTTTTGGACGTCATTTCTGCCCCCATGGGTCTCCACCCCAGGATGAGCTGCACCATCCCCCTGGCTGCCCTTCAGCCTCCCGTGGCCCGGGGCTGAGCTGTGGACGCTGTGTTGCAGAGGTGCATCGTTAGCCTTTCCCACTGAACATCTGGCCCTGCTTGCTGTTACTCTCCTCCATCCAAATTTTGCAAATGTCCTTAAGTATTTTGGAGCGCTTGTCGCTGTGCAGGAGGGACAAGCACCTTGATGAATAGCATCACGTGCGGTGGAGCAGCGGAAATGGCCGGCAGATGAGGCAAATTTCAGAGGGGAAGACAAGCGATCCGGGTGAGGAATTGGAGGGGTGGGATGCCTGCAGATGCGCACCGACCCCTGCCGAATCGCCGGGGTAGCCTATTGCCCACGGACAAAGCGGGAGAGGTTTCTAGGACAACTGCTGGGCTTTGGGAGCAGGGGAAGAACGGAGCCAAAATCTTCAAGTCAGATGAGGAGAAAATGAGTAACATCTGCTGAGACGTGTGAAAGAGCCATTTGTGCTCACTGCAACCCGAAGCGTTGCTCGAGCAGCCGCGGCGGGTGTGGGCCGGGCTCGCCGTCCCCGCACACGGGCTGGCTGGTGGAGGGAGGGGGGGGGTCAGGGATGATTTACGTGCTCGTTACAGCCACAGCTCTGGACACTGCCCTGGGCTTCCCCCAGCGCATCCCCCAAGGCCTCGGCACCCGCGCGGGGACTTGGCTTCACCTCTGCGCATTCATGGAGAAAAATCTCTGTCCTGCGCGGGGGCTGCGGGGAGGTGAGCTCCTGGGGACGCCACTGCTGTACGATTATCAAATTATATCCGTGGGTCATAAAGAACAGGTTTCTGCCATTCTTTCACCCCTGCATCTGCCACCATGGGTGCACAGAGCTGCACGTCTGCTGCGTGTCCCCGGGCCAGCCCTCCCTAAGGTGCTGAGGGCGAATTTCCCCTTGACTGCGATGGAGCAAATCGCTCTCCCTGCTCCTCTCGCCGGCCGCTCTGCTATTTTAACGGATCAGCTTTTTGCCTTTAATGAGGCTATTTTCTGCGATGCAGAATGCAGTTGGGAGCGTTCCGAGTCGGAGGTAGCGAGCAGCCCAGAAGGACGGCACCTGCGGTAGCTAATCAGCCGCCGCTTCAGCGGGCTCAAATTAGGAAGGCACACAAAAGAGCGAGCAATTTTGAAAATGAGGATGAGCGGCCCGAAATTTCTAAGAGCGATTATGTTTTCACAGCTGTGCTGGTTGCCCCAAATGCATAGAAATCAAGTCAAACCCCAAATCCTTTAGCTCAAAGAAAATTAACCTTCATGTTTAAACTCCATGAGAAGTAAACTCACTTTCCCTTCAGATGAATAATGTGGTCTTGAGAAAACCCAGTGGCAAGTTATGTTGTAATTACGTTCTTTGAATTAAAGTTTGTCAGTCCAAACAAAATAAATAGACGCGCAGGCAGGGCAATGGATATATTACACTTGGAATAAAATTTGGCCCTGGTATATTGTTTTCATGCTGAAGCTCTGCCAAAGCTCATCTACTGTCATTGCGTCTATCGCCAGCTTCTGGTACGAATAACGGAGACAACCCGGGAGCTGGCGATATAATTCTTGCGTTAACATCTCGTTGGCACCATGGAAGGACTTGGCCAGGTCTCATTTCTCGGGGATCAGACCCAGAGTTACTGAGTTACTCAATGCCTGTGAAGGTTGCTTTGCGGGCAGTCCGCGAGCCTTTCCCGGCAGCTCCCGCTCTGCCCCTGCTAATAAAGGTCTGTGGGGGGAGGAATGCAAGAGCAATTCCCTTCTTAGGTCTGCAAGGAGTGTTTGGGGTGGGCAATGGGTGCTGATGGGCTGTAGCTGGGTGGGATGGGGATGAAGCTGTGCTGACGGGCAGGGTTTGCTATGAGGGGCTCATGGGGGCTTGGGAGGGCCCCTGGAGTGAGGCTGGGCAGGGCTCAACGCACCAGGGCTCAACGTAGGCTGGGAGCTGGGTTTTATTTGAGGTCTTCCTTCACCCTAAGGGCATCCTTCTGGCCGCTGGATCCCGAGGATTAGTAGGTCTTTCTGGTAGGACAGGCTCTCTACGGAATGATACAAGGAGAGAGAGGGAGCTGTTTCTTACAAGGGGGGGTGTTAATCCTATGTGCTTAATCTCCACGCGTGCTTTCCGTCTGGCTCTGCCCTGCCTGCCAGTTGCAGAGGGGCGGCAGCCGATGGCTTGATCCCATCCTGCTCAGCACCCTTGGGTGCCTGGTGTGCCAGCATAGCATCTCTGGGATACCCTCTGCGCACGCTCTTTGACTGTCTTTAAGAGGTACCAGGTTGTTTTTTTGCTCTCTCTACCTTTCTGCGAGTTCCTGCTGTCCCCTTCCTTCATACACACTGCTTTGTGTGGGTTTTCTCTGAAAAAGATATTAAATTATGTGGGGCAAACCCCACGCTGGCCATGGGGTCACGAAGGATGACTGGCTGGTGATGCCTCAGGTTTGTGGGATTCTTCTGGCTCCAGGGTCTCAAGGAGCTTTCCAAAGCATGACCTAATCCCATGCCAGGCAGTGTCCAACGCTGGTTTTGGGGTGTCACAAAAAATCTTTGTTTTAAATTCATGTGATTTAAAAAGAAAGATGCTGGGGAACACGGGGAACAGAGCTCTCTAAAATCTCCATGTGTCACTAATGTAATAGAAGTAGAGAAAGAAATAGTTTGACCCACATTCCTAAAGTTATTAAGCAGCAGAAGTGAAAAAAAATCCTCTCCCCCGTTTGATACATTTTTCCCTCAGTGACTATTACTTGTTTCTTTGCATCCAAAATAGGAAATTATCAAGATTATGAAATGCAAAGGAAATAGAGAAAGTGAGTAGGTAGGGAAGGGTCCTGAGGAAAGGTTAAATCCTTTAGCAAACCTTGTCTCCTTATATATAATGTGAAATATTCCAGGTTTGATCATCTGCAGTTTATTTTATGTTCGTTACAGTTATTTTTGCTCCATTGGAAAAGGTTTCATTTTTTTTAGCCTGTCCCTGTGTGAGATCAGGTGTTCATCAATGTTCTCCCCTCTCTTTCCAAGGGGCTGAGTTCCCTTGGCTGTTTTCTGGGAGCAGTGTTCAGGGAAGACCCATTCATTTAAAGGCACTCTGTGGTTACAAAGGAAGGCTTAAAAAATATTCCCTTCCCCACTGATTTTGTATGCATTGCAGTCTAACGTGGCAATTCAGCTGGTTCTCTAGGGCCAGCACAGGTCACCCTGGCTGTGACTTGTAGGCACATCCCTGTCCCCTGAGGACACGCTGCCTCATCTTGCTCTAG
The DNA here is from genome assembly GCA_017310255.1 of Butorides virescens. Taxonomy (NCBI): domain Eukaryota; kingdom Metazoa; phylum Chordata; class Aves; order Pelecaniformes; family Ardeidae; genus Butorides; species Butorides virescens. Next base: position 75,839 of record JADKXX010005098.1, read on the forward strand.
CACGCACCGTACCTGTTGCTTGGGGAAGAAAAGCTGGGATCTATGAGTGCATCTTGCTGTAGGAAAGATCATAGAAATGAACAGAAAAATGTTGACAGTTCAAGGAATAATTGCCCATCTGTGGGTTATCTCTAATCCTCATTCTCCCAAGGTGTTGACCTGGTTGATGGATGGCAAGCCGATTGCATCTGCCCCCCAGTCTCTTGCTCCTTGAGGATCCTATTACTGTCTACATTTAATTTAATGCATAAGCAGCTCATTAAGATATCAAAAGGATGCGGTCTTGCCAATGGAGACCTTTTGGTCTGCTCTGAAGAACCGTGATGTGAACGAAGCATAAACCCAAGGAATGAGGCTGGGTAAAGCTGGAGCTGTACAGTCACATTTTGACTCAATATCTGTAGAACTGGGAGCCTTCAGGGTGTTTACATGGCCACCGTTGGGAATGGTCCATGGGAGCTCCTCTTTGCTGCTAGCAAAGATGTGGAATCCTTGAATTCAGTTCAGGAGAATTAAACTGTCTGACTGTAACTGAGCCCAGGATTTCTCACTTCAAGTACAGATTTTCAGCTCATGAACGCTGCATATAGGCTTAAAAATTCTGTAATTCTGAGCACTTTGCTGTGCAGTAAACAAAGATTTTGTGCCTGTTTTCCTATATAAATGTTTATAACAAAGTTGGTGGCTACTGGTCGAATGCAAATGTTTGTTGTTCTCAGCATTTTTGGACATAATCTACCAAAGATTTACATGTGCTTTTAATCCACAGTAACTTTCTACTGCTGGAAGGCCTTGGATTAAGATCGACTACAGGAATTGCTTCTAGAAGAAGAGAGAGTTTGAGGTGCAGAAGGTTTTATGTGGTGGATCAGAGGCTGTTCTGGTAACGGTGCTTGGCAATAGGCAGGTTGGACACAGGGCCACCACTGTAATGAGTTCAGAACAACTGGTGGCTGTTCCCTTAGTGGGTATAAGCAGAGATATAGATAAATGCATCCAATTTTCTGTAGATTTTGAAAGGGTTTGTGCAGGAATGGACTGGGCTTTGTCACTGTGACCTGGATGCTCTTTGCCTTGACCCGTGAGGACCAAGGGTGTGAAGAGGCCAAAGAGAAGATTTTAAAGATGTAAAGAACAGTTACGTGGCCAGTTCTCACCTAAACTGGGACCTGGGGTGGCAGTCAGTTGGTCAAAAACCAGCACCCACGTTTGTCCTTGTGGTTTTAAGCTTGCTCTGTGATGGGGGAACAGAAGCAGACGCTTCTGTGCAGTTTCAGCCTTCCCGAAGTAGATACCGGGGCAAGACAGGTAAAGCACAGCCTGACCCCCAGTTGTCCCTCTCAGCTGGGTGATCCGGGTGTGTGTAACTGGTCCCAGCTGTGTGTTGGTGTTAGCTGGGGCTGATGATTTCTTTTGTACGTTTGCAAACCCTGCTGTGAGCAAATAATCCCACCCGTGGCCATCTCCCGGCGGCTCCCCTGCCCTGCCCACCAAAGCTTCACACGTCACCGGTTTTCCCTTGGCCAAACGGAATGACCAGGAGTTATATCTGAAATGAATCAAAGTCGGTAGTAACCGGCAACGTGTGTGGGCAGAGCGGCATGGGAAAACACCAGACCCCAGATGAGGTGACTCAGTGACTCCCCGGATCATCCCCTCAGGCCACGAGGAGGAGGAGGAGGAGGAGGAGGAGGAGGGAAGATGCCGTCTTCTTTCTGGAACATGAGCAACTTCTCCCCATAAAACCAATGTACTTGAAATGCAAACAATTATAAATTAACAATCCATGTTCTGCCAGTAAACAAAATAGAGAGTTCTCCTTGATTTGCTAGTGGGAAAACTGGTGGAGTTTATTTTAATCTGAACCAGATTCCCCAAATTCTGGAAACAGGGGAGTGGACTCTGTTGCAGACAGGCCAGCAGGGAGTTCAGGGAGGTGGTGGCACGTCGGCATCTCGCTGCTCGCCTGCGGATGCTGGGGGGGGGCTGTGGGGCACCAAGCCCGAAGCTGCTGCGTGCTGGGCAGGTGATAAAGCGGGACTGGCAGCTTAAACCAGGCTTGAGGACTGGCAGCAAACATAATGTTCAACTCTTTTTTTTTTTTTCCCTTTTGGTGGGAAAGTTAGTGTCTCTACTTTCTCACAGCACCAACCCTCCCTGGGCATTTTGAAGGACGGCAGTGTTGGAGAAATTATGTTTTAAAAGTGTGTGGCCTCACTTGAGGCATTTGAAGTCCAGGCAGCCTGGCAAAGCTATCCGGTTTTGTCTTTAACATCTGACTTCTGAGAAAGCCTTGAGAAGGGCAGAAGTCTGCAGCCTATGGGAGAAGCAGTATTGGTATCAGCACCCAAAAAGAGGGTGAAAAGGGGGTATAACTCAGGGCAAAGCATGGCCTTGATCTCACTGCTGTCACAGACACAAATCCTTGCTATGTTCAGAGAAAACCAATTCACCTCTACTGCATTTGTTCCTCCTTCCCCACACCTACACTCAGGACAAGTCGCTTCTTACAAGCGCAGCTTTAGGAGGCTCGGGAACGCGTGCGATATCCTACTCCCGGGGCACCTCCTTACTCCTCCTTTCGGGCTGTGTCAGACGTAATCCTGCCACGAGCAGAATGCAGCAGGTAATAAATTACCCTGTGTATAAAAGCAGTCCTTGCAGTTTCCATAACTAGTTTGGGCTTGTTATGACCGTCCACAGCCTCTCCGCTACGTTGGCACACGTGCAAAATACCCATTGCCTTTTAAAAGGAGCCTCTGGAGATGAGAAATGAGCAGTGCGGAGATGAGGAGTCATACATCATGTGTGAACTGGCTTTTTTTTGCTTTCTTTGGTTTGCTATTTGTTAATGGACCAAAGAGGTACCCTTGACAACAGATGGAAAATTAGTCCCAAGAGCGACCAGGGACTCCAGTGAAGATCATGGCCCATTGCACAGGAAGGATGTGTTCACTCTCCAGAAGATCTTACAGTCTAATTTAAGCCAGGAAACAGAAGGAAGGTAGATGAGGAGGAGGAGTAGGGGGGGGAGAAGAGATACAGCCTCCAGGAAAGTCGTTAAGGAACACATGCCTTCCTGACTTCATGTCTTTTTAAAGTCTATTTTATCTCTGTTGGGCTTTGAACCTTTTGGAGTTTATTTAAGCTATTGCAAACTTGCTGACTTAGGGAGCAAATAAGCCTTTGGGATCAAAGCAGCTGGTATTGTCAGAGGTATTGAGGGTGAAAGAACACATTAGCAGAAGGAAAGCTGAGAATAAAAATGGAAAGAAAATCCAGCTTGATATTTTGTTCTCTTTTGCTTCTAACCTCCTTCCCAGCTTGATCCCTTTCATTTGAACAGGTATTAATTTTCTTTGCACGTATCCCAACTGTATAAATATTTAATGGTCCTAGATTACAGGGTTGAAATATGAGATTAGTTCCAACCTTAAAGATTTGTGCAGGATCTCTTCCTCACATTTAGATGACTCCCACATTGCAGGGAGGAATATCTCCCATCTCCGCGGGAGGAGCATCTCAAGCTCTATTTTGAGTTCATTTTCTTTTTTTGGTCTTGTCTGAGGCTCAGAAGACATCAACACCTCGCCCACTCTGAGTCTTTGCTTCGCTATTTTCTGGTGACATGGTATGACAAACCAAATAACAGCTCCAGGTTACCGGCGGGTCTGGGGCATGCAGGCTCGGGAGCCTGAACGCTGTTTCCCACCCCTAGCAAGCAGGCTCATGGCTTGGGAACCGTGCAGAGCATTTGGCTTGGAAAAGTCCATGCAAAGATGGTAAATATGGGCAAGGTGTGCCATACAGCAGGGTCAACGCAAGTATGGTCAAGTTACTCGCAGCAGTTTTTGTGATGCCAGCAGGCAGATGTTTTCCTTCTCTTTTGCTTTCACTCTTAAATAAGACAAGGGAGAAATATGGAGTAGAGGAACATCAATCACTGATATTTCAGAGAGCTAATGTGGGAGGTAATGGAGATCGCAGTACTTAGGTCCTCCGATGATGAGGCCATACCTTTACGTGCCTGTATATAAGCTTAGGTGCCTACTTTCAAACCCACAAAGTGGAGAAAAAAAGCACTTAATATGTCAAACAGTGCAACATTTGGTAAAAGTTTGGGGATTGAAGCCAAAGGCCATGGGTTATCACTTACGGTCTCCTTTTTGGGGACAGTGGAGGTTTACCAAGGCAATCGACAGCGCTGTGGGAGAGGCCATCTCCAGCTATGGCTCTCCTTCCTCTTCGTACATCAATGGATTGAGGGAATAATGGGAAACAGTCAAAATTTGGATACCCAGGTACCCTCATCCACTGCTCATGGGCAGGGCAACACAACTCAGCCACATCTAGCAACAGCAGAGCTTCATCTGACGGGAAGCTCTCAGCGCTTAAGGTGACTAATTAATTAAATGCATCAAGACACGGAACAACAGAAATCACTACAGACAGAATGCAAAGCGAGAGATGATCTGAAAAAGAGGCCTGAGTTAACTCCTAAGCTCCAACCCGTGGGAACAGCAGGTTTTGCAGGACTCGGGCACTCATATAATTAGATGGTTTTGCTGAGCGCGGCAGCTCAAGTGACGTCAGACCCCACCAGGATCCTCAACTTGTCTTTTAAATCCATCTCTGCTCTGGGAACGAGCGCTGCAAATGTCAAAGGAGCTTAAAATATTCATTACCAAACCTCATCATTCCAGCCCCGAAACGTTCACGGTGATTTTCTCAGTTGGTTTCACTAGGGTTTGGAGAGTCGCCAGCCGCTTTATGTGATAAGCCACGGCAAGTCACTATTGACAGAGGAGTCAAAAATTAAGTGTAAAGCACTGTCCATTTTCCTCATCCTTCAGCCAAAAGCAAGTTTGCAAAACTTAGGCGCTCTGCTCTAAAATCCTTTTACCCAAGTGACATTTAAATCTGCGGCTCACAAGTGTGATTTCACAGCATTAATATGACACTGCCATTAGCATGTGAAAGTCTACGTGCCATTCCAGTGCACGTATTTAGAGCGAAAATGGGACAGATTTGCAGCTCGTGTAAACCACCAAGTGCCTTTTTATGGCTCTCCTTTGATTTATGCAAGCTGAGATTTTGAGGCACACTTGGTAGTCTGCTCTTCAGCCTCTTTTTTTAATTAATGATATCAAAGTACGTTCTCTGGAGAGAGTCAGGGTAAAGATATAGAAATTTTTCCAGCTGAAAGATCTAAAACGTTGCTGAAAAAATTGTTTCCAGGCATTTCAAATGATAGGGTCTTTTTTCCCTTTTAAAAAGGAAAGGAAGAGAAGTACTTTTTCACTTAAACACTTTATCTATTTCTTCTAGAAAATGCTGAGACAAAGTATATAGGCAATTTTAGAAATACTTTTAATTCTTTTTAGAACTACTGCCAAATGAACAAGAATATCTTATTTGAACATACTCCTCTATTTTTGAGAACCTTTTTAGAAGACTCCAAGAAAAAAAAATCCCCCGCTACTAATGCAAAGTTATTTACCGGCTGTTTCAGATCGCTTTAGGTTGAGTTCCATCCGTGTTTGTGGTTTGGATTTACTCGGCGGTTTAATGAATTCAGCTCACCTGAAATAGGCTTAAAGTACAATTTCCAGCAAATTCGTTTCATTGCGTCTCAACAGACAGGACATTAATTCCTTTTGCAATTAAAAAAAGAAGCGTACGGGGAGTAAATATGCCTTCAGCTCTTTCGGATGCTTAAACCCACCTTCTTTTCAGGGGTGCTGGCAAAGCTGTTTGGGGCTGCCCCGTGCAGTCGGCGTCACCTGGGATGTGGCCTCAGCACGTGGGAATTGCAATTGTTATTTAAAAACCCCAGGCATTTATATCAGTATTAAGAAACCCTTTGGGGGCAGTGTCGCCCAGATCCGAGTTCTGCTGCGTGGATTTAGCCACGTCAGGGGGTTTTGCAGATCCGCATTGGCCTTGGTCTGTGAAGGAAAGCAGAAGGAGCCAGCGCTCCACAAGCTTCTCCTCCTCTCTTGTCCTGTTAGCAAAACAAACCATAAATACTCAAAATCAAGGAGTCATGCCCCAGCTGCCATGGAACGGGCTTAATAAGTGTAAAAATAAACAGAGAGGGTGGTTGTCTTTTGATTTTGAGCCATCGGGTTAATGAAGTCTAGAATTTCACCATTCCACCCAAACGGTTTGAGAACGCAGTATCTAATGCAATCTCATTACTCCAGATTGAGAAATTAAAGACAACTCTGATTGCCACGGGAGCAAGGTCCAGCAAAGCCACGCGGCTTCCTACGAGTGAGAAGCATCCACCTGGACTGCACAAAGTCCTCGTCGCTGGACTCTTCCAACTGGGAGGGAGCCAGCGTAACGGGGCAAATGTGAGAAGCAGATGGGTGCCGCAGGTTTCCATTGCTGTAATTTAAGAATAAAACCATTGCAGGTGCTTGCCATGGCGTTGGTTGCAGCTCGGAATGCCACGTCCCCTTGAGGACCGGCCGTCCAGGTGCTATCAGCAGAGAGGTGATGGACCAAAGGAGAGCTTGAACCTCTGCGCTTAGGTCCAGCACCTTTCTAGACAAATGCATTTTGAGTAGAAATTTGACTTTTAGTGAGTCCCCCCCTCAGAGGCTCTCTGTCCCGGGAGAGGAAAGGAGCTGCCTGACTCCTGGTCCCTCCTGCCCCGAGCATGGTCTGGGCTCGAATAGAGGAGCTATCGGCAATTTTTATTCTGGTCATTTACTCCTTGCAGAACGCAACTCTGCAATACAGATGTTAAGGCACAGCTGTTTACCATTTTTTTGGTCGGTCATGTGAATTGTCCCCTGGTAGGTTCCTTTTTTTTTTTTTTTTTTTTTAAAGTCTAACGTCTGCTGGCAAAATCTGTGACTTTTTTTTTTTTTTTTAAATTCGTATAATTAGTGACAGTGCCTGAGAAAAGACATGAAATGCTCCAGCAAAAAGATGTATCTGTCAGCTGTGGATTCCTCCCTGTCACCTTCACAGCGAGGAGGCGTCTCAGCAGCTGTGCAAGAAACGTGGGCTTCTTGGCTGTGTCCCACATCCCGACTTGGAGCTCCACGCTCATTTTTAGCAGAGCTTCACTTCAAATGAAGCCCCCAGCCCAGATCCTCCCCTGGGCTCATCCTGCTCCTGCAAAGAGGTACAGGAGCTCAGCATCCCATGCTGAAGCCAGCCAGCACTGTTGGAGCATGGGAGGTTGGAGTGGGAGCTTCTCCAGGCGTTAGAGACCATGTGGGAATCATCATTTTCCAGAAAATATGTTTCGAGCTCAGTCCTTCCACTAAGATGCCTCCTCCGACGGCCTGGGCTGCCGGCTCCCCAAAGCCATGGGGAGAATCTGGTGCCCCGTAGACGGGACAAGGAAGCTGGTTTGTGGGTTATGTCCTAAGCCATGAAACCCCCCCATCATTCATGAGACATCACAGTCCTGGCAGGGCTTCCCAGGCTTGGGCTGCACTCGTTTCTGAGATCCTTTTGGTCTGGGCAGGTTGCAGCGTTCTCCATTCCCTCGGTTTTCCTCGCCTGCTTTTGGGACGTATCTCCTACGAACAGAGCCACAGGAACAAGGAGCAACACTGCCTCTCCCTACACCCAGCACCAGCCTACGCATCCCACAGCCTGAAGCCTCCCTGGTGTGAATTAACTCTTTGGGCACAAAAAATCAGCCGTGGGTTTGGTGGGGCTTCCGAAACACTCCATACATCAGCCAGCGTGAGATTACATGGAGACCAAATTAGCTGGGAAGGAAATCTGGAGCAGGGGCAGCTGCCTACAGCTCCCCCAGGGCGTTTTCCTTTTTCTCATTAAGCCTCTAACCATAAAGTAGCAAAGGGCTTCGAAACACTTTCTCTAAATTCTTGAAAACCTCTCACAAGTGGAAAACCTTACGGATTCAAGCAGCTTGCGTGGTTTCCAGGGCATCGCTTTGGGTTTTTTTTTGGAGTTTGAGGTTACCTGGCCATGCCCTTCCAGGCTCCTGGCAGGGCTGGGATAGCTGAGGGATTTTGGCAACTCAGCAGGAATCGTATACCCCAAGTAGGGATGTTTTGGGATATTTCAAGTTGTGAAGAAAACATCAAATGTTTCCACTGTGACATTCAGTCGGTTTGGCTGCTTAATACCAGTGACTAATTGAGCAATGATTAAAACGTCAGCAGCTCAGCTCGCGAAGCCCGGTGACTGCTGCCTCGGAAGCGCCGTCCCTCACCCGCAGCTCCGTGTTCAGCCTCCTCTTCTTCCACGTCAGGCTGCAGACTCCTTAAGTTCTGGCAGCTTCTTCTCTCCCAGGCTTGGGAATAATCCTCGTGCATGTAGGGAATGCGTCTTTCTCCCATAATTTAGCTGCATAAAATTAGATTTACATCAGCTTGACAGAGAAAAGAAATTTCGCTGCTGGTCTATGCAATGTATCTACATAAGATAATATATGTCTGAGATTTCTGTGTAGGCTGGTGCAGTTTTAGGTAACGCTCTGATATTAGAAGCCACACAAAAAAAAGAGAGAAGTTTTGAAAGGCTTTTTACCTCTGTCCTCTTCTCTTACACCCCTAAAGTGCAATCGGGCAGATAAAACCAAACATGGTGTTTGCAAACTCATCCCGAAGCCAGGGATGGGGCTGGGCAGGGAAGATTATCTCCAGATCCCAGGCTCTCCGCCGGCTTGCAGGGATGCGGGCGGTGGGAGCTGCTTCCCCGGCTGTCCAGAGAGTGGCTTCAAAGCATAAATAAACCTCTCCCTTGGCGTGCGAGCGCGGGACGGCGGCAGGGGCACGGGCTGCGCCTGCCAGGGTTCGGTACCGGGGCACGGCGAGGCTTCGTCCATATGGATGAACAAATTTCTGGATGCTGTCGGGACATGTGTTCCCAATTCCTCATTTCCTACCGTTGTAACAGGTTCCCATACATTTACTCAGCCTTTCTAGAGTGTTAATCTCCCGTTGCCCATTTTCCAAGGGTTTGTATCTGCAATCTGTCTGTAAACTGCCTCTCTTAAGCAATGAGAGCCTTGACCAAAACAGTGATTTAAAAATAATTTCTTGATTAAAAAATGTTGAGTCAGACAGATGATAGACAGGTGGTAACTGGAGGGAAGTCTGGTTTACCAACAAGAAATAAAATCATCCCAGCAATCCAGTGAAATCCTATTAACAGTGCTGGGGTTGATCAGGGCACCAAGATAAGGGTAAAGATCCTTGATTTTTCTTTAAATCACAGTGTTGAGTATCTCCCAGAATTGATGAGAATGTTCTTTCTGTGCCAGGGGACAGGTGAGGATGACATTTAGGAGAGTTAATTACTCGATTTAAATGAAAGGAGACAAGAGCTCCTGGCTGTTATTCCAAGTTTCCCATATCTGTGTGTGCATCTCCTGGCTGCTTTTGCTCCCCATAGCTCCCGGTTGTGGGGCTGAGGAAAATTTGGGCATCCTTATGGTGCCTAAACACGGTACTGCTGACCCACGCATTGGAGTATTCATAGGGGCCAAATCCTTCTGGGGCTGTCCAAGATATTTATCCTGCAGCTTATTACTTCTCCTCCAAATAGCCGAAAGCTGCTGTCCCTGCCCAGCCCAGCTGGCTTTAACCATGCCAACCATGCAAAGGCAGAGCCAGCCCTGTACAGCAGGACGTCTGCGCGTCCTTCCTCCCGACCGAGCCGTCCTGGGTGGTGCTGAGCCCCTCCATGTGTCCCCATGGCTACAGCCCTGCCTCTTTGTGCAGCCTTGGGTGTTTTTCCACTTTCCAGACCTCCTCCACGCAATAAATGAAGTCAATCTGGCTTCCCAGCTCAGCCCCTCGTTGGTACAGGGACCGCGCTAGCGCTCCCCGCTCCTGGATCCCAGCCTTCTCCGGCGGGGGGGACCTGCGTGCCCACACGTGTAACACACCGCCGTTCCTGGCGGTTAGGCCAACACCACAACCAGAAATCATAAGCTGTGTGGCACCGCAGCCCAGAAACTGTCACACCAGTTTGTATTTACTTTTTTAAGAGAGGAACCTCAGGCACCCCCGAGGCGGTACCTCCAAACTGACAGTAAATCATAAAGTCATTCTCTGTTATGTGCAGCACCTTATATATATACAAAATGCCAATAATAACAGCTCGTTAGCTTTTATTCCTTTGTTTTTCACTCTCATTTAGTTCTAATCACGAGTCTAAAATCGCTGCCTAGATTGCCGACTCCAGCCTGGCTGGAAATTTCAGGAGCTGCCGAAACCACCCCGTTGTTTGTCCCAGTGCATACAGGGCACGTTCCAGGGGCTACTGTAAAGAGCAAAACAGGGGGACGCTGTGGGCACACAAAGAAAGAAAAATCCTGGAAAAAATGATGGCAATGAACAAATCTTCTGGTACCCATTACAAGGTCGTAATTCTAACCAAAGGAAGGGGGATTTTCCCGTTGTGGAATGAAATAAACATTCAGAAATGATTTGTGTGTGTTTAAATTTAAATGTAGTATCTTATTAACTGTGTTGTTCAAAGGCCCCTTTCTTCCCAGGGGAGTTTGGTTGCAATCTTATCTTAAGAAAGAAAATCTCTGCAAAGAACACAGCCTCTGAAGCTGGCTCTGCTCAGCCCTCACCGTGCAAATAACACCACGCCGCGATGGTTGGCAGCAGATCTTTCACTCTTTTAGTTACTGCTGCGGTCCGGGTGGATGCGCAGCATCTCAGAGCTGAGTTTTGAGTGTTTCTGTGCTAGGTTTCTGCCGCAAAGAGAGATGGATATTGGTGGGGTCAGTCAGTGGTGAGGGAGATCCCTGCCTGGCGCCCCGCCATGGGGCTGGGGGGTTTCCAGGTGGGAGGAATCATAGAATCACTTTGGTTGGAAAAGACCTTTAAGATCATTGAGTCCAACCTTAAACCTAACCCTGCCATCCCACCCCCAAACCCTGTCCCTAAGCACCTCATCCATCCTTCTTTTAAATACCTCCAGGGATGAGGACTCAACCACCTCCCTGGGCAGCCCATTCCAGACCCTGACAACCCTTTCAGTGAAGAAATGCTCAGCATCCTCCTTTCAGACCAGTTTTCCATTGCAAACGATGCCACAGCTCTCCTGGCTTTGTCGTTTTGAGGCTGATTTAAGTCTTCAGAGGGTGCTGTAAGACCTGCACCACGCCAGCAGCAGAGCTGGACTGACACCAGCTCGCCCTGCCCTGTCCTGGGGGTGCCCAGGCTGTCGCTGGGCTTTGCCGAGGTTTTTCCCCGTCTAAACCATATCATTGCAAATGAAGTGCCCGAGGGCTTTTCATTTAAGCCTAAGTCCAAAACCTTCTGCGACGTAGCCCTCTTAGGAGGTTGGGTTTTGGGCAAAGCTGTCTTCATGGCAGCACCCAGGCTGGGTGCAAGTTTTTGAAGTAGCCGCAGCATTTTTTGTGCAACTATATTTAAGAGGCTATTGCGGAGTGGATATTTGTGAAAGACAAGCTAGAACATAGACACCGCCCTGATGTTGCTCACTTCTTGATTAAAAAAGGTACTTTTGTGCATCTTGAGATACTTCCCTGAGCAGAGGGGACCTTACACTAAAACACGTGCATGCCGCACGTCGAGGCAGAACGGCTGCAGTCCCCCCAATTAAAAAGCAGGTACCATTGGTTAAAATGTTTGCTTTTGCTGAGCACAGTGAAGACTCTGTGCTGTTACTAGAGTTGCAAAAGTAACCATTGATATTATCCCGGCCCCACTCCCAGAGTAAAAATCAACTCGGTCTGTGTCATTAACTCCATAACTGTGTCACCCCCGCCCGTAATTGCCAGGATCTCAGGGGTTTTTTCCTATTCTACACGAATCCCTGAGTTTTAATATTCAGGTACATTAGACTGTAATTTTCCATTCATTTTTAAGCTGGGAAGATGAAGAGTAGACATGTAATTTTAAGATGCATTATCAGTTATTCGATTAAATTAATTGCCCCCCTTCACATACAGTAGTCACATAATATCCATAATGTGACAGTAGCGTGAAGGTGTTATCTGCATTTTTGAGCTCTGGTTGCCTACAAGGCACCTCCTCATCCTCCCCCTCCCAGGAGCATCTGGTGGGCGTTTTGCAGGAGATGGTGGGGATGGGGAGGTCAGCTCTGGTTTAGGCTGTGAGGATTAAACCTTCACTCTCTGTGGAGGAATTAAGTGGGAAAACGAAAGCTGGACACCAAATCAGCTCCTGTTCATTTACTCCTTTGGAAGGAATGCCATCTTTCCATAAAATCTGTGTAGCCAGTTTGGTTCTACCTCCAGTAACGCCGGTTTTACTGGCAGATCTGACCTAACGGGTAACCTGGTGCCCAGAGCAAAGTGCTCTCCTGGCCTGGGAGGATGCTGCTCTGCAGCCTTGGGCACGTCTTCATGGAAAAAAAAACCCCAAATTCCCAGCTGGTGGCTCTTGCTAGCAGAGCCGTGCCCATGCCTGTGCAGCTCTTCCTCTTGCTTCTCTCTCCATCCCTCTGTGAAGGATTTCTGAAGGCATTTGTTAATGGCAAATGCCCGGAATGTTGGGATTACCGTAATGCGCTAAGAAGCCCGATGGGGTAACACTTGTCCTGTCCCTAATGAGCTCATTTAGTTGTTTGATTGAAAAATCGCAGGGCATTTTCTGCCGGCTGCAAACAGATTAAAGGGGCTTTATGCAAAGGCAATCACGTAAAATGTTTTTTTACCGTAGTGTCTATTTAAAAACAAGTCACTCTTCAACAAAAGTAGTAGAAACTACTTTTAATTGGGAACAGCCAGTGCCACTTAACTTACCTTGAGCGGTTTTCATCTGCATATTTCAGAGTACTTTGAAAAAACTGAAAGATAATTATTATCCCTGTTTTATAGAGAAAGACCATGAAATGAGTTTTTCAGTTGTTCTTGGGGCACCAACAGCGTAGGGAACAGATCCTAAACACCATGAGGCTTCGTCCAAATTTTTATTGACGCTATTCCCGCCTGTGGTCCCATATATTGCACCCCTTGGAGACCTCTTTCACTGAACAACATGGTATTTTAACCACTCGTGAGCCTTCTCCTCTTTATTTAACTCCATTAATATGCAGCTTCTCTCTTTAGTTCCTCCATCGATTCCCTGAGCTGACCGAGGCTGAGTTACCTTTGCCTGTAAACTCCTCCGGCGCGTGGGCTCGCATCAAGTTCCGATGATTTCTCCTCTGAAATTCCCCTGGAAATCCCAGCTGCAGCCGCCGTCCCCTGTGGACGGCCACCCCCTGTCGCCTGAAGTGGTACGTAGCCTCAGAAAGGAGCATTCGGCCCCGCTGATCAGGATCCAGATGGATCAATTCAAGCTGGGGCCCCAGTTTTGACCCCCATCTGATTTAAATGCAAAGGATCGTAAATGGTTTAAAGCCGTTCCTGCGTGCGTTTAAGCTTACCCATGCGAGCAGTCTCGGGGAAGTCAATTATGAACAATGGCATTTCTGTCGGCTTTATTCACTGCTCATTTCTGGTACAGGGTGTAAATGACTCTTTTATTGCCTTTGACACCAAAATCCCTCAGCCAGCCACTAGAGAGGCGTCATATTAATTGATAAATGCTGCTGGATGGGGGTGTGTGTATGTTTTTAATTTCATAATCCTATTAAAAATGATACATATGTCAACTATTTGTGCCTACTGGACAGAACATATTATTCTGCTCTAAGGTTTCCAGTTTAATTTTTTTTGGAAGCAATTGGGCAGAGCCACTGCTGTAAGACAAACTGATGCTCTTCAGCTGTACTTTTCCATAAATGATTTTGTTCTGGTGGTTTTTTTTTTTTTTTTTGTTCCCCTACCAGGCATATCAAGTTCAAAAGAAAACGTTGCCTCTCACTAATGAGAAGATTAATCGCATTCACATATGCAGCAGACTTTGTTAATTCTGTTGAAAGTTTGATGACCTTTAAGAGACAAAGTTTTAGTGTGCCCCAAATAAATAATTCATCCTTCACAGATTTGCCCTCTGTATCCATCTGCTTAAATCCGAAGCACACTGCTTGACGCGCCTGAGTGCAATTATCTTCATCCCTCATTGCGATAGAAATCTCTGTTTTCCTATTGTACTTCAAAGCACAATTGCTCTTTTAAAGATATCGACGATCCGATGTACGTGGGGTCCATCCATTTTTGCTCTGACTTATGTCCAGCTCCCCATGGCATTTGTCAAAATCTCACAAAAAGCTCTGCCTTTCTCTTTTCCATCCGAGTTCCTTTTCCAGCGCTGGAAGCCGCAATGTGTAACTAATCCTCTTGCAAAATCTCTGAAACGGTCATCTCCAAACACAACCGGAAAATTCATCTCTGTTCTCACGTACCGGGAGAAAAATATCATCTAGGCAAGTGGCAAGATGTGATTTACTTTGATTACCCCAATTATTGACTCTGCTGAGCTCCTTCCACCCATGAAGGCTGCAGGCAGCTAATTGCCAAGGAAACTCGTTGCCCCTTTCTCTCCCCCTTGCAATGCCCACTTTGCTGATTTTTTTGCTCCACCTGTTGCCCCTTTTGGGTTTCAGCCCAGCTTTTGCAAATAATGAGGCGTGCAAATAACATGGGCGAGGAGTGCAGCCAAAGGGGCTGCTCGTAGGGTGGAACATGTGGGGGTGGGTGCTGGTCCCCATCCCAAGGAGCACATGGGCATCGTGGCTCCCGGCTGGCCACTTCAGGGGGCATGTTTGAAGCCCCATGCAGGTAAATAAGCTGATTATAAAATAGCCAAGCAGATGGTCCCTTTTGTTGCTACCTGTGAAAATAAGTAGAGTCCCCCTATTTCCCTGGGAGGAAGGAAACTGCTGGGTGGGCATCATGCAGCTCTTAGTTTATTTAGGATGCTCTCTGAAAGCAATGCTGAATGAATATTGCAGCCGTTTAAATGAATCTTTCCTGGCCCCATGTGAAATTAGACTGAGCTGGCACCATGTCACCTTGTTACTAGAGAGAACAAATATTCCCTCTGGCAAAAATCCTACTTCAGGCTTAAAAAAAAATGTTGGGTATTTTTGTTGCAGAAATGGAAATTGGTCTTAAATGCTCTCTGGATTTAATGTTGCTTGTTATAGATGAAACAATGAAAATGAAAGAGGAAATAATAAGGGATTGCTGGGTTTTTAAAGGTGATTTACAGACAAAAGGAAATCCTAGAGATTATGAAGTTGTTTAAAAACCAGCGACAGTCCAATATGGAAATGTTCCAAAAACAGAGATTAGGGGGGAAAAAAAAAAGATATGAATTGCAAAGAACAAAGCCATGAAGGAAGGGAAGGAATATTCAAAAAGGAAAAAAAAAGGCAAAGAGAACCAAAAAGCCTCTTAAAACCAGAAACAAAGCACCTGCTTTTCTGGTGGTTACCAGCAGCAAGGAGGACCCCACCTGCCAAACCCAATTTTTAATGACAGTAAATAAAATACCGTGTGGGTAAAGGAACAGGATGTCGGAAAGGAAATAATTTTCATTGATTAGCGTGTCGGATGCCGCTCTCGTACATGTGGCGTTTGCAGTATGGACCAAGAGCTGAGGGTTGGGTGGGGATAACCTCTCTTCCCCTCCAAATTGTGCACATGCCTTTGCCTGAGGGGTGCGTGCTGGGGGTGGCTCCTGCAGGGAGGGGAGGGGATGGGATGGGATGCAGTTGCCCATGGACCAACATGATTTTCTGGGATCTTCCACCTCGTGTGCCAGCTGAGGAACCAGTGCGGAGTGCCCCAACAATGGTGGGACGGGGAAAGCTGGATGAGAAAAAGGATCTTGAGCTGCTGAAGCCTGTCCCTCCTCAGGAATGAGAGGGAATTTTTAAATATTGGAGGAGTAATCAAATCTGTTGTAAAAAGTAAGAGTGGCACGTGTACAAAGATCACCCCCCTTGGCATGCCGTGTGTGCCCGTGCTCTAACGTACTGAACAGCTCAGCCCAGAGAGCACGTGAAACCGAAAGCCAACGGCATGTTGATGGAGTTATGCGATGGGGGAGTAGGTCATAAAATAAATCACCTAAATTGAAAGCTGAATTTTGAGCCTCCGGATCATCTTAAAGTCTGTGATGTACGTGGAGTTGGTCTCATGGCTGTTGTCAAATTTAATGAGAGCATTATAACTAAAATCCCTTACATTGCCTTGGAAATGTATCTCACAGTCTCAAGGTTGTTTCACGGAAACCATCGATGGTCAGTAATTTTGTTTTTAACTTCATAAAAATACTATTGTGAACCTTTTTGGCCTGTGGTGTTTGCCTGGCATAATGTGGTCTGAACTGTGGGGAGGCTGATGTGGAGAAATAACCCAGAGGCTGATGTGGAGAAATAATCCAGAGGCTGTGGCAGTCTTGGGATTTCAGAAGGGGGGTAGGAGGCTGCTCAGTTTTGCAATGGTTGAGTATCTGACTTGTTTTCCAGCACCAAGTTCAGGTTCACTTATGAAAAGCAAGAATAGATGAAATGACAACCTAATCACAGTCAGATACTGATGTTATGAGGATGCAAACTTGGTGAAGGTGCCTAGTGAGAATCGTAGCTGAAAATCGGTGGTTAACGTATCCTTCAAATAGGTGGGTAAGACAAGAAGTAGATCTCAAAGGTACGTGTAAGGGAACGGCTCTCTGAATGATATTTCTGGACACGATGCTGCCCTTCTCCGCCAGCCCGTGTTGGGATGAACCAGGCAGAGAGCCAAGGTCTTTTGCTTTTAGTGATAAAGTGGCTTGATGTTTTGATTGACTGGTCAGAAACAAACCTGGAGAGGTATCGAGGGCCCTCCGTCTCTTTGGTCAGTGATCAGGATCCCCCCAACGCATCTCATCCTGTATGTCATCAAAGTTACGGTAAAGATCATATGATAACTACAGCCCAGTTAATACATATTAAATAGTTTTTATGGTTTCCCATCTATTAAAGAAACAGTTCCCCAAGATATGTAAACAAGTTAAAGAGAATTTCCAACTTTGACATCTTAATAGGGTATGATGAATAGGTTGGCATCGTGACAATATCTTTGTTGAGATAGGGAGCTTTGGGATGTAATTGCTCTTTGAAGGAGTTATTTGGTTGCTTTCCTGTCTGAGGCCACGTTATATGGCTTACGGAGGACAGTGGAAGGTCTTGTCAGGGAAGTCTATTGGACGTGGCTCTTGGGGCTTTATTCTGTCACCAAGATCATTACCATGATACCTGTCATGCAATTCACTTCTGTTCCTCTATTTTTCATACAAAACCAACGTCTGACTCATATCCCACAAATAGCATTAGGACACCGGGGCAGGTCTTAGCTGAGTGTTGGAGGAAGGACCTAGTATCATAGAATGTTTTGGGTTGGAACGGACCCCTAGAGGTCATCTAGTCCAACCCCCAGTAGTGTCTTTTATTATGGCTAGGTTGTTTTCTGTAATAAAAAAGTAAAGTGGAACTACCTGGAAAAACCCCACAGTTGTAATTGCCTACTATTCACAGAATCATAGAATGTTTTGGGTTGGAAGGGACCCCTAGAGGTCATCTAGTCCAACCCCCCTGCAGTAAGCAGGGACACTGCTAACTAGACCAATAACTTATTAAAATCAGCGTCAAGAATAAATCCTTGAAAACAAGGCTTCACATGTGTACGTGGTTACTCCTGTGCCTGTTTGCAGACTGCAACCGAAATAAGCAGTGATTCACTGCGAATGAAATTTGAATTAATTTGAGAATCCCTGGTCTGTGGTGGCCACCCTGTTCTCTCTAGGCATTCGATGGTTTTGGAAAGGCAATGGCTGTTGGCACACACAGTGGTGCAATAGACCTTTAAGCAGTTTTTTTTCCACTTTCTCCAGCAGTGAACGCTGTGTCGCAACCCCGCAGAGTGTCGTAATACGGAGAAGCCCCAGGAATGTGGACGGGATGTTTTTCATAACGCAGTCTCCATCCTGCCATCTTTCCGTTATTAATTGCGATTTTCGGTGTAAACAGAGATATATCTGGACCAAGGCTTGGCACGGCTGGGGCTGCTTGCATCTTGTGTCTCGGCAAATTAAAAAAAAAACCCCAAGCCCCAGCAAGCTCGATGGGGTTGCGGTGAGCAGAAGGGGACGTTCAGCATCCTGGCAGAGAGACCATGTACGTGTCTGTAGGGATGCTCGGGGGCACGGTTAAGGGCAGGAAGATCAGGGGCCTTAATCAAGCATGATCAGAGCTCGGAGCCTGCCTATACCCTGCTCCTCCATGTAACATCGAGCCGATACAGCCCCTTCTGGGAAAGGGGAAGCAGAAAGCAAGAAACAGTTGTGCAGCTCAGTCTTTAGGTACTGTTCCCCTGTGCACCCCTAATAATCCTTGAAGCTGCTGTCTTGGTAATAATCTAGCAATTAAAAGAAAATATTGGTATTTAATTAAACTTGTCAATCAACCACAAAATGAGTTTTCCTTATCGAGAGGAGCTGGATTTGATTTTGCCACTTGGAAAGGGAGGTTAAAGACTCTTGTAGAGTAAAACTTTAATTAAAGGAAGGAGATTTGGATTAACGTGTGAGGCAGCGAGAGTATGAAAGGTCCTTGAAAATCATCTGAGTATGATTCACAGGAGGAGAGGAACCTAAATATGGGAACAGTTGTGGGGCTTTTTGCTGGGGTGTGTGGTTGTTTTTTTTTTTATTATTATTATTTTTTTAAAGAAAAGCTATGTGGTGCTAAAGCTCAAGGGTAGAGAGGCACAGGAAGGATTTCTATGAGGCTGGGTTGTCTCTCTTCAATCCACTTTCCTGCTCTTGATATTCAGTCATTTCAGATATTCAGAGCCTGGTCAGGAAATGCGCACGCTGTGGGGCGTCAGCAAATCCTAGGGGTTTGGATGCTTGACTCTCATGAACTTAGATAGCAGAGGAACAAATGACTCTTTTGGAAGCTTTGGAAAAATGCACTTTTTGTCCCTTTCTGGCTGTGCCGGTGACACAGACAACACAGCCCACCTGCATCTCCTGCCTAAGCCCGCAGAGCCCTTGTCCTGCCCTGGGACATCGTGCCAGGATCTGCCCCGGGTGCCTGGGACCGTCCCCTGACAAATCCCAATGTGCTAAACTCAATGCTCATCCCTGTATGTTTTTTTTTTTTTTCCAGACTTGTTCCCAAGAAACATTGATTTTTATGGCATTGGCTCCTGATTCCTGGATGGCTTTTTCATCCCACTTCAGGTATGGCTCCAAAGGTTGGTGTCTTGGGGATTTGCAGTAAAACCAGTTGCTCTTTTATTTTCTTTTGGGTACTGGACAAAAGTAAGCCTCTTTTCCTAAAGGTTGCTGAATGATTTCAGCTGAAACTAAAAAAAAATGTCACCAAGGCTCAGGCATGCAACGCAGAAAACGTTCAGCACAAAAATCAGAGTTTGGAAATCATACAGATAACCAGCAAAGGGCATGGCCATGGAGGTCAGCCCATGGCAGCTTTCTCCTGACATCTATTGACTTCACAGCAGGCTCTCAGACACTAAGTTTGTGGTAAGAGGAATTTAATGGTTTCTCCAACAAAAAAGATCTCAAAATATGAAGTATTCACTGGGAGCAGCCGCTTGGGTGGACTCTGTTTTACAGGCTGCTACCGGCTACCTTCAGCTTCATTTAAGAATTCGTCCCCTTCCTGCTCCCCAGTCACTAATTCCGTTTGTAGGTGAGGGACTGGAGAGGAGACAAGTTTGCTACAGGAATCTGCTGGGAAGAATAAGTTAATTTTAATCCTAAAGAAGTTTGAGAAAGGTTTTGCTTTGTGCAGTTATAACTTCTTGGCATGGAAAAAAAACCACGAAGAATTCCCGATCTTTTCCCTTAATAACAAGAAGATTTCTCTGTTTGTCTGATATGTGACAGTTACCAAAGCTGAGTTAAATGAAGCCTTGAATCTCCACCCCAAACCCCACCTGTAGCTGCTCAGGTACTTTGGTGTTTCATTACCTGCCTGCATAGGCACTGGTGGGCAGACGGAAAAGGAGGATGAAATGGTTTCACTGGGATGCATCAGTTGTGACAGCTGTAACCCAGTTAAACGCAGTCACCCAGGTTCATCACCGGCCTCAGCCCTCAAGGGGAAGAGTTTTATTTGGCAAGGGAAGGTGCCTGAGCCAATGCCACTAACGAGGTATTTGGATAAATGGTGGACAGCACTTAGAAGTTGTTTTTCTGTGGTGAGTGAAGGTAACTGGTTTCCCTTTCAGGCACCACCAGCGTGAATCTGGGCTCTGGGAAATTTGGTGAATTAGGCACCGGTGGTCTAACGCTACACAGGGTGCATGGGAGGGGTACGAGGTGCGATCCCCAGAAGCATCTGGGCGGACAGGGGTATGGGGCCAAGTGCTGAACATAGAATCATAGAATGGTTTGGGTTGGAAGGGACCCCTAGAGGTCGTCTAGTCCAACCCCCCTGCAGAGAGCAAGGACACTGCTAACTAGATCTGGGAATATTCCACATCTGGTGCTGCTCCAGTCAGCACCCTCCCTACCCCACCACTGGTTTCAGGGGAAACGGGAGAGTGTTGCAAATACATTGGAGAAATCAGAATTCATGAGACTGTGCTCTGCTCTGCACATTAACACAGAATGGCAGGAGCTGCCAGTAGGTAAATGAAAAAAAGATAAAATTGTATTAGAATGAAGAAGGTACAATCCAGCAATGATTTTTTTTTTTTTTTAAAGTTTGATTCTGCTCAATAACTTCCTGTCCAGTTTAGGATAGTCTGTGTCTGCTGTGCTTTGTGGCAATTTGGGTTTGGCTCCTGGGCCAGCATCTGTCCCATGTCCCCACATACATCAGACCCGATGCACAGAAATGCGGGGTTACGCCTGGGCTGCCTTTCAGCTCCCGTGTTCGAAGGCTGAAGGTGGGGAGATGTTGGCTGTAGGGTGGTGATTCAGCTCGCTGTGTAGACTGAAAAACAGCTCCGCTCTCACTCCAAAATTCTTTCAACTGGAGGATGTTGAAATTTTATGTTCTGAATTCTTGGGTATTTTTACAGCCTGCCCCCCAAATAGTTTTCCATGGAGCAAACTGGCAAATATTACAAGGCAAACCCAAATTTCATAATGAATGACCAATGCCAATGGAAAAGTACTTTATACGTTGCCAGAGATATTTTGAGACAGAAATAAAGAGAAAGAAGAAAAAAAATCCCAACTGAATAATTTCCTATCCACTTATAGCTCCTTAGTGATTTTCTCTGAAAAATTACAGGCAGCAAACCCAACAAACCCAATTCAGCCCCTATCAGTAACGGGGGGAACGCTGTGGAGCAGGCGGTAGGCATGCCACCGGCACTCTGGGTGGCGTGAAGCTGGGCTGGAAGGTTTCTCCTAGGTTTGGACTTGCTTTTACAATTTCTTCTTGCAGTGTTCTTGTTCTCAGTCATCAGTTTCTCCACTGAGTGAATTGGAAAAAAAAAAAATAATCATGTTTTCTCCTCATCTGTTGGCTTGGACTTGTCTCTGGATATTTGCAACGTGTCACCTGTGATCAGTACACAATTTGCCCATCAAAAAGCCACACGGAATATTCAGCTTTATAGCTGAGAGAAATGTTTGTCATTTGTTGTGATCTAACCTGGAAGAAAGAATTTTTCCCTGTAGAAATTGCACTTTAAAGTCTGTCAAAATATTTCGATGGCCTTGGCCCGGGGCTGCCCTCGGTACTCGCAGCGGGAGGAACGGGCTGCTCCTTAATCCCCTCCGGACAAGAGAGCTCTGCTTTGAGGAGCAGAGCCTTGGGATTTTTTTCTCATTTTGGTTGTGGTGCTCACAATTTGCCTTCCTGTTGGGATTCTTTGCAATGCACCAAGCAAGAGGAGGGCTCTGGGCTTGGCCCTCCGAAGGCTGAGGCGCTCCGCTCTGGCTCACCGGCCAGAAAAGCCGGGATGTGGGAAGGTCCCCCCAGCTCTTCTCTGTCCCCCACAGGAGAAACAACCCTCAACGCTCCCATCGCGGCCGCTCACGCTCCCGTTCCTCTTCCTAGTCATTGCTTCTTCATACGCAAAGCCTGGCAGTTAATCCCATCACCCAGACCAGCCAGCCATCGGTCTGCAGGCACGTATAGACTTTCCTTCTCAAGTCACATGTTGTTTTTCTTTGCTGAATGTTTTAGATGCATCTGTGTTTGCTTTAGGAGCCAGACCAGAGCTATGTACTCTTCAGCAGACACTAGGGCTTATCCTGAGGTCTTCCACGTGTTGTTTTCATTAGCATCCTGGGTGTATCCTGAAGGAAAAAAAATATCCAGTGTTGGAAATACCATGTGGCCAACAGGATCATAGATTTGTATTCTACAACCCAGCAGCGGGGTTCCCTTTTTCTGGGAATTCTGTGTTCTGGAAAAGCAGTGCCAAGGCAGTGAGATTGATTTATGTCACCAGTAGAAACCAAACATTCATCGCAACGTTTCACAAACAGAGAACGGCTCCAAGGGCCTTGGTGTGGAGGTGACTAACGCTGCCCCCCCCCCCCGAGTCTTGCCGCTCCCTCCCTCTGCGACCGGCCACGGGGAACAAAGTCTGGATGTGCTGTGCAGTGCTGCTTGGGGTTAGCTGCCAGGCCGGGGTGGTTATCCTACCTCTGAGCCTCCCTTTTGGGCACACTGGTGCATGGAATGGCCCCAAATGATTTTAGGAAGCACAGGAGCAAAACAGAAGCAACAGATGCAGAGTTTTTTAAATAAAATAATAACCCCCCCCCCCTGCCTGCAACCTGGGAAAGTCAACCGGAGGGGCGCACGCTTGCCTGGCCCCTGCAGTCTGTGGTCCATAGGCACGTCGTGTCGGCTGCAGCGGACCACAGGCTCCTGGGGTAGTTGAACCTTCGGTCTGGGCCACTGTAGCCTTTCTTAAGATTTTGCATTAGTCCATTTGTCTTACTGCCAGGATCAGATACATCTTCCCCATCCTGATTTTCCCCATCCCAGCTGTTCAGCCTTCAGAGTCCTCCTGGTTTTATTCCCCTTTTAGTCCCTATTTTCTTTACCCGTATGATGGGACTCTTGCAGGACTTCTGGTGTCCTCCCACCATCAATCCCAATCCACGTGCCTGGGGAAGAAAAACCCTTTTACTTAGCAAGTCCAGTGTGTCTGGACATATATGGCAGCAAAGGGCCCCGCACCATGGGAGAGGGTCGTATCAAAGTTCCCACCTTGGTCTAGGAGGCTCCTTCCCAACTTGCTGCTTGTGAATTAATGCCCCGTGCATGGACAGTAACCCTAGCTGATATCATCAGGATGTGGTACCTGCATCAGGCATCTCTGAGAACACCCTATGTGTTTGTATTATTTAACACAGTCACATCTTAACTTGCAATATGAGGGATTAAAGCATTCTAGGTGATCACAGAGCAGCACGAAGAAGCTGTTTGCTCGCGGGTTTCCGTTCCCTCTGCTGAGCGGCGCCTGTTGTGCGGCCAGGTCTGACGGCCGCGCTCCCCGGAGCCTGGGGGGCGCAGATGAAGGGGACGGGCAGGGCTGCCCGGCTGGGGCAGATCGAAGCCCCCGCGCATCTGCTGGGGGGCAGCACAGCCCTCCGCCAGCGGGCACCGGGCTCAGCCAAGGTGCGAGCTCCGTCTGCCACGGCGGAAGGCGACCGCAAACCCAACCACACGTTGCAGGCATCAGGAAGGTGTTTTGAGATGGGAACGGTAAGGATTAAGCGGCAGCTGCTCGCTGGGGGAGCGTTACAGGAGCAAAGCTTCGGAACACAAAGCAGCATCTTTCCTCTGTCCGGTCTTACATTTCAGCTTTGAGCTCTGCAGTGCATGCACAATTTTCTGCTGGAAGCGCGATGGTAAAAGGACAGTACCCAAACAGTCAACTTTGCTTGCTGTCTTTGCGCTGACGTGGAGGTCGAGGAAGTGTCATAACGTGATCCAGCTCCCCGGATGGCGCGACTCCCGCGGCTACGATAAGTATCATATCATGCCAGGAGTTATTCACAATGCCGAGGTAGGAAATCCGGGGATCGTGAGTTAAGTGACTGTATTAAAGATTTTTTTCTGACGTCATGTAGAAGAACACAAAGCCTTGAAATGAGATCCAGACCATCTGATGACACCAGCTTGCACATCGCTGGCACTGCCACTGGAACCACGCTGATTTGCACCAACGGGGAACCTGGCGCTTACAGATGTGGCTGCAGGAAAGGAAAATTGCAGTTGTGAGAGATGAGTACTCAGCATTTCTGGTCAGAAAAGTGCAAACCCAGCAGATTTCTGCTCTCATGCCAGCCTGAAAGGAACTATGCGGCTTTTGCAACATGCTCAGCAAGAAGCCCGCAGAGAGGATCCAGCCCAAGAGAAAATCAACGGAGGAAAATCATGACCCAGTAAAGGGAAACGGGTGGTGAAGGAAGGTGTTCTTGAGGACTGCTCAGTTCTAGTGGGAGCGGCAATGTTGCACGCTTGTGTGCCAGGGGCTTTTCTTCACTTCCGAAGCAGCGAAAGGAGATTTAGCGTTCTCCGACACTGATTGAAAGCGCGTTAGTGGCTGAAAGCAACATTAGCTCTTGGTCTTGAGAAATTTCCTCTGCCACAAACATAATTTTAATCAAAACTGGAACATTGAAATAGATGTTAGAACATTTAAAAATCATAAAGCCTTCCCTGTTTCTGCTTTTCTTCTGTAATAAATTAAAAGCACGACAAAATTCACCCGAAGACGCAAACATGAAGAAATCCTTTGGCAAATGCCTTTTTTCAAGCTTGGCATCTCTAGCCTGGGGAGAGCTTTGGAAAGGTCACCGAAATGTGTCCCACGAATGGCCTCTCTTCAAGCCTAAGGGAGTAAATCTGTGGGTCTGGGGCACGCGGTGCTGCCTGCGGAGGCCAAGATGCCAGCTTGTGGGGGACGTGCCTGCCCCTTGCCACCTTCTCGCCATCGCCATGTGCATAGGCACCTTTGCTCAAGGAGGCACCGGAGCGTGGGTTTAAGTCTGATTCCAAGGAGCGTAAGTCCTTTCCTAGAGATGCTCTCCTGAACGGCAGCCAGAAGCAATGACATAGAGACACGAGCACACCAGGAGCTCCAGGAAGCCTGATGCTGCCAGCAAGTCTGGACCCTCAGGCTCCTGTGCTGTGAGGACGGACAGACTCTGCCCAGCAGGCCAGGAGGAGGCAGCAGGTTTTGCACCCTGCCTTCTTGGCGTGCAGCCCACGGATCGCAGCAGCAGCCTTGGCACGCTCCCCTTCAGCCGGAGAAATTGGGATACGCAGAACAGACAAGAACCCAAATGTTCCAACCTCGCCTTTTGGCGTGCTATGTGCAGGTCGTGGCGCTCCTCCTTAGGTGACCGAGTTTATAAAAACCCTTCGTCCCTGTGCGTCCGATGATTTCTTCTGAGAAGCAGAAGATGCCTCCTGTTTCAGTCCATATGCTCTGTGTCAGAGGGATCCGTGCAGCTCCTGCATCTCTGTGCCTCTAAATCGGTTCTCTCGCACAATAAATTAGGGGATGCAGCCATATACAGATTTTTCTCTTTAATTCTGACAGGTTCCAAGCTGAGGCCCCAGGAGGGGTGCGTTCTGTACGAGATCAAGCAGGAAGCCTGTAGCAGTGCAAGAACTCAAACGCCCAGCCCGAAGACGTTGCTCATTGCCCTATTCTTGTTGCTGGCTCTTTGTTGTTGTTGCCAGATGTTAAAATCCTGCTGTGTTTCCCCCCTATTCAGAATCAGCATTCCTCAGTTAAGAGTCCTAAAGGCATGCGGAGTTCCCTGTGTTAAGTGAATTTTTTATGGGCAAAGCCTTAAGAAAAAGTATTATGTGCCTGGCCACCAAAAAGAATATTACATGGCCATAAGGAGAAAGAGCGGCCGTTTCAAAGAAACATTTACCAAACTTTGTATCGTCCATAAAACCACACGTTCTCCATGGGATGAGGGTGGAACCGTAATCCCCCGACAAGTGACAAGCGTGGCCTTCCCATGGCATGCAAACACGGGCCCAAGTTTCCTAAAAGCCATCTGGTTTGCCATTTATGACTTAATGTGAGCCAGCAAAAAATGTCGCAACAAGCTGTTTTCATCCCCGTGGAGAGAGCCTTGCTGTGCCCCATGCCTCGGGAGGAAGGGTGACCCCTGCGAGGCCGGGGCTGGGAGCCAGGGGGTGGCACCAGGGCTGCCCGCGGTGGGCGCCAGGCAAAGCAGCAAGGTGGGAAACCTTCCCATAGCCTCCAAGCTTTGAGACTCTTTCTCCTTTGCCCCCCCCGGGCGGGAGCTGTAAGTCCCAGCGTGTCGCACTGGGGGTAACCTGCTGAACCAGCAGGGGGGGCGCGGGGTGCCCCAGGCCAGCCCAGATGTGACGTGGACTTTGCACCCTCATTGCTCCCTTGTTGCCAAAGCAGAAGAGCAAACCAAGCAAACCCAGGGGGTTTTCACCTGGGCAGAATCCCCCTGGTGCCCGCTGCCGGCGGAGGGGAAGCGTTACAGTCCCACGAGACACTGCAGAAAGCAGGTAGCGTCCTTCAGGTCCCCAAAATGCCTTTTATTTTCTGGTTGAGCATGATGGGATCAAGGGCCTGCGCCACAGAAGAGTGAAATGACTTTTGAGCAAAAGCTGGTTTTATAGCCCTTCACACTAAAGAAAGGATTTAAGTTCAGCCAAGGTCGTCTTCTGGCTCGCTAGCAGCACTGATTTCCACTCGGGGAGAACAAATTCAGCTTTGCTCACCTAAGAAGGATCATGGCTCCATCCTTTCTTGAGCGACTTTGCCACAAATTAGCCAGAGGGAGAGGGCTAACGCTTGTGCTGGAAATAACTCTCCTCAACAGCAAGTGCTCGAGGGGCTTAGAAACGTGACCTTATTAACTTTCTGTCAATGTCCAGCGCAGGATAAGCGTCCGTTCAAGAGCGTTAGCGATGCGTTCCCTCAGAAGCGACGTTTGCAGGACCTCACCCTCCCCAGCCTTCTCAGCCATTCTCAACGCACTTCGAAAGGGTGGAAGAAGGAGCAGTTGGAAGTGCTTTGAAAGGAAGCAAATGGAAGCAACGCGCACAAAACCTGTCAAAGGCTGCATTTCGGTTCCTTTTGCACGGAGCCGGCCGCAGCCGATGCTCGGAGCGGGACAGGGGAGCTCGGAGCCGCAGCTGGGGGAAGAAGTGATGGCGAAATGTCCCAGCGACGAGCAGGTACTTCAAATGGTTTGTTTTGAAAAGGAAGCGAATGTCTTCCTTGGACCGTCTGCTACTGTGGCGGCAGGAGCCTTGTTTGTACACCAGGGATGCAGCATCCCACGAACGGGAGTGCGGATTTTGGCACGCCGAGATGGCTCCCACCTGCAGTAACAAGAGCCAGGTGCGATGGAAAAATGGTTTTAACAGACCAAGCTTGGTGAGAGCGTGCGTTGGAGCTCACTGGGAGTCTTCCTGAACACTTTCATTTGTTATGCATTTCATTGATTCGTTTCCTGGCTGAAGATCTATCAAAATGGGACCTGAACCCCTCTTGGGGCTTCTGGGTGCAGTAACTGACCTCGACAGTCAGGATTGTCAGCCTGAAGACCGTGACCTCAGTCTGTAAAGTTGACATTTAATTAATGATTAGTGCTCCCCGCTCTCGGCAGCCAAGAGGACACCAGGGGCAAGGGTGAAGTGTCTCCTCCCAGCATCTTCTGAAGCAGGATCTGGAAGACAACATCAGCACGCCTGATGGCCTCCCATCCCACATCAGGAGAAGGGCACCAACTCCATAGCCCCATCTCAGCAGCAGAGGTTTTGTTTTCCTACATGTCCGTCTAGGAAATCCATCTTTGCTAAATTTCCAGAGTGTCCAGCAACCAACGAGGGAGATCTCTGGTTCCTAATGCCAGAGCACAGAGAAATACGGGAATGTGCTGTGCCGAGCCACAAAATCTTTTCAGATCCCTTCAGAGATTGCAAAAAAAATAGAGCAGAAGTGTGTGTCCCTGAGCCCGCCGTGGTGGGAGCGCTGGGGCTGTGGGGAGGGGACGATCCATGATCCCGTCCGTCCCTGCCCAGGGACCACAGCGCAGAGGGGAGGGGGGGCTGTAACCCCTCAAACTCCCTTCTGCACTGGTAGAACACCCTGCTTTTGAAATAAAGTTTCTGACGTTCACCCCCTTTTGTTTATTTTTAACCGCTAACGTTTTCGGAACAGAAATGTCATCTCAGCTGTATTCCCAGAGCGGAATTCATTCTGGTCCCATAGCCATTCTGTTGTGCTTAGAGCGTGTATTTTGAATTAGCTAAGCCAGATTTCCACCCCGTTGCCAGTGACTGCCAGTCGTGATGCTTTTAACTTCCAGTTGCAAAATGCATGCGGGTTTGGGAGGCAGCACCGTAAGCCCATGTTTGAAGCATGAATTAGACTTTTAATAGACAAAAAAAAAAAAAAAAAAAAAAAGAAAAGCTAGGAAGATGGAACTTACAAACGACTTTAGACATGCGGCCATAATTATTACATGCGTTTGGTTTCCGTATACATATACAGGGATTTTTAGGAGGCTGGTTGCTATGGTAACTTCTTTACTGCATGGTCCATATGTTGCTTCTGAAATTCTTTTTTTCCTAATGGAAAATTACACCCATGGACACGGATGGCATTTGTAAATCGCCTAAAAAAAGCAACAATTTCCCTTTTCTTCCTAAATGTCATCAGTTGTGAGATGGAAGCCTTTGAAGTTCAATTCTCCCCCTCCTCAGTTCACCAAGCAAGAGACGTGAACGGCATCCAAACCTCCCCTCCTCTGCCTCCAAACCTTTGCCTTGCTTCGCTGGAGGCCTGCCTTGTCGTCAATGCCCTGGTTTTTTCATGGGATGAGGTCAGAAAAAGTGATGTTAAAAACCAGCTCTGTCTCCAGGTGACAGCTGGAAGCGCAGGGAGGTTAGCAGGAGAGAAGAGCTTGGACGCCCATCCCAATGTGAACTCCGTTCTCCGGATGTGAATGCATTTGGATTTTCTGTCCCTAAATCAAACCAGATGACTGAATGTGGGGGTTTTTTTGGTTTGTTTTTTTAATCGCTCTTCCTAGGAAAAAAATGTCTTGCATTTTGCAAATTGCAGAAGGCCTTTCATGAATACACGCGTCAACGCTGCGACTGCGGCGCTGAAAGGCCATGGGTTTCAACCCAGGAGGTTTCCTACCCCTCCTTTGGGAGCAGGGCTTGCGAGCTCTGCTCCATCCCACGCCCGGGTGGAGGGGCTGCGGGGAGTTCCTGCCCGCGAGCCGTTCCCGGACCGCCTCTGTGCCCCGCTTTCCCAAAGCAAGCGACCCACGCCGCGGGCTGGGCTGCGTGCACGCCGTGATGCTCGGCTCCTCGGGGCGGGCAGGTCGGCCGTGGCTCTCCGGCGCGGTGGTTACACCATTGCCGTTGAGTTTGGAGAGCCAACGGCCCCGCGTTCTGCCTGAATAAGGGCGAAAGGAAAGCAGTCCTTCTGAACACAGAACGAAAGCTGGTTCTTAAACTTGCCGTGGAGTGGAATTATTGTCTCCCGTGTAGCTCGGTGGGTCACCGTCGTACAAAACCGCCCAACGAGCCGGAACGCAGAGCGAGCTCAGCCCCGGGTGCACGCGCCGCCGGGAACACCGCGTGCTTTCGGCTGCCGCGCCGTGCTCTGCTCTCGGCGTGGACAGGGCAGCAAATCAGAGCACATCCATAGGCACGCCGGTGCTTTTTGGTGTGGTTCCTGTTGGCTTTGAACCTTCGCACTGTTATTTTAAGGCAGTGGCGTTTCTCTCTTCATCTGCCGGGGCTGGGGGGAAAGAAGCAAACGCAACAACCTGCCCTGCTGCAATCAATTGCTTTGCCTGCTCGGTTTTTGAGGTGTAAACCGAGGGATTAGGAATCCACAAGGGAAGAGTCCAGCACTGCTGGAGCAATTCCCTGAGCAGAGAGCCAGGCTGGACTGCCTGGCCTGGCCACGCTCAGCCGGTGCCTCAGCATCCACTGCTGCCATCAGCCGGGACCGCTTGCACATCTGCAAAATACGCATTTCGGTGAGGCTGGATGAGGGGTGGCTTTAACTCCGTGCATCTGATGTTTAGCAAAAACCCAGAGCCATTTAAATGTATTTTTAACCTCATTTTTCCCAGCAATTCTTCTTAACGGCTGTGGCTTGGAAGCAACTGCCTTTATGTACCTAAAGAGTCCGTGAACGTTGGCTTTTCAAAAACCTTTCCTGGTGCCTTACACAGCTGCACTCCTGCTCTGCATTGGGAAGGTTTGACACCTTAGCAGTATAAAGTTGTAGGTTTTATCCCTAAACCTTCCCAAATGCTGTTTCCAGTTGTGACAGCTCTCGTTTGTTTATATTGCTTCACCTGGGGCACATAAACTTAAAGGACTGAAAATACCTTCATGCAATAAAAGAATTTTATATAATTGCTACCTCTTGCTGTAAGGGACAGCTGGCCTTTGAAAGTTGGGAACTCATTTACGTCATTGAAGTAAAATGTGAGCCCGGGGTTTAAATTACTGTAATTTATGTTTCTGAAGCTCAGAACACAAATATGGCTGTCCAAAGGGCAAATACCTTTCCAAACAAACTAACGCTCGTAATTCAGCTTCGAGAGTAAGTATTTGCCCCCGCGGGAGTCTGTCCAGCATCGCCGTGTTCTTTTGATCCTTATTCCCGTCTTATCTCCGGTTTGTTATCCCCAATGTTAACATTTCTGTGGGCAGCTTCTCCATTTGGCCCTTTTAGATGTTCCCTAATCCACTGCGCAAGGCTGGGCCACGTCCCCCCCGCGGTCACCGTCACCGGGGGCCACGGGGGGTCCAGCCCAGCAGGGGGATGTGGCAGTGGCCGTGGCACCGAAGCCGCTGAGAAGGGCTCATTTCATGTGCCTGGTCAAAACCCAGCACCCTGTGAGCGGGGCAGCCGGCAACCACCCCGCAGCTCTTGCGCTGAGCATTTTCTCATCACCATCTCTCTCATTTGTCTGAACACCATTTATATACTTTGGGTTTAGGGCCCGGTTCCAAACAGCTGTTGCTTGTTGAGCATTTTTAATTTTTTTAAAAAAAATTTTTTTTTTTTGCTTTGTTTTTAATTTATAACACTGAAAATCTCTTTGGAATGGGCTGACACCAAAAATGTTTATTCTAGCCCTTGGATGAAAGCACCCACCCGTGGGCCATGCTTTTATGATTTGCAAATTCACCAACACTTATTATGGTGTTGCAAAACAACGGTGACAAAAAGAAACTCGACCACAGCTCCCTCAGAGCAAATTCCAGGCTGGGAGCTCTGCTGCAGGCTTGCAAGCCCGGCATCGCAGGGGAGCCCGCAGCGCTTTGGAAGGTGCCTTTCCAAATCTCCGTTCTGGCGCGATCACGCTTTGTCTTGGCTCCTTCCAGCCGTACGTGATCTTGTCATTTGCTTTTAGTGTATCTTCAGGTGGTGACGGATGGTAGGATGAGGGGAAATGGTCTGAAGTTGCACCAGGGCAGGGTTAGGTTGGACATTAGGAAAAATTTCTTCACTGAAAGGGTTGTCAGGGTCTGGAATGGGCTGCCCAGGGAGGTGGTTGAGTCCCCATCCCCGGGGGCATTTAAAAGAAGGATGGATGAGGTGCTGAGGGACAGGGTTTAGTGGTGGGATGCCAGGGTTAGGGGAATGGTTAGACTTGATGTTCTTAAAGGGCTTTTCCAACCTAAATGATTCGACGATTCAATGATTCTATGCATCTGTGACTTAAAAATAACTCACCTCATTTTCAACATTTTCAGGAGTTTGGTTGAGCTGCCCAGTACTGCCCGGCAAAGGGCAAACAGCAGATCGACTTAGTCTTGCATGGTATAAGAGCGAATACTGAAATCAGGTTTCTCACACAAGATGACCACGGGAAGCGAATTCAAATTTCACCCAAGCGTTGTGCGGGTGAACTCGGTTCCTTCCTTTAAAGCAGCTCTTTGGGCAAAAGCGGGCACAACTTTGGACAGAGCTCCAGCTCTGGAGCCCTCAGCACCAGAAGGACATGGACCTGTTGGAGCGGGGCCAGAGGAGGGCTACTAAAATGATCCAAGAGGCTACTAAAATGCTCTGAGGGCTGGAGCCCCTCTGCTATGGGGCCAGGCTGGGAGAGTTGGGGGTGTTCAGCCTGGAGAAGAGGAGGCTGCGGGCAGAGCTGAGTGCGGCCGGTCAGGGCTTCAAGGGGGCCCATGGGAAAGGGGGGGACAAGCTTTTTAGTAGGGCCAGCTGGGACAGGACAAGGGGGGATGGTTTTAAACTGAAGCAGGGTAGGTTTAGACTGGATCTAAGGAAGAAATTCTTTACAGTGAGGGTGGTGAAACCCTGGCAGGGGTTGCCCAGAGAGGGGGTGGAGGCCCCATCCCTGGGACCATTCCAGGCCAGGCTGGACGGGGCTGTGAGCAACCTGATGTGGTTCAAGGTGTCCCTGCTCCTGCAGGGGGGTTGGGCTGGGGGACCTCTGGGGGTCCCTTCCCACCCAAATCATTCCATGATTCCATGATTCTATGATCCCATATCCAGCTAAGATGAAGCTGGACATTCAGGTCCCGCGGTGCCTGCCCACCCAGCAGCAGTGCCCGCCAGCCTGCCGAGGAGGCGAGGGCGCAGCCCGAGGGGTGCCCTTGCCGAGCCACCTCGGCTCCTTTCCCTCTCGCGTGGGCAAGGCTGCGGCTGGGCGCGTGCCCCCTGCACCTCGCTGGGGTTTTATCTGAGGGGTTAACCTGGTGTCTGGGAATGTGGTGGCTCGCTGGGGACCCCCGTTAGCTGCTGCGGGACAAACTGTCCCTTCTCCATGGGGGTTTTTCCCCGACATGGGCACACACACACGTGGTTGGACTGGGGTGGGCAGGGATCCTGGCTGGGCCATGAGCTCTCGGTGGTTTGCAGGCTAACCCTTGCTTACGGATTATTTTTCCTTCAGAATCGTAGTGGAAGTATTGAGGAGGGAATTTGGGAAAAACACAGAAGTGGCTTTAGCAAATGTGTTCGGAGTCCTCCTCCCGAGTGAGAGGGGGAGCCTGAACGCAAGCCCAGTCCTTCCTTCCCAGCACAAGCGCAGCCCCCAGCCCCACGGGACGTGCCGTCATGTCCCGGGAATGCGCTTCCTGGACACCCTGCATCCACCTCCCTCCGCTGGCCCGTCCCGTGGCCGGCCTCCCTCGCTCCGCTGGCCCAGCGCGCTCCTCAGGGAGCCACAGCCTCACGCTGGGGATGGGGGGAGTCACGGAGGGACCGGTACCGAAGGGCAAGACCTCCTCGTCACCTGGTTTTTGGAGGAGCACAGCTGCTTGCGGATGCCGCTGCGGTAAATAGTGAGCGTGGACCGGCCACCCGTGTTAAAAACCCGCGGCGTGGAGGTATCTCGGGCCACACCAAGGGCAGTTCTGGACCCGTTTTCCAGCTGCACCATCGAAATTTTGCCAGAGGCAAAGGGGCTGAAGCTTGAGCGAATGCAAAGCTGGTGAGCTGCGGCGCCCACGAGCCGGTCCCCGCTCGGACACCGGTGCAGACGCCAAATGAAGAATGTATTCCCTAAAATACATCGAATGGTTAAGCGGACCATCAAGGATGAACCACTAGCTGTGTGTGTATGGAGGCAGCGGCGGGGCTGGCAACCCAAGGAGCTTTTTCCTTCCTTCCCCCCCTTTCAGGGCTGGATGTCGCAGGGTGCAAGGGGAATTTAGCGTTTTGAAGAGGACTCTGTAATGGGCTTTGCTGCCAAGCAGGGGCTCGTCCCTTCCTGGGGACTCAGTGATGGAGGGGATGGATGGGACTGCCATCTTCAGGGACTGCTCTCAGGGCCCAGGCAGTTATTCCCAGCCCTACCCCAGTGTCACCGGTAGCTTTTCTTCTCTACCTGCTCAGAAACGGCCGCAGATGCTGAGAATTTAAAGCCTAGCCCTTACGATCGATGGTGGCTGAAATGCCTATAAACACCTTGAGTCTCTTTAGAGATCACTGCGCTTGCCAAACTCCGCAGCTCACTTGCACGGCTCACGCTGCGTGGTGCTCTCCCCCCCTCCTGCAGCCCATGATTATGTGAGAACTGCAGGAAAAGTAAGTTTGAAGAGTTCAGTACATCCTCAGTGCCTGAACCAAAAAAGTAGACGAAGAAATTCTAATGTAATTAAAAAGTTGCAATAGCATTTAAGATGGCCTCAGGCCTTGGAGCCTGTCTGCAGCTTTTTTGCAGCAATGGCAGTTGAAGTATTATCAGAAAAGGGGTTTTCCTTTTTTTTTTTTTTTTTGGTTTTTTTTGTTTTATGTATTAGTAACCCAAGACCACGTATTGCTCGACTGAAATCTGCTGAACGCTCATCACCACATTCTGGGCTTTATAGCTGAAATAAACCTGATTAGAAAAGAGAAGGAAAATCAGGAAAACTAGTGGCATGATCCACCGCAGCCTCGCTGAAATAGGTTGCTTATAGGAGTCAAGTTTTGGTTTTAAGTAGAAAAACATCTCACACAGCTGACTGTCCACTAAAATGGCTCCGGGCTGTTCAGCAGCAGATATATTCCATGTGTGTGTGTGTGTGGCAAGAGGATGACATGACACTTGATCTAGAAGAGCTCCAAGGATATGCAAGGGGCAATATTTTCCTGGATTTTGACTGTAATTGTGTTTTCTCTTTCTTTTCAGGGCTGGGTCTCACACAGCTTGGTGGTCTCACGGTTTGGTGTTTGCAGAGCTGCGTGGTGCCGACCGTCACGGGAATGTTCTCCTAACCAATAGGTACTATATCCAGGTGTATCTCCATAAGGGTTGTCATTGGGATCAGGGATTTTGAAGCAGATATCCCAATCATCTCCGCTTAACGGCGATTGGGGTTGCACCGGGGAGCGGTGCTGCAGCTCATGACCTGGACGGCTTTTGGAGGACACGAGACGGGATGATGAGCTCCAACTCACCTAAACGCGCGGGCCACTAAGGATCACTCAGTACCCAGACCAATCCCCGCTGGTGGATGAAAAGCTGGACATGAGCCGGCAATGTGCGCTGGCAGCCCAGGAGGCCAACCGCACTCTGGGCTGCATCAGGAGGAGCGTGGCCAGCGGCCAGGGAGGGGATTGTGCCCCTCTGCTCCGCTCTGGGGAGACCTCACCTGGAGCCCTGCGTCCAGCTCTGGAGCCCTCAGCACAAGAAGGACATGGAACTGTTGGAGCGGGGCCAGAAGAGGGCTACAAAAATGATCCGAGGGCTGGAGCACCTCTGCTATGAGGCCAGGCTGAGAGAGTTGGGGTTGTTCAGTCTGGAGAAGAGAAGGCTGCGGGGAGACCTGATTACGGCCTTTCAATACCTAAAGGGGGCCCATAGGAAAGATGGGGAAAATCTTTTTAGTAGGGCCAGCTGTGTTAGGACAAGGGGTAATGGTTTTAAACTAAATCAGGGTAGGTTTAGGCTAGATAAAAGGAAAAAATTCTTCACAATGAGGGTGGTGAAACACTGGAACAGGTTGCCCAGAGAGGGGGCGGAGGCCCCATCCCTGGAAACATTCATGGCCAGGTTGGATGGGGCTCTGAGCAACCTGATCTGGTTCAAGGTGTCCCTGCTGACTGCAGGGGGGTTGGACTCGATGACCTCTAGTGGTCCCTTCCAACCCAAAACATTCTATGATTCTATGATTCTATGATTCTATGAAAACACCCGGTATGGGCACCCCCTTCCCAGATCGACTTGCTGAAGCTAATGCCGATGTAGCCCCTCACCGTGCTCTGCCCACAAACACGCTCACGCAGCCGCAGCCGCCCCCGGCTCATGGTGGCCCTGTTCGCCTTTCCGGAGAGAGGTTGTTCCTGTCAATGCCAAACAAGAAGAGACACTTATAACTTTAGGGACTTTCCACCATTTATCTTCCCATCCCCTCGCTCCTCCCCACAGGTGTACGCTTGATGCAGTCACTTTTCTCCGGGGAAAGAACCCGATGTGGTGGCGGACAGGAATGCTGACCCACTTGCCTTCTGCCGCAAGCATCCATCAAACCCAGCCTCTCTGTCCCCCGCAGTCTTAATTTTCCTCTTGACAGCAAAGACAAATGACTCCCCCAGGGCTCTTTGCTCATGTCTGCTCAAGGTTTCTGCGACGTTTCTTGAAGATGACCTGGTTTTTTAAACACACAAGGAGCCCTCTTTCCGCTGCCACCTACCAGTGTGAAGGCAGAGATAGATTTGTTTTAAGAAAACCTTATGGTGCCAACCCCCAACACATCCTCCCTCTCTGCTTTAGGCTTCATCTGGTTCCTAGATGTTGCCATCTGCAATACCTTTGGTTTGTCCTGCACAGGTATGGTCATATTTCATTTGAGGTGGAACAACAAAATGAAAATTTTCCACTATTTTTCCGATCTAGCACAAGTTTTTTCCCAATTCACCATGAAAACTGTTGTTTTATTTTTTTTCCTGTCCCGTTCTTTCCTCTGCCAGGCTTCCCCAACACCACGCCACCGACTCCCCAGTGGTGGGATTATTCCCCATAGGAAAATTCCCATTTCTCTAGGATTATTCTCCTCTCTCCAACCACCGCTGGCCCTCTGGGAGTCCACAGCTTGCGAGGCTGGGAGCTGCTCTTCGAGTCACCAGCCCGAAGGGAAGGAGGAGCTCCCGTGTTGCTCAGGACCACGGGTTCGCAGTTCATCTCCCTCACTTTAATTGCTTTAAGCTTTTTAATACGTTTTAAGATTTTGTTTGTTTGTTTGTTTCCTTACTGATAAGGTAGCTCTGGAAACCACAGCCGCCTCTGCCAGGCTGTGCCCCAAAGGCAGTTTCTTTCCCAGTAATGTCACCTGGGGGCAGAGTAAAGCGGTGGCCACCCGCTTGCCAGAGCCTCACCCGCTTGCAGGTAGCCCATGCTCTGCAAGGCAGCACCTTGCAAACCATTCTCCTCTTCTCCGGCCGCATCGCATGAACCTGAACTCCGAGCGCCAGAGCTTGCTGCAGGGAGGGCAGGCAGGCAACGGGAGGGAACAGGGTTTAGTGGTGGGATGGCAGGGTTAGGTTAAAGGTTGGACTCGATGATCTTAAAGGGCTTTTCCAACCAAAGTGACTCTATGATTCTATCCATGGGAGCTGGTTTTGTCACCGACATCTGCACGATGAGGTGGGCGGAGAGACAGCGACGAAGCAACTTCAGTTCCCCAGTTTTCTCATTTTGGAGAACTTTGCAATATAGCTTTTTAATGTCATCCTTGGCAAAAATGTCCTTCCTTTTGTTTCCCTCCTCCCAGAAAACACACCCCCCCCCTCCTGCAGTTTCATCTGCAGAGCAGCCTGGCCTCGCACTGGGAAATACCAAACACCCTTATGGGTGAGGAACACAAATCATAGCTCTGGCTATGATTAAAGCCCCATAAAAATGAAGAGACTCTCTAGCCAGCTTCAGCCGGGTGTTGAAAGAGCGAAGAATGTGATTGCCACTTTCCAGTTTCCCTTGGCACAAGGATTTTCCGATCAGCCAGGACATCCCGAGGATGGGAAACGGCGCCGGACCACCTGCGTGCTGGCTGCGCTCAGCGGCCGGCGCGTCCCTCCCGGCGCCGGCGTTGGCAAACACAGCAGAGCAGCCCTGAGGTTACACCAAGCCTTTTTGATCCCACCTCGGTGACCCCTGGGGCTACAAACGCTGCTGTGGGACCTTCCTCTGGGCTGGAACGAGCTCCTTGTTCACGCCAAACCCACGCAGCCTACGACACAAACCCTCCCTGGCTTTTGCACGCGATGATCCCATGGGGATGGCTATGGGTTACCATGCACGGGGAAAAGGCCTCCCTTAAAGCCACCGCTTTGTCCCTTTGCCATTTGCCTACGTGGCTGCTTAATATATATGGAATAATTTAAACGATCCACATGCCGTAACATGCCCCCAAATGTTTAATTGAGTGTCCCCAAATTTGTTTTGCATGTTTATTCTTCCCTTCGTTAGGAACGTAAATGTTCTTTGCCTTCGCCCTGTGCCTTTCAGCATTATTTTATGGAAATTCCAATTTCCTGCTCTGAAAGAAACCCTGATGATAATGAGAGGCTTGAAGCTTTTCAAACAAAAAAAGCAGTTTGAGTCAATTCTGCATTTTGTTCTTAATCAAAACTAGTTGTGTGCGTTTGCATCCCCAATGAGCTCAGCACACAATGCTCCATATGGGCTCGGCTGCTGGCATTCAGCGGCCGGCAGGAGCCACTGAAAAAGCTCTCTGGTTTTCAAAGATTTAGGGGTGACCTTGCAAAAGTGTCATTTGTCACTGCCTTGTCCAGAATTGCTAGGAAAAAATCCCTGGAAACACGCTGTGGCATCAGAGAGCCCAACTCCCGCCTTGCCAAAGCGGCGCGGCAGCACTTACCTACAGGGAGAAATAAGGAGCTGGAAGCTTTTAATGGAGCCCCAAAAGATTTTTTTTTTTTTCCTTAATGCTTTATCTGGATATTGGTCTTCCACTTCAGATGTTGAATCTACAAGAACTACGAAGGCAAACAAGCTACGGTCCATTAATCTGGACACCTATTTGCAATTCTAAAGCATCTGAACCGCTTGGAAACAGCCCACAAACTTTTACTGTTCCCCAGTTCGGTCCTGATCTCCCAGAACCCCCCCCCCCCTTCACGCTCATTCCCGTCGAGTTACACCCAGGAGGGGGTATCCCCGTCCGTCCAATTTTCGGACCAGGTCCCCATTTTTGAGCGCATTAACAGCACCCAGAAGGGCCGCGGCGCGCAGACTTTGCAGGTCTGGTCGGCAGAGCCTGAACCATCAGGAGGAACGGGAACGGCGAGGCGCACAGGCAGCCCTGGACGCGCTGTCACGAGCGGCTGGACAAGTTGTGCTCCGAAAGGATTTATTTCCACTCATTTTGGTCTTGTGGCTGTGAGAGGCTTGCAAAACCTTTCACCTTCTTTCCCTGGAGTCGTGTATATTTTATGAGAAATTTAAGAATTACCTCTTATTAAAATGGGGATAGTGTAATTACCAATAAAAAGCAGATGTTATGGCATGACTCAGGCTTGAAAACGTGTACGCAGCAAGCACAACGTACCGGCACATCCAGGCTTTTCAGTAAGATAATAAAAGTTGTCTTTGTTGAGACCAACTGGCCAAGCCGCCGAGGCCTGAAGTCGCAGGGAAATCGTGACGGGAAAGGCTGAAAGGCTCCGCCAAAGGGCAGCTTTGCTCCCACCGATCTCAGCAGCAGAACATAACACCCACCAGGAGGTTAAAATGACCCCCCGACCCCCCCAGCCTTGTTTGCTTTGCCCGCGTCGGGAAGTGTCCAAAAAGGTGTCCAAAAAGGTGTCCAAAAAGGTGTCCGAAAAGGTGTCCTGCTAAAGCACCCCGGCTCGCCGTGCTGGGAGCATCCTTCCCCCGCAAGCCGTAATGAGCCGTAATTAGTGAACTCCCTGACACCTCCGGCACCTCTCGGGGGGTCCATAACCCACCTGCAAGAGCCGAGATCATTCCCTTGGATCAGTCCCAAGTATTTTGGCAAGGCGGATCTGGAGCGATCCGCGTAGGCTGACTTGGGAATCAGGAATGCGCAAGCACCGTGTAAATGGAGTTGTTCAGCAAAGCTGCTCGAGCAGCCCCGGGGTTCACAAACTTTGTCTGCGCTCGCAAATTCCTCTCCCTTCCTTCCCGGCAAATTGGATTTAGTGCTTTTTGCCACAAAAGCGTCTTTAAAGCAACACTCGGTTTGGGAAAGAGCGCTCGCAGCTTGGGAAGAGGGGCTGGCCTTCTGGGGGTGGGTATGAATTTGGGGGTGTAGGGAGGATCTGCACCTCGGCCGGGGGAGGCTGCGAGGGCAGCGGGAGCTGGCGGGGGGGGGGGGAGCGCAGCCCCGGGGGGGGGGGGGGGGCCGGGACACGGGCTGGTGCTCACCCCTGCCTTCTCCTGTCTTCAGATCCCAGGCGTTTGGCTCCTTCTCTGGCCCAAACCCTGTGCCTTGCCCAAATCCTGCACTGGGGATGCGTTGGAGGCAGCGGAGACCTCCCCGTCTTTTCTTTAAGACCCTCCCATACTCAATCATTATTTCCACTGCACATAAGTGTTGCCTTTCAATGTTTTTTTAAAAATATCCAAATCCTCAGACTATTCATGGTCCTGCAGAAGTGTCAGCTCACGGGAGAAACCTCCCGCAAGGTCCTGGGGTCTGTTGCAGGCTGGAGGGGTTTGTTTTTTTTTTTTCACATTGGTTTGTACCAGCGTTAGCTCTGTCATTTTGTGAAATGAAACCAAGACATATGCATAAGCAGCCTTGACAGCAATTAGTTCTGGCAGAATCTTCGTGGTAATGAATTTCAATGAAGCTGGGGTTTTGGGTGCCTGAACACTTCATTAGCTGCCGGTGTATCGTACTGATGCAGTTGAGAAATCACATTATAAGAAACCACTTTTTACTGCAGGCAGCCACCAGGATAATAAATGGGATGAATAATAATATCCATTCCAAATCGTTCTTGTGCTTTAGAGCTCGGGAATTTCAGTAAATAGATCAAATACTATGCGGGAATGAATCTTATTCTGAATTTCTCTGTTCGCAGGGTATTTATGAGCATTTTTAATGCGTTGTCAGAGGAGCTGCTCAACGCTATTACACGTGCCAGTTAAACGCTGAAATACAGACGTGCTGATGCAGCAATAAGAAAAATCATCTGTCATTTGGCAAAAAATATTTCAAATCTGAACGGAGGAAAATAGATGATAACTATTTCAGTGTGAATTATCAGGAAGTCTTTGTTTCTATACATGCACAGGATCTGTTCTTTTCTAAAGTACGGGGATACATGGCTTTGAAAACGCCTTAGAAGGCACAACTGCTTTCTTCTACGTTCATAAACCAGAGAGAGACACGTTATTCCGTCGCGGTAAGGGGAAATTTGTACTTATCACCGTCTTTGCAGCCATTAGTATGAAAAGGAAAAAAACGCATTAATCTGATGCTATTTCTGTTGAAATTTATCCTTTCAAAGGTGTCACTTGGGCCACTGGTCGCTTGGTTGGGAGTCCATCAAACAACCTCTCCTGCACCAGTGAAGAGCAAGGTGGAGGAGCCCGACCTCTCCAGGCTTTGCTGAACCCCCCAACCAGGACCATCTCCCCAGCTGGGACCAGTTGACTTATTAGGCCTTATCTCCGTAGTTCGTTATCTCCTGGGCAGGGATAAAAGCACCTGATGCTCCTTCAGCAGGAAGCCAGGCTCTCTGTGAGCACCCCAGTAAAGCCAGGATGTCCACAAGACTGTACTGGGGAGGAGGAAGGTGGATGGCAATGGCTCTGCCAGCAGGGAGCTGGGGGGGTGGGTGGGGTGTCCCCCCCATTTGTGATGCTGCCTTGGAACCCCGTCACCAAGGCAGCTGGGCAGATGTGGGATGATGCTCTCCTCACCAGCTTCCCCTTGGATGCTTCTTGGGTACCTGGTAAGTACAGAAATACCCTTTCTTTTACCCTTGTGAACAGATGGGTTGCAGTTATGTTACCCAAATTCAGGCTGATTTGAATGAGATATTTGTAAGATATCCTTAAAAATGCAAAAAAACCTTAGTGACAGGTTTATTGTAAGAAAAAAGGGGAAGACAGTTGACATGGATGGGGAATTAACAGCACTGGAGCAGCAAACAGCTAAGGGGTAGCCAATTTTCAGGTAGCAAAATATTTGTGTGTATTTATCTGTAACAGTAAGAGGACCTTTTACCTTTTTTTTTTTTTTTTTTTTTCCCAGTGAAATAGTGTCTTATAATAGCAGTGATCTGATAAACAAGCTCCTCAAATAAAGAGAGAGAGAACTGGAGTTGAACTGAAACATCAAGTCCAAGCTCTCTCAAAGCCTTGAGTCTCACATGCCAGTTTTGGTTGTATGGAAAATTCAAAAAAGAAAATATCTGGGGGAGACATGGGCTGTGCAGGGTGTTTTTCAGGCTCTACCCAAATTTTAATGTTCTTCCATTTCCAGAATGCTCACAAGCACCACTGCTCTACCAAGGCTTTCAGGAGGCCATAAATCACTCTAAATAGCCCAAGCCCGTGGGAAACCTTTCGCTGGCGTAGAGTCTGCCAAGGCAGCTCATGGAGTCAGATGTAAGTTTAACCTCAAATTGGGTACAGACACCGTCTCTGCGGGCCATGGTTCCTACAATGCCAAACAGCAGTCTATAAAAAAAATCAGGGAGCAGGGGATGGAGACGGGGTTTTTATTTGTGAAGCCTGGTTATCACCGCTCTTCACTAGCACAAGGAAAATGGGAAACTTCGTATTTTTCCTGTGCAAACTACTGAAGACTGCTTGAGAGTATAGGAGCTAACCTGGTATTTAAATTTAATTGAAAACCCCATGTGAGAAACCATTTCAAGACTTAAAAAGAAAGAGCTGAAGGATAATCAGCCAAATCCTTGCAATCCTCAATCTTCTGTCCAGCCTCATTATCTCTGTGCAGTGGCCAACGTGTCGTGCCCTGGGTTGACAGCAGAGCTGATTAATGTTGCAGAGTGGTTTTGCTAATGGCTCTTGCCCTTTGAGAGCATAATTTTGTTATATTTGATCAAATACAAATTTCTTTCAGGAGCTTCCAGGAGATCTGAAGATAAGGGATGAAACCGCTCCCCCACCACCCAGCCTGGGAGTCTCGGAGCATGTCCTGGGGACCAGGGGCAGTCCTGAAGACTTGAATACTGAGCTCTGGCTTTGCAATGACCCATCAGCCCCAGATTACCTGGTGTTTGATCTCATGTACCTGCCCTACTACAGGACACCTCATGTCTTTATCAGCCCATCTGCCCGTGCTGCATCGCGCATCAGCACAGAAACAGAAGAAAGCTTCGATGGCGGCAAGGTTAACACTAAGCAGGATGAGAAAGTGAGTTATTCGGCTGTTCCCATGGGATATTTTCCATACTACAGAACACATGAAGAGCTGCTTGGCCAGCCACTCACATATGGATTAAATACAGAGGAAAAAAAGCCCGATAACGATGGGAAAGATGAAAGCGGCGGTGGATGTGCAGAGGATGCTGGAGATGCTGAGAAAGTAAGCTGCAAGGGTAACTGCTGAACTGCTCCCTGAGATTGAATGGAGTTGGGGAATGCTCCCTCTGCCACGAGTGGGAGCACCGACCCCACCAACCTGCCCCGGGGCCTCGCTGGCCTTTCCGACAGCACCAGCGTTGTGGCTGGATCAGCCGTGGAGGCGTGCTTTGCTTG
Organism: Butorides virescens; assembly: GCA_017310255.1. Classification (NCBI taxonomy): domain Eukaryota; kingdom Metazoa; phylum Chordata; class Aves; order Pelecaniformes; family Ardeidae; genus Butorides; species Butorides virescens. The sequence continues at coordinate 118,897 of JADKXX010005098.1, forward strand.
GGTATTGGTATTGCACCCTCCTTTAGTCCAGGTCATGAGCAAAGAAATGCAGAATTTGTGCAGGCAGTGCCTTTGCATGAACACGTACTTTCAGGGCAGGAAGAAACATAACTGGGGAAAAACACCCCCAAAAAAATAAGCTGAAGGTGAGAGTGGGAGCCCTCGAGCCACCTTTAGGTGTGTGTGGTGGGGACGTCCCCCTGCTGGAGCGAGGCACCTCGGCCCCCTCCATCACATGAGGTGGCCTCTTAGGAGTCACCCTGCACGGACTGTTGCAAAGTCTACATGGTTAAATCGGGTTAAATTAGGTGAAACTCGCCTTTAGTGTTTCTGAAAGGGGTAGGAAGGGAGGAGGGGGAGTGGTGGACACATCTTGCACTGTACTGTTCCCCCAAATTAGGCCCTTAAGAACAGAATAATGAATTGTGCTCTGGAAGCCTAATGTATGAGTAGAGCCATCTGCAAGGAGGGGATACCCAAGACAGCCCTGGCAAGGTCCTTGTCCCTTGAAACTTCGTGGATGCTGTACTCCTGCCATGTGGGGACACCGTTGGCTGTGGATGAGCTCTGTCCCACTGCTGTGGGGGACAGCTGCGTCCCCAAAGGCAGTGTGGTTTCCAAGGTGTCACCCCTGCTTCTTCATGCATTTCAGACCTCAGCTTTTGGTTCTGTACATGTTTCTTTCAGACCACCCCAGCAAGTTTGGAGTTGGACAAGAGGGCACGTTCTTCTATGACCGACGAAGAGCCAACAGCCCTGCAGCTCCTAAGGGGCAGCACCTCTGAACGCTGCCCGTCCACCACCTCCTTCCCCTGTGGGCTACCAGGTCTGATTCGGACCTTTCCCTCCGGTGGGTACTTCCCTTACTACAGGACGGAGGGCGAGCTCTGTGCTGGTCCAGCCCTAGGTGACAGCTTCTCCACTGGGATAGAAAGTTTGGAAGACAAAGAGGGAGGACAAGAGGAAGAAACGAGTACTTGGAGCCTGGGCGCCACCTGCATGGTGTGCTGAGGACAAAGCTGGGGGGTGACTTCATCTTTTGCTGACAAAGACAACGCAGGTGTGAATGAGAAGCTCTTGAGAACTACAACAACATGAAAATCTGCATGAATAGGGAGTGAAAATACTCCCACCCGCCCCCCCCTCCAACAACACAAGGAATGATAACCCGGACTGTGTAAGGACAGCAGAAAGCAGCAGAGGGGGAAATGCCTGATTTGGGGGAATCCAGATCAACTTGCTCTAGAAAACATCCCAAAGGAGGAGGGTGAGGAAAAACTGTGGTTTTCTGTGGCTAATCCCAAGGGCTAGATGCTCACTTGAGGGATGTACAGCTATGGGAAATGGCCAGTGGGGGGAAAAAAAAATAAGAATTATTTCAATCTAAGCTGCTTGGAGGAATTAAGCAGAGACATAATTTCCAGTAGGGATTGGGAAATGCATTTCCTCTCCCCTCCGCCACAATCCTTCCATTGTATTAATGGCATCTGTTAGACCCGGTTACTGTGCACAACAGTCGTACACAGGAGAAAAAGAACATTTTAATTTAAATTCTTTGTCAATAAAATGTTTTGAATGCATTTCCATTATGTCTGTCTGCATTTCACTTGCACAGTCAGTAATGAAAATACTCCTGATTACTTTAATATGTGCAACTATGGGCTTCTACGAAACACCAGTTTTGACTCTGGAAAACGGGACAACAGCATCCAGGAACAACTTGGCTTCGGTGACTCTTGACTGATTTACACCACATGAGGATCTGGCCAGAAAAAGGTCAGCTGGGTGTTTTCTTTGCAATTGTGAAATCTTATTATATCCTCGCCTCGACGGCCAGCTCTGTCGCCTCTTTGGGCCACCCCACAAGCTGATGAACCACGGCTCTTTCCTGCTGCTGCTGTGCGCGTAGATGTTTTCTGTTCAAGCCAGATGTGTTTGCCCCAACCATTCCATCAAGCTTTGTGTGCTGCTGTAATGATCACACGTTGGTACTGATTGCCCGTGGCTAATGCACCAGTGTTACCTGTTTTCTCTTGGCCAGCAAAGAAGCAAACAGCACCGTATTTTGTTATTTCACATCCCATCGTTAGACCAGTTTTCCCTGACGTGACACGGAGACCGGGAATGCTACAGCCGTGTAAGGTACGTGATGATTTGGGTAAGAATTTCTGCCCAGGCTGCATGTAATTGGTTTTGACAGGCAGGGAGGGGGTTTTGGCTGGATGCCGGGACCCACCCAGGACAGGAGCATTATCCCCAGTCGTTCTGCCAAGGCCTGCTCAGGAGGTGGTGATGCACCCCCCGAAGCAGTGGCTGCCTGTGTCCCACAGCAGATGGGTGCTGTTTCATGAAACCTGGGGTTAGCCAAACTGGTGAAAATTCATCCCAATATCCGTGCGCAGCTGCCCTGGCTGGGAACAGGAACGCGGCTGGAGCAGCCGGCGTTGCGTTCCCATCCCTGCATCCCCATGGGCACCCCAATACCATTCTGCCACCTCCCCCCCAAAAACCAAGACAGATCAGCCTCGGGTTGAACCGAGTCAGTCTGTATGAAACAGCTTCTGGTTTTAAGCACGACGGCAGCCTACGTCTTGTGTAAGTTGAAAGCAAGCCATGGAAAATATAGTGGGATTATCTAAACTCAAGGGATAGGGCAGAGGAGGGGGGGGAATTCTGCCTGAAAATCAGGTGTGATTTATTCTGAGAATATTAAATTCAGCATTTCCATAAATTTGGCATATTAAAATACTTTAAACCTCATAGCGTCAAACCCACAAATCTGCCTGACTTCCACTAGATAAAAATGAGCTGCTTTCTATTGGCTGTACTTGATAGTTTATGGGAATAAGGAACATCAGAAATCAAGGATTTGGGAGATGAGAATATTACAAGCTGTACCCTTATGGATCAGAAAAACCTAATTTTAATCAAAAGCCGGCAAATATCATATCATGTGTTGCCATCTGGAAACCGGAGCTGAACAAAACTCATGATTTTAATATATTTTCCATCCCGTCTTGCTCAGAGGTAAAAAAGGAGAGGATGGAGGGCAGAGCTGGAAGCTTCTGTGTTTCTCTCGGAGGCTGACGCCACTTTATTACTTTTCCACATAGTTAACATCCCGTACACGGACAGCAAATGATTTTCCCCAGCCTGTTCCATGGCTCAGATTGCTACCTTAGAGAGGACACCATGGACCTCTACCCCAAGAGAGGTCCTGGTCAGCTGGAAAGAACAAACACTTCAGCCTCCCGTCCCGATAATGTATTTCCTTTCATCTCTCTATTTGAAAAATTCATAATTATTGTTCTAAACCCGTAGTACTTCAATACCAGCAGTCCTCTGGAGCTTGAAAAACAACCCGCCATTACTTTGATGCATGCTGTGTAGCCTCCATTGATCCCGTTTAAGCTTTTAAGCTCTCATGCATTCGCAAACTTAATTCATAAAACAAATCAAACAAACCACAGCAAAATATGCCCTTTAATAACAGAAGTGGTGATGATCATCGCTGTCTTTAGGGATTTCTGATAACGCCGGTTCTGCTTTCTCAAGAGCTGATGTTAGATTTCATTTGGAAAGGGGGAAAAAAAGGACTTGGCCACAATATTTGTTAATCTATGTACCCCTAGGGAAAAACCCGCTTCAGAGTCAGTGAAAAGGTTCACACAGACATCACAGGGCATGGAATTTGTCTCTGAAATCAGGTATGAGAGGCCTGTAGTAAAGTACTCCAGACCTTTAAGATCTAGACCCCAAACATCCTAAAATCAATAAGAAATTCCCTCAGCGAAGGCTGGGCCTGGGCCCCCAGTCCACTGAAATGCTCCCCTCTGTAACCCCAAACTCCACCAAAGGCTGTTTTAGGGAGAAAATCAGCTCACAGCTATAACCTGTATCGGGGTGCATCCTGCCCAAGGACCCTGGGGAGCTAAGCCCCCCTTCCTCTCCCAAATCCTGATTACATCAACGTGTATGACTTAATTAGACTACATTAGAAACCGAGCTTTTGGCAAGCGGCGCTTATCAGAGAGGAGCAGAACCCAGCGTTAAACAAAGCGGCGTAAACTGGTCCCTTCCCAGCAATGCAACTGGGAGGAATGGGAGTGATTCATTAATAGGAAGCAATGTGGCTTCCATTCAGAACCGTGATTACGGTGATTAGAGACCACGGTGAATTTGTACCTGCCGTGCAAAGACCAGCACGTGGACATCACCGGGTGAGCCCCTGCTGGGGGAACCGGCCAGCCCTCCTGCTGAGGCCGCCTAAGCCAGGCTTCTTGGGTTTGCCAACGCAATTTAGGAAGCACACCCGACATTAGGAACCGTGCTTTGCAGAACAGGGAGAGGTTGAAGGCAGCGCCCGAGGGCTGTGCTGAACGCTAATCACCAGCAGGAAGAAATGGAGATCCCCGGTGAGCCGCATGGAAGCCGGTGCATCAGGAGGGGAAGAAGCTGCGCTCCCCGTCACGCCTGGACCCCCGAATGGATTTGACCCGTCCATCCTGATGCACTGACCCCTCTCTCTGTCTGTCTCCATCTATTGCTTAATTCTGTCCAGAATGAATGTGCCTGGAACCCTGGTGAGGTCTCTGCCCAGAGCAACCGTTTCCCAAAAGACGAAGAGAAAAGCAGGGCTGGGCTGAAGGCGCAGGCTGGACCTGGCTGTGATCCGTTCTCGGTTAACGACAGAGGTGGGAACGGGTGACGAAAGAGCAAACAGCCCACGGGGCTACAGCATCCCCCATAAATCTCCCTGTCCCTACCCCAGCGCTACCAGTTCTCATTAACTCCCTCCAGGCTCCGCTTTCCCCTTTCCCAGGGACACAAGCTGATGGGATTTGCAGGTGCGGGCAAGGCAGAAACGCCAGCACCTGATCCGAGTTATGTGGTCTTCATTCTGACTTCTGCAGCAACCATTAGAGTCTCACACGTAGAAAAACCCACGTGCTGCGTGGTTTAGTCAGCAGCCTTTTATCAAGGCTGGTGTCCTTGGGCTGGTTTCTGCTACTGGCAAAAATAAATGGAGAAACCAATTCCCCGGGACAGCCTTACAACAGGATCACCCGAGCTGTGGGACTCCTCCAAGCTAATGTTCGAAGCATATACGTGGTGTAGGGAAGCGACTGCGACTCTGTTTTTCGGAGCGCCTCCCCCCTGCGCCTGGTGCAACAGCCATTGCATGGAGCGCGGCAACCTGCGGGGGCATTGCTGCAGCCCGGGGGGAACTGGGCCACCCTAGGCTACAAAAATGATCCGAGGGCTGGAGCCCCTCTGCTATGAGGCCAGGCTGGGAGAGTTGGGGGTGTTCAGCCTGGAGAAGAGGAGGCTGCGGGGAGACCTGATTATGGCCTTTCAGTACCTAAAGGGGGCCTATAGGAAAGGGGGGGACAAGCTTTTTAGTAGGGCCAGCTGTGACAGGACAAGGGGGGATGGTTTTAAACTGAAGCAGGGGAGGTTTAGACTGGATCTAAGGAAGAAATTCTTTCCAATGAGGGTGGTGAAACCCTGGCAGGGGTTGCCCAGAGAGGGGGTGGAGGCCCCATCCCTGGGACCATTCCAGGCCAGGTTGGACGGGGCTGTGAGCAACCTGATGTGGTTCAAGGTGTCCCTGCTCCTGCAGGGGGGTTGGGCTGGGTGACCTCTGGGGGTCCCTTCCAACCCAAAACATTCCATGATTCGATGACCTTCTCCTGCTCTTAGCTGAGGAGGAAATCATGCCAACGGCTAGAGGTGGCACAGAACTGCTCCTGCTGCAGTTGCACCAAGGAGCAAGCGCACTCCGCAGTGGCTACTACTGAGCGGAATTATCGGGTGCAAGCAGCTAAAATGGGAATTCCTGCTGGAGCAAGAGCTGAAGGCAACCGGCAACACGTGCAATGCAAAGGGCGCCTGGTGGAGAGCGAGGGGTTAAGCTTGCCTGCCCAAACAGAGGGCTGTGAAAATAGACACCAACCTGGCTGGGAAAGGAGGATCAGCCCCAGGATGGGATGGAGGAGGCAGCGGCCTCTCTTTCCCACTGGAAAGCTCTGCAATGGCCGAGATGTCAAAAACCCCAACGCAATATAAACCGAACCATGGGGGTCTGAGAGCTGCTGAGTGTTTGAACCAC